>CM076571.1:650373542-650917131 GCA_034641835.2 Pinus albicaulis
AAAAGTCATAATTAATATTTTTTAATATCCTAAAATTCCTCCCACATTCACTTGTTGAAGCCCCTCTCAACCTAAGCATTTATATAAATTGTCATCCTCATTTCCTCCTTATGCAAGGGATTTCACCATCTGAAACAGGTCATCGTGGAATTTTTGCTCTAAATTTTTTTTTTACGAAGGTTCAGAAGCTGAAATTTTTATGAGGCAAAGAAAAAATCCTGAGGAAGCTACTGTGAAAATTTCAGATCAAGGTGCACAATATTTTTGGAGATATGATTTGTAGAATTCAGTGTTTTTGCAGGTTCCTGAAATTCATCTCAAAGAAATGACCTTGGGAAAATTGTCATAAATCTCTCTTTGAGTATCAGATTGGAATTCTACAAAAGTGGGAGATAATGCATAGTCTGTAGTTTTCTCTCTATCAGTTTCAAACCCAAATGAAGAAACATTGACATGTGGCACGCCATACAATTTCGCTCTGCTGAAATAGTCCATAATTAGGGCATTGTGAGAGATCGGGTATAACTCTCACTTGAAGAATACAAATTGGGTCAAATCTGTGGCATTGGAAAGATGACTCATAGGAATACTACAGTACTGAAAATAAGATATTGGGGATCTGAAATAACAGAGATACACTAGATTCAATATCAAGCTCCTAGAAGGCAAAGAAAAAGCTAGATCATCTGTTGTCAAGGGCTTCAAAGGACCACACTTTCTAGGGAAGAAAAGCAAAGCAAGGTGCAACAGAGGGTAGCATGACAACAGAAAAAACCAAGGTACATAACATTAGCAATAATTTCATCACATGAAATCTTCGAGTGGGCAGCACTACATACAATCATTGTAAAGGTATCATTGTACTAAGTCATTGTAAATACATTTTTGTACAAATTGTACTAGTGTCTATCTACCAAGATTTGAAGAGGAAGTGTTGGTTGGTATAGGATCATCATTAGGTGGTTGTGTCATAGTTGGGGTTATGGTCTAGTGTGTCTTATTCTTCTACATCATTCTATATCATTGTAAAGTGGACCATTTTCCCTGGTACGGGAGTCCATTCTTATTTTATTCTTCTATAGGGTGGTAGGGTGGTGCTAGGGTGAGTTGTAGCTCATTGTGTGTTGGGGCATCCGTTCAATTGAGTACTGAAGAATCTCGGGCATTGGAGCATCGATCTAGTGGGAGCTAAAGAAGAATGCTTTTCTAGATTCTAGGAAGTTGGAGCTTTATTTTCAATTGGAGTTGAATATTAAAGAATTATTAGAAAATCATTAGGTGGTTTTTGTCCCGAAGTGGGTTTCCACCTTAAAAACTGTGTGCATTTGTGTTCCTTTTGTTTTCTGCTATCATTGTACAAATGCTAATAATAATTGAAGATTAACTAATGCTCTAATTGAAAGGAATATCGATTCACCCCCCCCCCCCCCCCCTCTCAGTATTTCCAACAATTGGTATTAGAGCTTGGTTCCTTCAATAGTAGTTTAACAGCTGGAAGGAGGTCATGGAACATACCAAGAATGGTGTACCTCTATTCAATGAAAATAATTATGCACTCTGGAAAGGAAGAATGCTTTGATACCAATTTATTGGACATTGGATAAACCAACGCTCCCCATGTGTTTTGCGACATGGAATAACTGCCTCTCGTGAACCCTTATCTCTAGCAATGTAATCGTTGAATAAAAAATTTGCGGGTTTTGGTCTAAAAACAATCGTGACATCCAACAAGTGGTATTAGAGCGTAGGTCACGAGTTCGATACACACCCGACTCGCGTTGGGGGGAGATTGTTGGACATTGGATAAACCAACGCTCCCTGTGTGTTTTGTGACATGGACTAACTGCCTCTCGTGAACCCTTATCTCTGGAAATGCGATCATTGACTAACAAACCTACGAGTTTTGGTCTAACGGCAATCGTGACTCCCAATAGATTGAGTTATCACACTCGGAATGTATCGCAGAAAGGTTAATGAAAACTGCTATTTTTTATGATGTTGGAACATGTCTCTAGCCTAGACCTTCTAAATGTTATCGTTATGGTTCCAATGTTTTTTTAGGTAAATTGAGATCAATTTTATGTTGATCTTGCTTAACAATTTTCCTTTCAAAGGTTCATCGCGATGATGTGTATGAAATTCCTAAAATGCAAGCTAAGAATGATAAGCAATTTTTCACTTTCAATTTATTCAATGAAAAACCTAGCTACTAAGGGAAGAGAGAAAATAATTTGTGAGCAAACAAATCAATGAGCGCAAACAAATCAATGAACACAAACTAAATGCAGATTTCCTAATGTTCATTTTGCAAAACACACAAAATTCTACATGCAAATGCAAGTTTTTCTTTTCAGTTTCCTTAATGTTATGAATGCAGAAAAGAAAGTAGGTGCACTAAATTAACAATTCAAATGCCTTTTACTTTCGAGAAATGAAGAATACAAACAGCAATTTCTCTTTTGAAGGAAAAATGAGGATTTCAACAACAATTTCTCCTATCAAGGAAATGAATATTTTACAACAATTTCCTATTTTGAAAGCAAATGATTCTTAATGCGACCATAAAAAATACTTTGAAATCAACTTTTCAATGATAAATAAAAACTTTTTTAAACAAACATTGAACAAATTTTCAGTCAAAGGAGGAAGAAGTATATAGATTCACTAGTCAATATGAGAGTCAAACTTTTCCGAACACAGCAGAAAAAAAAACTGAAGCAAATTGAAAAGGAAAATTCAAGGGAATCTAGGTGTTTTCAGGAGTCAACGTAGTCTCCAAGGGGAGACATTGCTCTGCAATGCAGGCTAGGAAGGGAGACAGTGCTATGAAAAGAACTATGTCCTATCTAAGGGTGAATTGGGCACAGTTTATAAGGAAAAATACTACTGTTTAACTCACTATCTTTGCAAATTTGGCTTTGAAAAAGTTTAATTGTTATGAGTAACAACTACTGGGTGGATAAATAGAGAAAATCAGAGGCTTAAACACCTAGTACTAAGAGAAATTATCCCCAGTGGAGTCACTAGTTTGTTCAGCTAGAATTGTGAATTACAGATAAATCACGCTTCCCTAGATAGGTGCTAGTCTAGAAAAATAGGTGAAAGACTATATGACTATTTTTCCTAACTCAGAATAAACACACAAAGAGGATTGGAGGCTTACTTGGTCAGTCGCTTCCAAATGGCTCTTTCTGTCGCTTCTGTTGCAGCTTCAAATTCAAGCGGTTTGTGAAAAATGCTTCTTACAAGAAAGAACACAGAAACAAAAGAAGATGTAGTAATATAGATGTCTATTCAAGTTATTTTGCTAAATCAGTAAAGCATAAACCATATACATCAACTAAGATCTTACAATATGGGAAATCAAAGCCAATATAGATGCATATAGGGAAAAATAAGTTGTATCCTTTACTGATGATAGGAGAGGTTACAACCAAGTGACTGATTTGAAGTGACCCTTCCAGCAACATCCCTAAGCCTCATCAGAGTATAAATATCTCCAGCAGCAACTACACAAATCTAGCTCTCAATTGAAAATTCTCCAGCATTTCTTTACTCAAATTCTTCCTTCTCAAGCACTCAAATATGTGCTCAATTTATATATGAACTGTAGGTTGTTTTGCAATCGAATACTTTCCAATAATAGGAAAGACATGTTTCCAATCATGTATATGTCAAATGGACACTTGGATTCGAAGCTTGACACATGTGAACTCTTCTAGAAGGCACTAGCCAAGTGGAGATTCCAGAACAGTAAGAATTTCGCTCCCAATGTGACCAACGCACCTGTGAATGTTGGGAAGTGTTTTACAAAGCAGCCTTTCATGGGGCTACCTGCATATGCAATTCACTTAGCCCCTTTAAAGACTACATTGGTGAGCTCTCATATTCTATATAATAAGCTTCAAACCTTGGAAACCTTTGCTTGATGAAAGTCTTGCTTGATTTGTCATGTTCCTGTCTTAGGGCATGTAGCAACTTGAAATGATAGGGAATGATAGAACCTTAATCATTGGTCCTGGAGATGATGCCCAGTTAACTAGGTCATTGGGAATGGTGCCAAAATTGACCTATAACAAAAAGTATGGCTGGCCCAGTAATACATCAACTACATCAAGAGGAGCAACATCACACAATACATCATCTATGAATGGCTTGATGTTGTATGGAAGGCGGCACTATTGGTAGTCGCACATATCTCTCCCTGGGTGAAGCCACCTGATGGTATATGGCTACGGGTGCGTTATGGTCGGTAGGCCGAGTTGCTTCACTACCTCTGCTAAAATGAGGTTCTTTTGGCTTCCGCTATCAACAAGAAATTGTGGTGGAGAATCCTTCACCCACATTTGGAAATGGAAGAGGTGCTCCCCCTCCTCTGGGTCCTCGGGATCCTCCCTCTAGAGCTTGGTGGTGGAAAAAATGGCACTGGGGTCCACATCAATGATCTTCTTCCCTTTTTCGTCTCCCTTGTCTAGTTCTGGCTCAGGATTAGAACATGCATCTGATTTGGGTGCCTTCATTTTGGCCACCAGCAACTGTTTGGCCCGACACTCTATTGTGTTGTGAGTGGGATTGTTATGGAATTCACACCGCTTCCCTGTGTCCTTCTTTAGATTTGTGGTGGTGTTCTGAGTCACCCTGGTTTGGCTCTGCCCCTTATTCTGTGGTTCAGGGGTAGCTTTCCCTAGCTTTGGATTCGCTGATCCAAAGTCTCTCTTCTTCTGCTTAAATTTATACTCAATCTTGGCGGCAAAGAGATATGTCATGCCAAGCGAGGGAATTTCAAGGAAATCCATTTCCTCCTAAATGTGTCTATGTAGAGAGCTACGGTACTTGAGCACCAAATTTCTCTCTGAATCTTTAATACCCAACTTTTTGCATAGGGTATGGTTCATATTAATTAGTTCATGCACATCTTGATCCCCTTTGCTGCTGCAGCATGGTGCATTGGATGTACTTGTCTTCAGAGCTCCCCACGGGGTAGTATTGTTCCTTGATGCCATCTCAGAACAAATTCCAAGTGGGTGCAATTGAGAACAGGGAGGGTTCCCCCTCGTCCTTTTTCTCACAATAGATTTCCCACCAGTCTTTGACATGGGGGGCGGCTTTGAGAAGTGCAAAAATAATATTTTCTTGGTCGGAGAAATCATGGAACAAGAAATAACATTCTAGCAAATTCAACCATCTATCTATGTCGTCTGCATCTATCTAGCCTTCAAATACAGGAATGTAAAATTTTACCTGTACCTTGAAGGGAGTGGCGCCTCCAGAGTGGTTGTTGGATGCAGATGGGCCATAGGTGAGCAGTCATTGAAGGATCTTAAAAAAGTTATCCATCATCGCGTTCCTTCATTTTTTGAGGACCTCCTCGAGAAATATTTTGATAGGATATCCTGCTCCCTTGTCTTTCTTTTCTTCTACCATGGGAGGTCGTCGGGTTTTGCAAGGCTAACCTTGCAAGGGTACAAATAGATCGAGCTCTAACTCCTTATACCGTGACTGCATTGGGGACATGCAAAGAAAGATAGAGAAAGAGCAGATCGCTCTGATACCACTGATCCAGATTTATGCAGGAACACAATAAAATAAATAAATAGACATAAAAACAGAGATACAGAGGAAATAATACTTCATTTCATTAATATCAAATAACTGAAATATGTTTACAGACAAAATGGAAATAAACTAGCCAGGGTGATGGTAGCTTATCTCTGAGAAGAGATGTGGTGGCCACATGCCTCTGAACTGTGTTACAATGAGGCTCGAAGGCTTATTTATTGTTGAGAAACAATGAAAACCCTAAACATACAAAAACCTAACCTTAGGAGATGAAGTGCCAAAACTATGGGCCCCATTTGGGTAAATTGGTGTTTCAACTTTCCGGGGACGTAACTTTGGCATACTATCTATGTTTGATGCACATCCTACCTCGTTAGAAATATCTATCTGAGGAGTACAACTTTTGGTGTGAGAAACATTGATCCATGCACACTTGTTGCTCTAGGATTTCCCAAAAAACGTTGTTTAGGGCCTCAAAATGGCTCTGAAAGTTTAGGACCCAAAAAACTGCTAAAAATAGTAAGTTGTGCTGCAACTGAAAAAATGAAAGAACTGATGGTGGAATTTCAAATGGAATAGGTGGGTGGCCACCAATATCTAGCTGGATCATTAGGGCCCCAAAACGACTCCCGAAGTTCAGGACCCAAAAACCTACTAAAAATAGTAAGATGTGCTGAAAGCGAAAAAATAAAAGAACCGACAGTGGGGGTCCAAATGGAATAGATGGGTGGCCACCAATATCCACTTGGATAAATGTGGATGGGATACAATCCATCTTTGGATCATTCCAGAGATACCCATATGACTCATTTCCTTATTTGCTTCTCAAAACCTGTCAAACAATAACAATAGTTGTAGAAACAACGATTAGCTGCAGAATTGCACACATTTTGTAGCTAATTACATAAATTCATTTAAATAATAATAAACATCATAATATAAATTAGAGATCATTTAAATGTTTTCTCTGATATGGAATATGTCAATTATTATTTATTGGAGTCATGAGTTTGTGGAAAGGAAGGAAGAAATGATGAAAAAAGGTGTCAAAATAAGAACAATTTTGACATTCAATATACCCCCACTAAGAGACCATGGCATGTGGGCCTTCACCTCCTATTGAATTTTTTCTGATACCTCTGCTAATACATCTAGTTTCCTCTTATTTTCCTTCCTTGAAGTGATTTCCATTCTAGGTTTTCTCATAAGGAGTTTGTACTTTAGGCTGATGACTTTCTTTTTCATAGCTTTGTTCTTTTCCTTTAGCTTCTTATTATTTTTATACCACAACCCCAAATGTAAGATATTGTTATCACTGATGACCTTTTGCAAGTGATTCTTCTCTTTCAGGGTTTCATTTTCCTATTTAATGTGCCTGTTCAGTATCTCGAGCTCATAAATTTCTTGCTTGAGGGTGTTTACCAGAGGTTCTTGTGGATTGATAGGCTTCTCTTCCACACTTGGATTTGCTTCTACATGTATTTTCTCCAATGACTCAATATAGTCATATATCTCCTATTGTGCTGGGTCAATTTCCGGTGATTTCCTGCTTGGACTGCGTATAGGACCATGGAAAGGAGAGTGTATAGGACTGTGTGTAGGAGAGACAGTGATTGGTCATGGAACTTGAGGTTCTTCATCTAAATTAAAAAATTCTGCCTCTTTTGATGGTGTCTTCTTCAAGGGTTTATAAATTCTAGAGATTCTACTTGGCTGTGGAGGGTTTAAGTATTCTAAACTTGTAACTTTTCTCTTTTTCTCCACATTGCCTCTCTTTTTTACTCCACTTTGTTTCTTATTTTTCATTAACTATGCAGTGGTGAGTTCTTCCTCTTCTTGATAAGGTTGAGGTGAGGATTTCTTCTCAATGCATGCATCAACCTTTCTTCTTATACTTTTTCTGGTTTTTTCATCCTTAGGCTGCTCTGGTTCATCTTGAAAGTTAATTCTAATTAGGAAACTTTCCTAGGAGTCTCCTACACATTTTAGATGAAATTCAAGAAGTATCTTTATTAGTCCATGATGGTGCGTGGTATTTTCTATGAATTGGACCTTTTTATGGACATTTGTTGACATTTTCTTTAGACTGTTCAGTAGGAATTATGGGAGGTTTATTTCTCCATCTTCCAAAAATTTCGTTAACAATCAGGCATGATAAACAAACATACAGCCAAATCTTCCTTCGCAAGTATCAAACTTTTGTAAAATTAAAAGTATATTTATCCATTCATTTTTTAGTGTTGAACTGGGAATTCCTTTCTTGTAAACGGTAGTGTCCATACCTGGATTCTTCAAAAAAAATTTCCATTCTTCACTATGAATTTCCTTGTTCTTAAACCATCTCTCGCCAGCTCTCGGGAGTTTTGTAGCTTCGGCCACAAAGGCTTCTGTCACTGAGAATTTTATATCTCCAATTTCGACCTCTGTCCCATCAAAATATCTTAAAAAGGACTTGGTGACCTCCTTATGGATTCCATAAAAATTCTCTATAAACTAGAGCCACTGCACCTTCTGCGTCATTTCCTTTACCTGAGGATAACCGTCCCTGAATGTTTCTCCCACGGGTTCAACTCTCACTATCTGACCCATGTCTCTGTCGTGAGGAGTTTCACCTTTAGAATTGTTCTTCTTTGATCGAGTGAATTGAGTTTGCGGATTTGGGTTAAGGATGTCGACGTTTTGTAGAGAAGTACAGATTAAATAGATATTCAGCGAGGTTTAAGGAACGTAGATTAGTGGGTTACGAAAGTAATACATGATCGTTAATCATTAATGGGAAAATTAGTATGGCTTATTATGACATATGATACAGATGTTGTGGTCGGATTATGAAATTGTGATGTGAATCCGAATACAATCAATTCTAATGATGACATATAGAGGCAACATATGATCATATAATTTATATACTAATGGTTTTGGTCTTATTACCTAAACAAATTTTTGTAACATACCTTTGAAATAACCTTTGTTGCTATTTTATTTGTGTTGATTCTTCAAGTATCCTTTTAGCATGATATTCAATGGAGTCCTCAATTTCTTATGTCCAGTATGTTTGCTTCAGTAGACTGTAAGAATATGTAACAGAGATGCAAAATGTGTGATAGCTGCAGAATCTCCTAAGAGATGCAGAATTGTAGCAATACTGTAGCTACTTCTTTTATTGCTTCAGAGAAAGAAATGGAACAAAGAATTTGGGATTTTAGAATGGGAGAAGATATAAGATGTTAGAACTTCTTATTTTCATTTTGTATTTTCTGTATAAGGATGTCAATCATTGATGGTTTTCATACTTATACAATTATTATTATTATTATTTTTATTTTTATTTTTTAATAATATATATATATATATATATATATATATATATATATATATATAATTTATATATGAAAATAAAAAGAAGACTAAGTTGGAGAAGAAGAAAGATTCTTCTTCACCAACTTCATATGAGTATTGTCTTGAATTTTTTTGATAAATTCCTCTTTTGTAATTGGCTTATGATAGAATTTTAATCGATGTCCATTCACAAGAAGAGGTACCTTTTCTTCATCAATTTTCCTTATCCTAACTGCTTCACTGTCAAAGAATTTTTTGATCTTGTTGTAACTCCTAGAGACAGCCTAGAGTTGCTATAGACCAGTGCCTAGGACATCTTATAATGTATAGAGAGCAGAGGATTTAAAACAGCGTTCAGCACTTTTAACAAGACAGGGCTCTCATACAATTTCTTTACAAACAGGAAATGACACTTGAGTGGGACCAAAACTTCCGATAGTTTGAAGCATAAAAGAGTAATACTGAACGAATGTAATGATGTACTCAAACACTGCAGTATCAGACAAATTTAAGACAATCCACAGAAAACAGGGCCGGATTCACGGTATATGGCAGAAAAGAGGTATATATAACGATGAGTAGTGAGCTGTATAGAAAAGGGAGATATTAACTATCAGGAAGACAACACCAAGAAGAGTTTCACAGCATATGATGGGCTTATACGACTAAGAATCCATATATGCGGGCAACTTTCATCAATAGCACTTCGTAATAGCCAATATGGCAGAAATATGTATGAATGAAAGATGAAACACTGTATTATATATGAGCTATTTTAAAGCACCAGGAAGCTAATGATATAAGTATCAGAGAGATAAATTTATATCAAAAACAACGGGACACTCGCATTCCAGACTATAACACCAGAGACATGGATGTAAATGAAATGAACAACGACATTGCAACAAGCAGAAGAGAATCACACACTACCATAAAACAAGTCCAGAATCCTCTTTAAAGTGTAACTCCTTATCATTGAAACCCGACGGGCTCTTCACATTAGCATTTGAGTCATTACAAAACACACACAGAAAATCTTTACACAGTCAGTTTCTTCTGAAGAATTGGAACCTTTCTTTCTTCTTTTCTCCGTCTTATATAGGATTCCTTTGCCTTTGAGCGAGAAGATATTTCGGGGGAAATATCTTCTTCCCATGAACAAAATTTTTTACAAGTCATTATCATAACAACCAAATTTTATGATGGGGGAAACAACCCTCCCATCATGCAAAAACAGGCCCCGGGCCAATTTCAAAACAGAAACTTAGACCAATGTTTGATGTAAAAAAGTAAAAACGCAAGAGTGAGGGAAAAACAACCCACTCTGAAATTTGAAAACATAAACTAAATGAAAGTAAAAGGCCGTTTAGGCCATATCATGAGTAAACTGAAATGTCATGGGTGCAGCTGAGTGGAGGCTGTTGCGGATACTGGAGGAGGCACGTTGGCAGAGGAACTAGCATGTTGACTCAGGAACTGTGTCAACCTCTGCTGGCTATCGGGAGTCGGTTCTGGCATTGCTGAGAGTTTCTCCACTCTGATAAACGCTTCGCCAAGGGTGTGAATGCTTGCCTTAGTTGGGAGCCGATATCTGATCATGTGAAGGAGACTAAAATCCTTATTGAGGACTGTGACGATGGTAGTGGCCTTGAGCTGAGTTGATTTCCCCATTTGAAGGTCGGACCGATCCCTTTCCGTTTCTAGAAGTGCTGTGTATTGATCGGGGAGCATGAGCACGGCAGGGGCGTTTGGTTCCCAACAAGAAGGGAGGCCGGCTGTGATGATCTCATCCCACACCTTGTCGAACTGTTCCACACTGTCAGCCACCTGTTGGAGAACCCTTGAAGCTGCTACTCGAGCTTCCTCTTTATCAATGATTTTCTGACACTCGTTGATTTCCATAAATCGACTGGGAATGCCATGTTTTCCCACGTCGTTCGCCCTTAGCACATAAAGAAAAGAGATATAGCTGCTGGCGTGTTGAGCTCTATTAGATAGATTACCCCCTGCCTCCTGTAACCTTCTATTGAGATAAGGCAGGGTGGACTTGAGTTCCCCTACCATTGTCAAAAATTCCCACTGCTCGGTTACAGCCGTGATTATGTCTGACCAGATCAGGCTTCTGGCCTCGAGCAAGGTGAGATTTCCCTTCGCTCGACTCTTCAACTCAGCAATGGTTTGATGTTGATCAGCCGTGACCCTTTTTCCTTCCTCAACTTCTTTTTGTAGTCCTTCAATTGTTATGGCTTTTTCAGCCAGGGCGCCCTCCAACTCTGCCACCTTTTGCTTGGCAGTGGATGTTTGCTTCTCCAACACTTCTATCTCAGCCATAGCTGTGGATAGTTGTGCTGTCGCTGAACCAGTTCCGCTTGATGTTTCGGCTGCATGGAAACTGTGTGTATCCCACCAGGTCTGTAGCTCAGTGGCTCTGCTCTCAAGCTCTTCAATCCTTTTAGCCATCTTTTCCTTCTCGTCTCTTTCTTTGAAAAGTCTAGCAGACAGCTCATTTTTCTCTTCCTCCACTCGCACCAATTCATCAGTCTGTACCGGATGTGAAGCCGGTATGCGAGCCAGTTTCTTAGCAGCTGTAATGTCCTTCTGCAACTTGGCTATCAGTGCTGCTTGCATTCCCTTCCCTCCTTCATCCGAGTTTCTGATCTGCTCCTGAAGAACGCGCACCTGATGTGCGTTGGCACGACAAGCATTATGTTCTGCTGTAAAGGAATCCCTCAGGTGTTCATGTTTCTGTTCTGTCTTCCTTAGTGCGAGGGTGATCTGTGAAAGCTTATCTTTCATCATGTCGCAGACTGTCTGGAACAGGTCAGTCATGTCCTGTACCGGTACCTTCTGCATATCGATAGCCAATTCAAGCACCTTATAACTCGGAACGTCTGAATTCGGGTCCAGGATGGCCTCGGTCATAGACAGTACCAGGCTTTCGGTGTCTGCATTGACAGAAGCGAAGAGCCTCGTATGGTATTTCTCAACGAACCCTCCTAATTCGGCCCTGTATTTGTCTCGGACAGTTTTATTTATCAGCTCCCTTTCGCTCGTCCTGGAAGGAGTGGGCTCGACGATGGCTTGCGTGACTTCAGTGTAGTCAGAGGAGGAGACACTGTCTCTTAGTACCACTATACCCGCCTTGCCCTTATCGAATTGACCAAATTTCGTAAAGGGCTCCAATATTATCCCTTCCCCGATGACTTCAGCTTCGCTAGTGGCCACCTTCTGCCTCTTGGGTGGTGGTGGTGCTGCTCCTGAAGTACCGACCTCTTGCTCATTGGTGCCTTTATTCACTTCTTCTTCTCCTCCTGTAGCAGACGAGTCCGTCTCCATCTGCGAAAACATAGGCCAGACTTCAAGGTTAGCCCTCCACTCCAGAAATGGCCTGGACTCATGAATGTAGGGCGCAGACCTGTTTCTCTTTCTTTTATTTGAAATGATTTCCCGTGGGTCATAAGCCCAGCTCTCCCCCAACTTCAGGTTTATGTTCTGCAACATTTTTTCGGCAATTGGGAGGGCATATCTAGAGTTTACCACAAAGGGGCCAATTTGGTCAGGAAGCTTTAAGATGTAGCCTTTCTTAGCAGGAACAAAATGGAGCTGGTCAGCTTTGAGGGCTTGCCGGATGCACTCGAGGGCGTAAACTCGTCGGACGGGAAAAGCTGGCAGCCGGTATGGGGCAACTTCGGCTCCATAGACCCAAATTTCAGTATAATCTTCAGACAGGAACCAATCACCGGTACATTGGTATTTCCCAGCCTGTAGCCAGCGTTTCATCTCTGGGAAAACCCTAGGGGAAGGCGCGTCGTGGATGATGGTATAAGCAATAGACATGAAGGTGTTCACGAAGTTGGCATAACCCTCTCCCCTAGGCAACTGTCGGACAGAGCAATTCCAGTCGAAGACTGGCCTGGGCTGGGAATTCTCAGAATACATCCTATCTAACCCCAAATGATTGAACTTATCCGCATGCTGGAACAAGAAGAGGTAGAACACCAATGAGCAAAAACGGAACTTTCGGGCTTGAGCGAGCTCCCGAAATTGGGTCCGGATGGTCAAGGAGAGGAAACCTGGAATATCCAATGTAACCCCATTCTGTGACATAAGCCACAAAAATCCAATGCATACTGAAGAGATGTCTTCCGGGCTCCCTACCCCCAGGAGGCCGGCGATGAGGGACAGAACAGGTTGAACTTCTTCGGCAAACAGACTCAATGAAAATGGCTCCAATGGAGGCAAGGCAGTTGCCTGGTCGATGGTTATGGAGGCTATGAAGGCACGGCGGGCTTCTCTTGACAGCTTATTGAACTGAGCGAGCAAGGTTTCATCTTTGAAACTAAAGTATGTGTCATTGGAAGGGAAACGGAGGGCCTGTATGATAACATCGGGGGAAAGGGAAAGAATTACGTTCCCCTGAGGAGAAACGAAAGCGTCCCGATGTACATCATAGGAGTCTCTGAGCCAGATGATGAAATCGACACAGGAATGGACCTGGGGGGTGATATGGTGATAGAAGCCAGACGAGACAACTCGGAAACGGTCGGCATTTTTGCAGTGGCGGCCAAACAGTAGGGGCTTGATACTGCGTATGTCAAAAGGATATTTGGGGTCGCAGATACCCGACTGTAAGTCGCAGAGGGGTTCAAAACCAGGGGGGTTTTTGGACTCATGGAGTTGGGGGGTTTCAGGTTCGTTTTTCTTGGGCGTTCCTCTTCCCATGGCAGACATTCAACAATTTCGAAAAGAGAGAAAGGAAAAGAGGGAAAACGAAAAATGGAATACCTGAACAGAGGGTGACAATGCTCGGGAAAGCGACGAGGGGAACCGTGATAGTGACTTGGATATACCCGGCGTTCTTCCCCACTCGGTATTCGCCGTAGAAAACGACCTGTGACGATTTACCACAGAGAAAAACGGGAGACTGTTACCATTGGGGTGAACTGCTTGGGTGAAAAGGCGGATAAGTAAGACGACAGAAGGCAAGTGTCGTAAGGACACTGACACTGAGACACGTGGCGCGTGGGGATTGGGTATATCAAGGTGTAGGTGAGCGCCTCGTGTCGGGTTAAAAGCTAGTACGGGTCTTAGTACCAGCTGACCTACTGGACTTACCTTACCTTTTATCCACATACGCAGTCCAATCTTTACAACACATGATTTCCCTTTGCCGGACTAACACTTGTCTTTCTTCCCTGCGCGGGCCCATCTTTATTTTGCCACGAGATCATGTCCCGCGGCCCACTCTTACCATTCCTTTCCTACTGTGAGACCTTACTGTGCCACGTGTCGTAAGTCCGCGGGGGTATGGGTCTCGTCCTTTCCCCGCAGCTCGACCCCCTCGGACTTTCTCCATACACGTTCGTACATAACCCGAGGCCCTTTTCAATATATGGGTTGACATATAATGCCGCATCCCCTTTACTTTGTATTTGATGTTCATTTATTATTCCGCCTTTCACCGCTTAGTGCTGTTTGTCCCTTGGTTTTAATATGTGTGTGTTTCACCACCTTTTCTCTTTTCGGCCCGATTTAGCTTAATACTTGCCACTTGGTATAAAACTTTAATATGAGGCCTGTTCATCCTTTTGGTACTCCCGTGGAAAATGCTAAGGATTGAACAACAGATCTCATAAGGCCCAAGCCAATGAGTTTAAAATTTTCCTTGGAAATCTTTGAACTTTGAATTGAACAAAAATTCCCAATCTCATGCTTGGAACTTTCTTTCTTTTATGTACTTATTATGCCAACTGGACATTTGTTGCTAGATTAGATTGGTTCTTTGAACTACATCTTGCCTGATCTCATCAAGATCATTAAGTTGCTACATTCCGTGCCTTTGGGCTTCTGATAAATTAAGTCCCAATCTGACTGCTATCTTGAAGGTTTTGATCTGAAATTCTATAGGAAATATGACTTGCTTCCCATAAGAAATTTCATAGGGATTATGATGCAGGAGCATTAGGCTCAAAAGTTTCTTTGTACATAAGTAGACATAGGGGGTCCCATGTTCCTTGAATTTCCTGTAAATATTAATATTTTGAATACTTGGTAGAATATTGTAATTGTTCTCAAGTCATTTTGAGAGCATGAGAATTGGTAGAGATAGGAATACGAAGAGTCAGTTTAGGATTAATTCATTTAGCGAATCTAGATTCAGGAATTGGAATACTAAGAGTTGCTGAATTGTTTGTGTAAATGTAACCCTGAAGAGGTTAGATGAGGGCCGGAGAGAGCTGTAGAGAGGGAGAGAGACTCCTCAGCAATAGAATAGGCGGGTAATGACCACTGAACTGAATATCTGGCCTGTCATGAAATTGTAGGAATTAGTTGAGATTTATCACATGTATATGTATGTATATATATATCTGTTATGGAGAATTGTTTATAAATCCCGTGTGTGACTTTAGGTCTTCTTGGTCGAATTATATGAGGAAATTATCTCAGTATAACTGTGCATTTGTTGCTTAAACTCTGTGTGAGTAATACCTTGCATATTTGTGTGTTTGTTGATTATCCTCTGTAATTATGTATAGCATGAATCTCTATGTGTGAAGTTAAAAGTGGAAACCTGTTGAGGAATCCTGGTAGTGGGATTTGAACCCAAGTAGAGACTTTCCGGAAATAAAGAACTGGCTTATTTGATAATTGAAATCGTGGAGGAAATTGGTTGGATATCTAAGGGGTATCATATGTACAGCGAAGCATCGATTCGAAAGGAATCGACGCTTTCGAAACCAGAACATCTAGTTCAAGCGTCGAAGATTTTCACCTAATAAGTGAAGCTGTGTGTCAAGGAAAAAGAGAAATCCTGGTCGATTTTAAGTGTTTAACCTTGTGAAGTCCTGAACAGAGTGTTGGACTGGAACCTGGAGTGGAGAATGGAACCGTGACCAAGAGGAGCAGTGATGATGGTTTGGAGCAAACCCGTGGGTTTCATCGCACCACCATCTATCGGGCAAGCAGTTTCCACCATTCATGAGCGATTCCATAGACTGATTGACGCATGTCCCTGAACGAAATTGGAAAACCACCGTTTAACCTACGCCATCGCACGTTAACCTTCGTACCAAGACACCGAGTGATATTGACGAGATTCGTTGATCTGGGAAAGGGCCATCGGACGGTGGTCGCTTGTTGGAGATGCGCGAACAATAATCAAGGTGTGCGAATGATAATTAAGGTACGGTTGCATGTGTTTGATTGGTCTATTGACATATATGTGGGCCCTAGGCCGAAGGGCTATGGCGACATTAATTGGTTACAAAGTGTCGGACTATTATTATAATGTTCGGAGATAAATATATAGGCTGAGAGATATATGTAATGAATTCGGGTTATTTGTGTGAACGAATTGCATATATTTTATACATTGAGATATTATGGTGTGCATATAATGTTTGAATATGCGAAGAGGGGCCACATGAATTGTGATTAGGCGCGTAGTTAAAAGACCGAGGGTTATATGATATGGTTGTATATGTGAAGTCAGCATATGGGGATTATAGATTGGTTGAACTTAAAAACATAGAGGAGTTGAGCGCATGACATAAGGGCTTGGAATTAATATCTCAAATCTCAGAGATTTGAGATATTAACACTCTCATATTTAAGTGTTGAACTTGCCAGCCTTGAATAAAGGAAGGTATTGAGATTGCCCGGATTAGGAAAATGATTGGGCATGAACTTTTGAATGCAGTTGTACACAAAGCTTGGGGAAAGTATGAGATAAATGGGACTGTGGATGTGTGACCGTTATCAAGTGGTATCAGAGCTGCAGGAATAGCTCTTTTTGGAAAATTCTAAGTTTGGTGAATGCAAGGAAACCAGACTTATGGAAACTGATAAGATTGCAGCCTACATAAAGTGACTACAGAATTGCAGAGTCCAATTGGAGGACAAGAATTTTGAAGACAGCTCATTTGGAAAAGGAAGATCAAGCAGCAAGGATACACAGAATCATAGTGAACAGGATTTGCAGAGTGAGTGGAGGACAGGATCATGATCTTGCAGGTAATTAACCTTAATCTGATTTGAATTTAGAATTGCAGAATTATGGTTGCTAAAAATTGAAGACAGAGTTGATAGTGAAGATAGTGAGCCCAGTATTCAGCTAAAGGCTGGATAAAGAGGAAAATTGCAGTGTTCTCAAGACAAATGAGCAGTGTTTAACCCTGGTTGAAGGATTGTTTGCAGAAGTCAGAGTACAGACAATTGAAGACATCTCAGTAGAAGTAGAGCACAGATTTGAGAGCAGTAATAGAAGAGTCCAGCAAGGGATTTTGAGTGCATAAAGAGTGGGGTAGAACCTGAAATAATTCCCAACTGAGGTTGGATGAAAGGAGAAAAGGAGTGTTCTTGAGAAAGTTGCAGAGTGAAGCCTAGAGAGCAGAGAAAGTGCCAGTACTTGCCAAAAGCCGGAGCTTAGAGAGAAGCTTGGTGAGGTAAGTTGCAGCAAGAGAGCTTGCTGTTGCAGAGGCTTAGTGCAGCTTGTGAATGAAGAACTCATAGAGAAGGAATGGCTACTAGCAGAGACTACAGAGATTGTAGAGGTTCTGAGAGAGACCACAGCAAAAGAGTGTGTGAAGATGCCAAATAAAATGGCATGAGGAAGAGAATCACAGATGAAGAATATTGGAAGGAAGTTGCTGAGATCAGGGAAGAGCTCAATGAAATGAAGAGAAGGATATAAGAAATCCAGAGATTTGGTTGGCTCATGAGGAAGAATTTGAAATGGCAACCATTACAGAAGAGGTTGAGGCAAAAGAAGATTGCCCTGTTGAGAGAAGAAATCAAAGCAGCTGAGTTGAAAGAAGAAATTTCTGCTTGTGAAGCAGAACAGAACACAGATGAAGAGTGGAGATTTTCAAGAGTTCTTGTAGGATATAGTGAAGACTTGAGGCAGCAAGAATATTTTCTTGTTGAGGAGGAATTCATTGAGGAATTCCTGAGTTATTCAACAAGTCCAGATGATGTAGGGGCTTGTGTTCTTGAGTCTGACAAATGTGAAGTGATGAAAGACTCCACAGAGGAAGAATAACCCATAGTTCTGGAGGCAGGGATGGAATTTGAAGATTCCATGTGTGGACCTGTTCAAGAAGAAGTGCTTGAGGGAGCAGCCAAGACTGAAAAGTATTATGATTTGAAAAATAAAAAGTTGTGTGTGTTTGCAAGTACACCATTGGAAGATGAACAAAATTCAGAGGTTGTTGGTGAGAAGAAGACATTAAATCTGGAATCTGTTCAGATCAATGCTGAGATAGTGAGATCTTAGGAAGAGATGAAGACAGAAGGGTCAATTGAATATATCCAGCAGGATGGTGAAGCTGAGAGAGAAGGGCCAACAGAGGATTGGTCAAGAATAAGCAGAGGCATAAAAGGTTGTGTAAGGTTCTCGAAGTCTACTCCTATGGAAGTTGTTGAGTTATATAGGAGGTTGGATTCTCAGAGAGGAGAATTGGAGGAGCAGAGGACCTATGCACCGGATAAGTTGCTGGGAAAGCAAGGCAGGAAGATCTTCATGGATGAATTTCATAGAGCAGATGATGGAAGAAAAGTGAGGCCAGCTGACAGTCTCATGAAGGATGCAGATCAGCATGCTAAGGTGCTAACAGAAGGTTTGGAAAGGAGTTCTGCACAACATAATGATGTGTTTTCAGAGGAAAAAAAGGCATTGAAGCATTGGAACTTTACTGCTAATGATTCATGTGCGGAGAAATGGGAAGAACAACAGTTGGAAGTTGTCAGAGAGATGAATGAGAAGGAAACTATGGTGACTGGAAACATAGTGAGAAATCATCATTTGGACATGGTGATTGGGACATCGGAGATGACTCTGACAGCTGAAGAAAAATATGATGAAGAACTTATGAGCCTTGAACCAGACTTAGAAATTCCAGGAGAAGAATTGGTGACTAGGTCATCAATTGAGACCATTGGGTCTCATAGTTTTAACACTGACAATTTGTTTATGTGTTCAGGTGATGCAAAATACAATTCATCCTTGGAATTTGTCTTGAGAGAAGAAAAAATGTTGCTGAAGGAGGATGAGACAATCATGTCTCATAGGCAGAGATTTGTCACTGTCCTTGACAAAGAAGAATTGGCTAGACTGATGGGCCAAGAGTAGATTGAAGAACAGATTTTAGAAGCTGCTGAAGTGAGGAAGAATCAGCATTCCATGCTGACAGAAGATGAAGATACAGTGGCTAGAGAACTTGATTTGATTGTTGAAGTCGATCAAGGATATGAGAGGCAATTGCTGAAGATTTCCCACAAATAAGTAGATAATGTTGAGTCTAACTTCCAGCATGTTGAAGATATAAAACAAACACAGGAGAATTGGATGATTTGTTTGCTGAGATAAATTGAAGAAGAGAAAGGGATTGCAGACCTTGGAGCAAGGATGCCTGAGGCTGTGAAGAAGAAAGGAGTAGATACTAGATTTCATAATCTAATTTTTTTTACTAGTATGCTGGAGAAGTATGTCACTGCTGGTGGGAAATCAAATAGTGGATTGTTTTTTGAGAATGAATTTGCAGATGATGGACAAAAGAAAAATGTTGCAGAAGGACAGGAAGGGGAGGTAGAAACACCCATGGTGGAGGCAGCAACACCCATGGAGGCAGGAACACCCATGGTGGCGGCAGTAACACCCATGGTGGCAGCAGATGCAACATGGAGGATGGCACCTGAAGAAGAAATAAACATGTTAATAGCATGTGAGACAGTAAGAGCAGCAATATGGGCAGCGACAGAGATTGAAGGGAGCAGCAGAAGGCAAGATAGTTTCCAGCCAGAGGACAAGCTGGACATGGAGATTGAGTACATCAAAAGCCTGATGATGAGAGTGACTCAGTTGCAGCAGATAGCAGTAGGAAAGCAAGAGAGTTTCAGCAGGAGAGAGACAATGGCAGATTGTGAAGGCATAGCTGGGGGCAGATTATAGAACAAAGTCTAGAAGCCTGAAGAAGGTTAGTTGAAGAATGATGTAGCTGATGGACAACAGCAAAACCAAGTATGGGATCCTGGAGGCAGAGAGAAGGAGCACATGATCAAGAGACCATGAAAATTTTGAAGCTTGGGAGTCTGATGCAGGAGCATTAAGCTCAAAAGTTTCTTTGTACATAAGTAGACATAGGGGGTCCCATGTTCCTTGAATTTCCTGTAAATATTAATATTTTGAATACTTGGTAGAATATTGTAATTTTTCTCAAGTCATTTTGAGAGCATGAGAATTGGTTGAGATAGGAATACGAAGAGTCAGTTTAGGATTAATTCAGTTAGCAAATCTAGATTCGGGAATTGGAATACTAAGAGTTGCTGAACTGTTTGTATAAATGTAACCCTGAAGAGGTTAGATGAGGGCCGGAGAGATATGTAGAGAGGGAGAGAGACTCCTTAGCAATAGAATAGGCGGGTAATGGCCACTGAACTGAATATCTGGCCTGTCATGAAATTGTAGGAATTAGCTGATTTGGTTATGGACGTATCAACTCCGATACCATGTTAAACACCATGTTAAACACACACATGGTGTATGAGAAAGATAAACACACACACAACAAGAAACTCAACACACAATGAAGGATAAGCATGTAGCTCTCTTATTTTTCCATTATACATGATGTACATTTATAGTACAATGGTGTGACTCTTGGTTTCACATTCCAAGGTCACTTGGACTCCATTGTGACTTTTCGCATTCCACACTTACCCATGGAGGATCCCTTTGATTAGGGTGTTCCAAAACTTTATCCTTTGGGTTGCTCAAAATGGTTCCACAGAGGAAAATATGCCTAAACAGCAAAAAAGTTGTGAAATTGACTTAAGAATATAGAAATAAGCTAAAAATGGCTTTTGTTTCACCTCAAATAATGAAATACAACCCAATACAGCTCCATCTTCCTGATGGCCCTAGTGGCCCTTTCCTCTTTCCTGAAGCCAAAATAGCTAAAGAACACATCCGTTCGCTCTATAAACTGTCCCAAACACTCCATAATTCTCAAGAAACTCAAAATTGACTAAAATTTCATCCAATTTGGCTCAATATTGAGGAAGTTATGACCTCCCAAAGAAAACTGCCCAATGTCACTCGAAACCCCCACTAAATGTGGGCTAACTCCAGTTAGGAGCGCTAACTTTGGGAAAAATTCTGAAAATGTCGGACCCGCTCCAAAATGGCGGAACTGTTTGATATGGCATTAAAGTTAAAATGGTGCAGTCACATGTGGAATTTCCGCCGGAACCGTCGGAACCAAAATTGTTTGGATAAACTTTAAATGTTGCAGTTTTAAACCATGTATACACTCCGTGTTGTAGCCGCATTATCCGTTTGCAACTCCTTGGAACCCGGAGCCGTGGTTCCATCCACCAACCGTTAACAACTTTAACACCCCAACATTAATACATGTCTTTTCAAGGGTTAATCATACATTTTCCACCATGCCATAACCATTGAATATGCCCACCACATTACATTAAGGTTTAAAAACTTAGGATTTGGGTATGCTTCCATGTGAATATTTTAAAAGTAGATTTTTTGAGTTTTAATTTAATATGTGTGAATTAAATTAATATAATTCAAGTTTTTTCTTTTAAATCAAATAAAATATCAAATATATATATATATATATAAAACATTAAATAAAATTATTTCTCCACATTAAAATACTGAACCCATACTCAATATTGAAGAATATTGGACGATTTCAAAATGCAATAAATTTTGCATACGATCTTGGTTTTGAGAACCGTTCACGGGGCTAGAATCGCAGTGACAAGACCTTTCCGATCGTTCAGATTGCAACAAATTTTGAACACTTTCATTTTTGAGAAATTTGCATAACTTGGACATGATCTCTTGATCACACCTCCCAAATGAGAAGCTTTTGGACCCCAAAAGCTCTCTAGAATACTGAAAATGATCTGTACAGCAAATAAGAATATTGAACCCTCTTCTCTTCAGCCTCCAAAACACTTGCCTTGCATGGCTAATGACTTTGAACCTCAACTAGAAAGAAAATCACACTTCCCTTCCTTGATGCGCTTATCCTCCTGTCAAGAGCTGCCTTTCTCCTCTTATCGAGAGCTGCCTTTCTTGCACTCACTCAGAAAATTTCTGGCGAGAAATTTGCAGAAGGAATCTGAACATCGTTGCCTTAATCAATGATCCAAGGTGGCTCAAACATAAGTCATGCAACATACGACATCAAAAACAAGTTTTCATAAAATGTGCTATACAATTGACACAAAATCAATGTAAAAAGTGTGCAACACAATCGGCACAAGTCAAAAAACATGTGCGACACAATTGACACAAGTCGATAAACAACATGATACATCTTGAAAAACACATTTGCATGTATCAATGTACAACGAACCTATTTACAATTCGCTATTTACACATACAACCTCCATGCACATGTACACCTTCAACTCTTCCTTTCAAGTACCAACAAGTACATAATCCCAAAAAACATGTGGGTGACTATAATAGCTGAACTAAAAGATATTTCTGCAATATAAGTGAGTATCATACTCATATTTTACTCCTCCATGGCGAAACATTTTGCAACAAAAAAGAAATTCCTTCAACTGAACCACATTTATATGCAATATTGCATCAAACTTTTCAATAGAAATACATGCACACAACCAAAATGTGCATATGTACAATGGAGTATTTCTTACTGTGTTAAGAATTCCATCCACTTCTTTCCAAGCCACCTCCATGGTGACTTTTGCTGCTGCAAATCTTCCTCATATGAATCTTCCATTTTCACATCGATAATGGAGTCCATAGTTCCACTTGTGCCAATATTCTTGTCCTCTTGCTGCATGTGCTTTGGACAACTAGTTGGATGCAAAGTCCAACAATGGGAGACAACATATTCCCTCTTTTGAAAATATGTGCAAAACTCATGCATCTTCGACTTTGAAAGTTGTGTTTTTCTCATCTGCTTTCTGTATGCTTTCTTCTTCATCCAATATCTCGAAACATGATGGTTAAATCGACCACAATATGTACAACAAATCTTTCTTCCATCTAAGCATGTAAAATTATCATGATTTGCAGAAACACAATCAAATTGATCATGAGAATATTTATACCTCTTGTGCTGCTGCGAATGTTCATCCTTTTTGTCTTCATGATAATATGAACTAGTAGATGCTACAAATTTCATTTGCAGATTAACATCGTCGTTTTTGTCTTGAAAACTGTTTGAACTTGCATGCATGCCATAAGCTGCATGTTTACCATCTTTGTAATGTTCCTTTTTTAGAAACATTGTCAATTGAAAAAGAAAATCTATTCCAGAGATAGACTGTAGGGGCATTTACTGGATTTGTCACCTTTGAACAAAGGATGAGCTCCAGAGGCTACCTGGACCACTAGCAGACTCTGTCTATAGAGTGATTGTCAAGGGACAATATCCCCAAGAGGGAAACACAACAAGATTGGGAATCTCTTAAGATAACCCCAAAATTGTAGCTACAGTAATAACAAATACATCAAATGGAAATAGCAGTGACTCATGAACACATAAAATTTCGGAGAATTCAATGGCCATCACATTAATCCATAGCAGCAAATAAGAATACAAATCCTTGAGGGAATGCTCACTCAAGCAAGGCACTAGAAGCCTCAAGAAACATGTACATGTAAATATGAAATACATAGCTGCATAAATAAAGCCCTAGGCCATGACTACGCAGTTTTAGAGAGGAACTGCTGCATAAAAAATGAAATACAATGATATAGCAATATGAGCTCAAATAAAGAAGGAGGAGCAAGATCTCAACCCCTGAAAATACATAACATCAATCCTCTAAAAGGATTGGCTGAAATCTATACCAAAATACTATAATACAAAAATGTCGAAGTTGTAGTAGCTGCTGCAACTCAAGAGCTGGAAATACATGGAGAAGGCTGAAATGTATGCAACAATTGAAGAATCCTCCTCCAATGGAAATTTGAAGTGAAAGGCTGATCCTTTCACCCAAGACATCTCCTCCAAATGAATATCAATCCCTCAAACCAAATAATCACCAATGAGAACGATGTATAAGAGAGGGACTGTGCTGCCTCTGATGGAAAGTGGTTGGCATGATGCCAAAGATGGTGGGATATGCTCAAGAACCACCTTTTCTAATCTCCCAATGAATATAACCTCTCTCCACTGAAAAACAAGCTCCGGATGGTGTGTGGAAACCTCCCCAGCAACACCCAGCAACACTGCACAATATCTGCTGCAGAAACTGTGCTAGTGTAGATGGCTGAAGCTATGGCCTGAATGCCTGAATATGGGGAATGGAGTTCAATCCTTCATGAGCTACTCAAGAAGGAGAGGAAATCCTCAACAGGACTCCCTTGTGCCCGAAGGCACTGCAGCTCTTTTGAACAGCAAGAGGCAGCAACAAGTCTTCAAGACTCAAAATGTAAAATGATCAATGATAATCTCAATGGCTGCCTTGCTCCTCTTTTAAACAAGTGAGCCTTCCCTCCATGGGCCCTACTTCTAATTAGGGTTTCCTCCTTCTAGAATCTTCCCTCCTACATTGTCCCACATAGTGCTTTCCAACTCATGCCAACGCAGTTTGACTTGGTCAACCTTGGCCAAGCCTTTATGCAAAAACCTCCTTTCACACATGGAGGTGCGAAATCCAGCTACAACATGATCCTATTTCATACTTAGAGGATTTTTATTCTCTAATCATGCAAAGAATGGGTCCCCTACCCATTTTATTCATCTCCTATCAAAAATTAATGTTCCATAAATATTTCGAACATTACAGTCCTCCCCTCTCAAAATATTTCTTGCCCTCAAGAAATTGCAAGGATTAACTAAGTTTCTTTCTTCCCTTTCCTCCTATAGCATCCTTATGTGATGATCTCCTCAAGAAAATGATGCCATATCAGCAATCAATTCTTCAAACTGTCCCTCCTACATATGCAATCTAGCCTTGGGCGAACATTCCCAAATAGCTATCATGTAGAAACAAATATCCATGAAGGAACAAAGAGCTGTGTAAGGGCCTCCTTGAGGCATGAGATCTGATATATAATTGTAATTATCATCCCCATATGAATCTCTCATTCCCAATCCATCAATCACAAAAATAAGCTGCCTCCCAACAAGGCAACTCATGGAAAAGCTCCCTCCACCTTGAGCTCCAGAAATGAAGGTGGGCTAAAAATATGATCATGGAAAGCACTATAACTTGCCCCATGCTATCCTATCCCCCCATTTATGACAAGTGTGGACTGTATGTTGATCCTGGGCTGCAAGTTTATTTCCCTCAAATGGAAAAATGAAGAGTAATCCCCCAAGAATCTCCCCTCCATCAACGATAATCTAGCTAGCCCAAGACATATCATCTATGATGAATAGGACAAGATCACCATAGAACTCCCCCATGAAATGTTTGCTATAGGTTATACCATGTGCAGCATGTGCAAACAATGCCTCATAGGGTTATAATGCAACCTCATCCATTGCAGCTGTAGAAAATAACATGGCAAGTATTGCACAATAACAAATATCACATCTACTACTAAATAGTAAATAGATGAGTGAATCAGCAACATAAGGTCAAACACCTACCCATATACATAAAACGGATGGATAAAATTACCAAGCCCATGTCTTATCCCACAATTAAGCAAATATGTGGCTGTAGTCATGCCTCCTCTCATGTCCCCCTTAGAACATGTACTGCATAAAATATGGGAGTCTTTCCTCATCAAGGACACATTCATCCCATGTGTCTCTCCTCTGGTCATGCCCTCCATTAAGATAACAAAAATATCAGCCAAGGAGACCATACTCAAAAATAAAATGAGGCAAGTAATGAAGGTTTCATGTTGTGCAAAGATGTACCAACAGTCTCCTAAGTAATCACAGCGCAGTTTCCCAAACTGCTGCTTTGAGAAATGATATGGCAAGTTGTTTTTCATCTCATGAATAACAATGCATGTTCTTACATCTGATAATACATGGTAGGCGGCTGAAAATAAATGCTAAACATACATGGAAGGTAACGCTTTCCCAAGGCCATATAAAAGATGGCCGCCTCCATCACATAGTTTGGCCCAATTTTGCTCATGGAGCAACATGAAAAATCTGCCCCTTTGAAAATTCCTGCACTGCATCATAATGATAAGAGTGTGTAGATCAGCAAAGGTACACACAAGAATCTTACCATAGGTTGGAAGTGAGATGATAGATAGATATATTCATGTAATCCTCCTCCCAAATGACAGCGCTGTGAGCTCATGCAAAAAGGCTCTTGCCCATGCCAATCTTTGTTCCTTGACATGCTCCTTGTCAAGAACAAATCTGGTGATGCTGCTGCAAATATGAAGCTTCTCCCAAGAGGGAAATGCATCCCAATCAATCCTAGATATGGAGTGATCCCCTTGCACTATGAGAGTTCCCTCTTCTACTCTTGCAAAACCATCAATCATATGAGAGAAAATCTGCTTGTGCTCTCTCCCATCAATTCCAAGCAACTCAAGTGCTTGATGCCTCCTCATGCTCACATCATATGACTCATGTGATGAAGGTATCATGACTGATATATATGTCATATCAGCAATATGTATCCATTCTCCTTGCTTCCCAATGATGTAAACACCCTGCAACTTCTTCTCTTCTTTGGTACTCCTCCCTTGAGGGCTACCATCCTCCCAAACCAAGTCTTGCTTTTTGCATTTCATGAGAGTTTGAAATGCAGCTCCTTGGAGACCCCTTAAGAAAGACCTATCTCCCATGACTATGTTGGATCTATGAGGATCCAAATGTGATGGAGGTGATGTCTCCTTTCCACCCATGTTCAACAACACTGCTGATTCCTCCAATGATGTAGTAGTTGTCTCTTCCTTCGGTTTTACAATTTGCTTCATGATTCTCCATGGAGGTGTCATGGTTTACTTCATCCTCCAATGGTACACATCCCAACCTCAAGGGTTGAATGAGACTCATCGATAGTGCATGAGGATGAGGGTTCATCTCCTTCTTGAACCCTTTTCACAATGCAGTGCAATCATGATGCCCTAAAGTGGCCATGTGATTTGACCCTGGGACCTCCTCATATGAAATTCCACCATCGTTAAGATTATTTGCTGAAATAGAAAGTGGAACTTTACTCATACCTTGGTGGATCTTGGGACCTTCTTGTGTGACTACAATGGCTTTTCCTCCAATGGATTCCTCATCCATAGATGTAGAAGGTTGCTCCTCCAAAGCTGTAGCAGCATTGGTGCAATTCTCCTCCCATGGTGGAATGGCTTTCTCTTCCTTTTTCCTCCCTCCATCAAAGGTTTGGATCAACCCTTGAGCAAAGTCTTCAAAAGAACTCACCTTTGAATGGACCAAGGGGTTGAACCACAAAACAAAGGTTTTATCCTCCATGTGCAGCGTTGCCATCTCCATTGCTTCTTTCTCTGCCATTAGATGCAGCAATACAAATGCCTCCAGCTTCTTCTCCCAAGCTCTAGCTGAAGTAACCCCATCAAATGTAGACAATAGAAGCATATTGCCTCTTATTTATCCTTTTACATAGGGCCTTCTCTCCTCCATCTGCTGAATATACTGTGAGAATGTTGTAGTTCTCTTGAATGCTGTAGAATGAGGTTTATAGTCACCCAAGTACTTGCTTAAGATCTGGAAATCCAAGCATCTCCCATGCTGGTATTCAAGAGAATAGGAAGTGCATGGACCTTCCTCTTCTCCCCTTTTCTTATCCTCCTCCTTAGGGAGGCTCTTATTTATTCCAAAAATAGATGAGATCAGTCTCATCTTCTTCATCATTCTCCTCTGAAATCAAACTCACGGGTTGTACCAATTCGATGTTATGATACCACTATAATGTTCCTTTCTCAGAAACATTGTCAATCGACAAAGAAAATCTATTCCAGAGATAGACTGCAGGGGAATTTTCTGGATTTGTCACCTTTGAACAAAGGATGAGCTATAGAGGCTACCTGGCCCACTATCAGACTCTGTCTATAGAGTGATTTTCAAGGGACAATATCCCCAAGAGGGAAACACAACAAGATTGGGAATCTCTTAAGATAACCCCAACATTGCAGCTACAGCAATAACAAATACATAAAATGGAAATAGCAGTGACTCATGAACACATAAAACACTAGAGAATTCAATGGAAATCACATTAATCCATAGCAGCAAATAAGAATAAAAATCCTTGAGGGAATGCTCACTCAAGAAAGGCACTAGAAGCCTCAAGAAACATGTACATGTAAATATGAAATACATAGCTGCATAAATAAAGCCCTAGGTCATGACTGCGCAGTTTTAGAGAGGAATTGCTGCATAAAAAATGAAATACAATGATATAGAAATATGGGCTCAAATAAAGAAGGGGGAGAAAGATCTCAACCCCTGAAAAATACATAACATCAATCCTCTAAAAGGATTAGCTGAAATCTATACAAAAATACTATAATACAGAAACGTCGGAGTTGCAGTAGCTGCTGCAACTTAAGAGATGGAAATACATGGAGAAGGTTGAAATTTCTGCAACAACTGAAGAATCCTCCTCCAATTGAAATCTGAAGTGAAAGGCTTATCCTTTCACCCAAGACTTCTCCTCCAAATGAATGTCAATCCCTCACACCAAATAATCACCAATGAGAACGCTGTCTAAGAGAGGGACTGCACTGCCTCTGATGGAAAGTGGTTGGCCTAATGCCAAATATGGTGGGATATGCTCAAGAACCACCTTTGCTAATCTCCCAATGAATATAACCTCTCTCCACTGAAAAACAAGCTCTGGATTATGTGTGGAAACCTCCCCAGCAACACCAAGAAACACTGCACAATATCTACTGTAGAAACTGCGCTGATGTAGATGGATGAAACTATGGCCTGAATGCCTAAATATGGAGAATGGAGTGCAATCCTTAATGAGCTACTAAAGAAGGAGAGGAAATCCTCAAACAGACTCCCTTGTGCCCAAAGGCACTACAGCTCTGCTGAACAACAAGAGGCAGCAACAAGTCTTCAAGACTCAAAATGTAAAATGATTAATGATAATCTCAATGGTTGCCTTGCTCCTCTTTTAAACAAGTGAGCCTTCCCTCCATGGGCCCTACTTAGAATTAGGGTTTCCTCCCTCTAGAATCTTCCCTCCTACGTTGTCCCACATAGTGCTTTCCAACTCATGCCAACGCAGTTTGACTTGGTCAACCTTGGCCAAGCCTTTATGCAAAAACCTCCTTTCACACATGGAGGTGTGAAATCCAGCTACAACATGGTCCTCTTTCATACTTAGAGGATTTTTATTCTCTAATCATGCAAAGAATGGGTCCCCTACCCATTTTATTCATCTCCTATCAAAAATTAATGTTCCATAAAAATTTGGAACATTACAATCTTCTTGCTGCAACAAAGGCTTAAAGCAATAGCAATCATCTTTGAAATAAATTTTACATATTTGCATCTTAGAACTTGGAATAAAGGTTCTTTTTAAAGTAGCGTCACATGCCTTCAAAGATTTGGAATCTTCGCCGTTAAACTGCACATAACCAAGACCAAGATTCTTGGGTCGTTCCTCAACAAGAACACGTTCAACCATGCCTTGTGCATGCTTACCTAACCCCTTGCCTTCATAGCCCATTTTAATCATTAATTTGGACCTTATTCCCTTTGTATGTTTTTCGAAAGAACCAACACACCTTTCTAAAGAGGAAACTGAAGAGAAGTTAGAATGGATTACCTCTTCCTCATGAATTTTCTTGGTCAAAGCCTCTTGGGCTGGATGGAGTTGCCTCTCCATATCATGAAATTTTTGAAGAATTTTTTCCTTCTCTTCCTTCATGGCAAACAATTGTTCACGAAGTTCAGTACTTTCTCTTTTGTCCTCAAACAAAGTCTGCACCATGTCTTTCAATATAATAAAGTCATGCTTCATATCATCATCAAAGAATCTTGTGAAGGAGGAAACTTCACTTTTAGAAGTTGTCATTATGATGTCAATGAACAAATTAACTTCAACAAAGTTCTCAAAGCTTTTCAAAACAAATGAAAAAGTTTTTTAACCAAATGGCGGTAAAGACCAACTCTTATTCAAGTATCCAAACAACAAACAAAATCCAAGAGCTTCTTAACAACAATCGTCAAGAGGGTTTGTGTTCCAATGGAGACCTTAAGGTACTTTGGGGTAAGGAAGAAGCCTTAAGCCCTTTCTTCATTTTTTTTTCTCTCCAAGACTTAGCTAATTAGTAGCTATCCCCAAATCTCAAGCAAACTCAAACAACGATCAATTTGCAAACAGTAAAACAATGAATATTTTACACTGTTTAAACACCTTTCCTTGAAAAAATTCTTAAGGGCTTCTTCTCATCTCTTAAACTTCAACCAATTAAGCCTCAAAAACCTATAGCAAATGCTGCCCCAAAATGGCTAAAAATTGCTTGCAAGGGTTCTAATGCAATCTTTTAAACAAATCCTTTTGCACAAGAACAATATAGAGAGAAACACTATCTCTCCTAATGCTCAAAAACACCAGCTCTGATACCAACTGATCTGAAAATGGAACTATTTGTAATGCTATGCAAAGTATCCATTTCCATTTAATTTAGTGTGCAAAGTATTCTCCATGTCTTGCAGGTTAAACAAAGTAATTTGGTAATTGTTTATGAGTTTTTATGTGAGGAAATGTTAATTAAGTTTACTATTTAACAAATTATATTAGAGATACACAACAAGAAAAATTCACCATAGTATAACACAACAAACTGATGAGGCATTTCACCCCTCCTGTGCTACATCTGTCGAGTCCAAGTCTCCCAATGGGCATGTCCTTGCTCTATTAAGTTGCTCAAAATGGTTATATAGAGAAAAATATCCCTAAACATGGAAAACCAGTTGTGAAATTGAATTCAGAAGATAGAAATAAGCTAAAAATGGCTTTTTTTCTCCTTAAACAGTGAATTACAGCCCAAAACAACTTCATTTCCCTAATGGCCCTAATGGCTCTCCAAGATTCCATGAAGCAAAAATGGTTGTAGAACACCTCTGATCACTCTGAAAACTATCCCAAATTCTCCATAATGTCGAATAAATCCAAAATTGACCAAAATTTCATCCAATTTCACTCAATATTGAGGAATTTATGACCTCCCAAAGAAAAATGCCCAATGTTACTTGAAACCCCCACTAAATGTGGACTAACTATAGTTAAGAGCACTAACTTTGGGAAAAATTCCGAAAACGTCGGACCCGCTCCAAAATGGCGGAATCATTTGATATGGCATTAAATTTAAGATGGTGCGGTCACATGTGGAATTTCCACAGGAACCGTCGGAACCAACACTATTTGGATAAACTTTAAATGTTGCAGTTTTAAACCATGTATGCACTCCGCGTTGGTAGCCGTATTAACCGTTTGCAACTCCTTGGAACCTGGAGCTGTGGTTCCATCTGCCCACCGTTAAAAACTTTAACACCCCAACATTAATACATGTCTTTTCAAGGGTTAATCATACGTTTAAAAACTTAGGATTTGGGTATGCCTCCACGTGAATATTTCAAAAGTAGATTTTTTGAGTTTTAATTTAATATGTGTGAATTAAATTAATATAATTAAATTTTTATTTTTTTTAATTAATATTTAATATATATATATATATAATATTAATATAATATATGATTTTTTAAATCAAATAAAATATTAAATATATATATATAACATTATTTAAACTTTAATATATTAAAAATATTTCTTCACATTAAAATCATGAACCCATACTCAATATTGAAGAACATTGGATGATTTCAAAATGAAATAACTTTTGCATACGACTTCGGTTTTGAGAACCATTCACAGTGCCAGAATCGCAGCGACGAGACCTTACTGGTTGTTCAGGTTGCAACCAATTTTGAACACTTTCATTTTTGAGCAATTTGCATAACTTGGACATGATCTCCTAATCATTTGCACTGAGACTCACGCTGATTGAGGCTCTATCTTAATGTCAGACCGGCGCCGATCCTCTTTTGGAAAGTTTTTAAAATGGAAACGGATTTTCCATGAATAGAAGCTTCGCGAGGCGGCGAGATGGAAGTTTGTTTTGAGGATATGGCTGAGGAATTCCCTTTTGGGATTCTTGTTCCCAAGAAATAGGAACTACTCCAAAGGATAAACTCTTTTCCCATTATTTGAGGGCCCATAACCTCCTCCTCCATTGTTATATAAGGATACCTCCTTCACCTCTGCTGCCTTAGTTAGCTAGAGAGGAGAAGCAATTATAGCTTCGGGAGAATAGTGCAGAGTGCAATTGTTTTTTTGTGTTAAGAACATAGTGATATCTTAGACCTTTGTGTATGAGGGTGTTGCAAACGTGCTTGGATACAGACCTGCCGAAGGAGAGCCTCAACATCAAGGCTTGGTTGTAAACTCCCCTTGTATTTATCATAATAAAATTCAACTGATGTTTATCTTCCACTCTTGTTTACATTTATAATGAGATTTCTAGCATTCCTTGATTAGTTATATAGGTTGTAATTGTTTTATGTTTGTGAAGATTTTACGCTTGTCGTGGTGTCTTGACTGTCTATACAGGTAATCGAACATTGATAGCAACATGCATCGAGCTTGAGGAGAGTGACAAATCAAGAATATTTGACGTAAGATGACAACATAGCATCAGAAAAAGGTAGGTCATCCTCCTTGCTCTAAATTTCATTTACAATCTAGGAAGGTAGGTGTTAGTATGTTCCTATAGTTTCTAGACCCACCCTAGGGCTAGAGGGATCGCCTCTGTCTGCAGAGGGGATTTACTTGGATGACACAAGTATTAAATATTGCATTGTTCTTGAAAACTATAATTATATTCACATTGTGAGGATGTTTCAAAGTTTTCTATTGAATTTAAGATTTGAATTTCTTCACTAGTATGAGAAATAGTAAAGAGAGGTTGTATCTCATTGTCATCATCCATCCATTATTCATCTCCTATTTCTATGATTTATTTCGCTGAAGGATATAGAGTGAATTTCTTTGTTGAGTTGCCATCAGAAATAAACATATCACCAGATCTACAACTAATGAAAGCATCAAATGTAGCTAACCAAAGCCTTCCTAAAATTAATGGATGTCCCCCTAGGTTGTTCTTTAGAGTTAGTATCATGAAGTCAACTGGATACTCCCAAGAGTATAAGGACATATATATGTCTTCTAATACACTATCTGGCTTGATTACTGATATGTTTGCTAATTGCAATAATGTTGGTGTATATTGAAGATTTGGAAGCATAAGTTGTTCCATAGTCTGTTTGTTCATGATATTGATGGTTGCTCCTAAGTCCATTAATGTATTTGGAATCTCAATTCCATTAATATGTGTTTTTACAAATGGATTTCCTGGGTCCAAATATTTTTGTATGGCTATTTTTCTCATCATAATGTCAGCAATTTCTCCTACTAACTGAATCCTTTTTATTTCTTTTGTTTTTCTTCCTGATATTTTCATGCTCAACTCTCTTATTGTTTTGGCTAGAATAGGAATATCTTTAATGGTCTGTAACAAAGGAATTTTGATATATACATTTTTCAATTCATCTAGAAAATCATAATTAGGCAAAAAAATTTGTTTTTCTATCCCTTTATCAATTTGTAATATTTCAGGAAAAGGAGGGTTAGAAATGGATAATGAAGGTTGATCTATTATAGGAGTTGAGTTTATTAGATCTTTCTGTTTTTCATTTTTAGAATTTTGGTTATGCTGAAGAGATGTCCCTTCTTTGGAACTTTTATTTTGTTGTAGAGAAATTTCTTCATAAAAATCATCTTTTTCTTGAATAACAACAAAAGGATTTTCCCTTTCTAATATTCTACCAGAACTAAGTTGGACATTGTTAAGATCTAGTGCGGTAATCATGTAAGCTGGAAAGTTTTGTCCTTCTATGTTATAAGAATTTTGAGCATTTTCGTTATTTGGGTTTGGTAATGGTTGGGCAGGTAGTTGATTTGTTCTTTCTGGATATGGTAATGACAGTTTTGGATTCTGATTTTGGATTTGGGGTAGTTGATTTTGTTGTGGAAAATGTTGGGGATGATATTTTGGATAGGGTTGTGCATACTGGTGATACTGAGAGTGTCCTCCATAAGGATTTTTCATCCCTTGTGTCCAAGGTTGAGTTTGGGACCAAGGTTGTTGCCATGATGAATTCCAATTGTTTTTTGGGGTCTGATTATACATTTGGTTATTAAATCCTTAAGTTTGTGGCCCCTGCCATGGTCTTCTGGAGAAAAAACAAAGACTACCGGAGATGGATTTACTTATTCTTCTTGAAAGACAGCCTTAAGACCTGGTATAGAGGGACATTTTTTTGTTTCATGATTGTTTTCACAAATAACACAGGTCTATATGACTTTTACATCAAGAGAACACTCTCTTAAAGCATGTTTCTTTTTGCATTTAGGACAGAAAATAGTTAAGGCATCAGTTTCAGCTTTCTGTTTGTTTTGTAATTTCAGGGTGCCTATTTTTTCACCAAGACTCCCTAAGATATTTGTCTTAAATTCATCAATCATATTTCCAATTTCTGCCCTACTCACTGTTCAAGTTGCAGATTTATTTATTTTAGAGAGAAAGAGATCTCTTGTATTTTTCCCAGTTTTTTATTTTCCTCTTGAGAGATGAATGCACAATTAAGCAATTTTAGGCAATTTTAATTGAGATATATCTCCTTCTACCATCATGTTAAGGATATATATCCATTCATCTCTAATGGCTTTCAATAAGAGAGATTTTAAAGTATCTTGATCTAGATGTTACATCTGATATTATAATTGAATCTCTTAATTAGATCTTCTAAGATTTCATCATCTCTCTGCATCATTTTAAATACTTCATCCTTCATATTAATATGAGTGCAATAATCTAGATATCTTCCAAAAAATGCACTTTTAATCTCATCCCATGTTCTAATAGATTGTGTTATCAAACCCATGAACCATTTTATAGCTGCACCCTCGAGTGTTGCAGGGAATAGCTTCAATTTTTGAGAGTCTTGTAAGTAGTCATAAGGTCTACATAAGACTTCAAATTCAAATAAAAATGTTTCAGGTTCCTCAGTCCTTAATCCATGGAAATTGGGAAGGACATAAGGTGAAATATTTTTCATTGTAAAATTTGTATCCTCATCAACTATAGGAAATCCAACAGAGTTATGATCTCCTCTACCTCTACCTCTTCCTCCATATCTTCCTCCACCTCGTCCTCTACCTCTTCCTCCTCCTCCTTCTTCTACCATTGTAGATTCCTCAGAGCTAATGTAAGGTTCTAATTATAGGGTTATTTGTTCTTCATTTGGTTCTTCCATCAATGGGATATTGAAGAAAATTTCTACTTCTTCCTCACTAGGGATTTCTAACTCTTGAGATAGAATATGTTCTCTTGTAGAGGTGAAAAAGGTTACTCCTTTTATTGGAGATCTAGGATCTTATTCTTCTAAGACTGCCTCAGTAGATGAATTTGAAGAATCTCTTGGTTGGACTTCTAATCTTAAGACTTCAGGAAGTCTATGTCTTGAGGTGAAAAATGGAATATGAGTTTGAGATTGTGGTGGCACTATGTGGTCTTGGTGGGGTGAGTGCTATTGTAGGAATCAAAATTCTACTTCTAGCTATGAATATACCCCTAGCGTCTCTTTCTCTACGCATGTAATTTTTTTTTTAATGTAAGAAATAAGGCTTCCTAATTTCACTTCCCTGGCAACAACGTCAAAATGTTTAGTCAATTTGGTGCCTCAAATTGCTATCATGAATTATGGACCGAGGTTAGTAATTTGATGAAGTGTGGTGCACTATATATGCTTAGGTAACCTTGTTCTCTTTCTTCATTGTGTATGTTTATGTTGTTTTGGGGATTTTGTATATTATGTCTAAAATTGGTCTAAGAGATGAAATATCTAAATTCTAGTGAAGAATCAAATCTAAATGAATTTTAATGATGAAAAACATTTCTTAAAAAAAGAGTAAAAGGAAATGTTGTTTTTATTCTAATGAAAGAAATTGAATTACAAACTATTTTTAATGGAATATGAAATCTAAAAGAAGGAATAAAAGGAAATGTTCATTAAATAATCTAAATTGCATAAAAATAAATCAAATTTTGAATGATGTTAGTAGGCCGGCAAAAAATCTATGAAATATCTAACTAGCTTAAAATAGAGCACTATTCTAAATCTAATTGCATTCAAATGACAAGATGAAATCATTTCCTATATTATCCATTGAAATATTTTAGTCCTATGAAAACAAAGCATTTTTTCTATTTAAAAAACACAATTATAATTTAATATTATCCTAACTTAATCTAATTCTATTCCATGGACTGAAAGCATAAATCCTATTACTAAGAATTTAAATGACATTGTTGATTCAAATAAAAAACAAATACAAAGCATGTTTAAAAACTACAACTGTTGTATGACCGAATATCCAAATCTGATCCAACTGGAAAATTTAGAGCCAATTTCTTGAGATGACTTAGTGAGCACAAGATTACACAGCTAATTGGAAACCAATCAAAGAAAGCATTCATAAAAATTAAGAAAATTAAACTATGAATTGATAGGAATCTAACTATGAAAAAAATATGAATTTAACTATGAATTGACAAGAACAGAAATAACAAATCAACATGAAATTAAATGGTAGAATTCACACTAAAAAACAATTAAAAACCTCCTTTCCGTGCAGGGGGCCTTAGGAACAGAATGCGTAAAAAATCTAATGGAATACGAGCCCATAAAAGGATCTGGAACTGATCTTCTTATTATCAAAAATAGAGTTTCAAAAGCATACATTGAATTATCAAAATTAGGACTATTTCCCAGTTTCAAAAGATAGATATTTATACAAGTTTTAGATTTAATTGTTTGAGGAATTTCCGCCTATAGAAAACAAATAGAACTGAAATTAGAAGCCTTGATACAAGAAAATTTGTTAATGGCCATCTCTCGATTTGCTATGTGAGAGAAAATCAAGAGTATTTCATTCGTAGATCACATTCTTTGACTGACCTTGACCATGAGCATAGACACATTTTCTCTTTGGATTCAAACTGGTGGATGGGATATGATGCATGTGTGGATCATTCCAGAGATACCCATATGACCCATTTCCTTATTTTCTTCTCAAAACCTGTCGAACCATAACAGTAGCTATAGAAACAATGATTAGCTACAGAGTTACACACATTATGTAGCTAATTACATAAATTCATTTAAATAATAAGAAACATCATAATATAAAGTAGAGATCATTTAAATGCTTTCTCTGATATGAAATATGTCAATTATTATTGATTGAAGTCATTAATTTTTTAAAAGGAAGGAAGAAATGATGAAAAAGGGTGTCAAAATAAGAACAGTTTTTAGGTTCAACACTATGCTAGCTCCCTCATCAGTATTAAAAATGTGTGATTAGGATAGTCTCATGTTAACCACTTGTGAAGGGGTTTATATGTGTAGTTTCATGTGTTTTTGATGATCAAATTATGAGTTAATTAGTTTTTAAAAATGCATATACAAAAAATGAAATGCAGAAATATAACTCATAGAAATCACATAACACAATGGATGATAATGGATTTCACCCCTCCTAGGCTACATCTCCATGGACCTGCTTTAACTAGCTAGGCCCTCTTGGGATTAAGAGTAAAATGTATGATTACAAGCACCTGTATTGCTTCAATGAATTTGCAATCTACTCCATTGGCTTCAGAGCACTCAAATACCCCAAAACTGACTATTCAATCTCTCAATTTGGTTCACAACTAATCTAGGCTTGACCTCCCATCCTGGTGGCCATGGGCTTGTTTAATCTCCAAAGTGACAAAAGCACCTTCAGATGTGCTCCAATGCCTCTGCAAATTGTATGACTATGTTGAAAACATCAAATAAATCTAAAAATGACTGTTCATTCACTCCATTTGGCCATAATTGATCTGAATATGGGCAAACTAGTTATTTCTATGCTAGCTCCCTCACCAGTATTAAAATGTGTGATTAGGATCGTCTCATGTTAACCACTTGTGAAGGGGTTTATGTGTGTAGTTTCATGTGTTTTTTATGATCGAATTATGAGTTAATTATTTTTTAAAAACTCATATACAACAAATGAAATGAAAAAATATAAATCACAGTAATCACATAACACAATGGTTGATAATGGAGTTCACCCCTCTTGGGCTACATCTCCATGGACCTGCTTTAACTAGTTAGGCCCTCTTGGGATTAAGAGTCAAATTTATGATTACATGCACTTATATTGCTCCAATGGATTTGAAAACTATTCCATTGGCTTCATAACACACAAATACCCCTAAAATGACTATTCAATCTTTGAATTTGGTCTCTAGCTGATCTAGGCTTGACCTCCCATGTTGGTGGCCATGGGCTTGTTTAATCTTGAAAGTGAAAAAAACACCTTCATATGTGCTCCAACGCCTCTAAAAAATATACCAATGTGTTCATAACATCAAATACATCTAATAATGAATTTTCATTCACTCCATTTGGCCTTCAACTGATTTGGGCATGACCTTCCCTCCTGGTGGCCTGGGATTCAAAATTCTTCGAGTGACTAAAAACACCTGTAGATTTGGTCCTATACCTCTGTAAGTTGTGCCAATGGATTTAGAGTATGCCAATATTATCAAAATGACTCTTCCTGAGAAAAAATTGGTCAAAAATTTCTCAAGATAGGCTTCATTTAATTTTCCCTTAGATTCAAGCTCTAAATCTGGAGAACTGCCAGTTAACTCCGAAAATTATTGAGAATCTGCCAGATTTGGTGATTTCGCAAAAAATTCCACCAAATGTTAACTGATATTAATTAACTGATAATTTTCACTTAATTATGTGTTAATTGCACATAAGTACGTTTTGTTTAAGCGTTGGGTCGAGGTTATATGGCGCGGTCTCATGAGGAGGAGGGTTGGCCCGTGGGGCTGGCCCCCTCCTTCCTCCACCATAGGATTCCACTGCGTAAAAAATACAATTGGGTGCATTCATTTTCAAGTCTTAAGGGCATATACCATTGGTAAATGGCGGTAGTGTTTGGGGGGAGGTTAAAGGGTCGAACCCCGACCTCCGCCCCTCCATACATATGTTTTTTTCAACGTATAAACTATGCCATAAAAAACCTTTACATGAATAATATGTGCTCTGAACCATGTAATATAACATTTTACATGCATTAAATCTATGCTCCACCATAATATTCCAACCAAATATGTATTTTGGACTTTGGAAATTAGGTTAAATAAATATTTCGCCACCGTGATAATGTATTAACCTCCACCAACTATGGATATATCCATTGCAACTTCCCCCCTGTTAATTAAATCAGACCTTGGGTTTAATGAAATTGACACTTACCATAGGTTTTTTCCACCGTATGTACATATAACTCATAGAAATCACATAACAAAATGGATGATAATGGAGTTCACCCCTCCTGGGCTACATCTCCATGGACCTACTTTAACTAGCCAGGCCCTCTTGGGATTAAGAGTAAAATGTATGATTACAAGCACCTGTATTGCTCCAATGGATTTTCAATCTGCTCCATTGGCTTCAGAGCACTCAAATATGCCAAAATGGACTATTCAATCTTTGAACCTGGTTCATAGCCAATCTAGGTTTGACCTGCCATCCTGGTGGTCAAGGGCTTGTTTAATCTCCAAAGTGACAAAATCACCTTCAGATGTGCTCCAACGCCTTTGCAAACTATACCGCTTTATTCAGAACATCAAATAAATCTAAACATGACTATTAATTCACTCCATTTTTCCTTAGCCAATATGTGCATGGACAATTCAATCTCTGAAATTGGTTCACAACTGATCTAGGCTTGACCTCCCATCCTGGTGGACATTGGCTTGTTTAATATCCAAAGTAACAAAATCACTTTCATATATGCTCCAACGCCTCTATAGACTGTACCACTGTGTTGAGAACATCAAATACATCTAAAAATGATTGTTCATTCACTCCATTTGGCCTTCATCTGATCTGGGCATGGCCTTCCCTCCTGGTGGCCCTAGGTTTCAAAATTATTCAAGTGACCAAAACACCTGTAGATTTTCTACTATGCCTCTAAAAGTTGTTACAATGAATTTAGAGCATGCCAATCTGCTAGGAATGACTCTTCTTGAGCCAAAATTGGTTGTAAATTTCTCAATATAGGCTTCATTTAATTTTCCCCTAGATTTTGCCTCTAAATCTAGAGAACTTCCAGTTAGCTTTGACAATTCTGGAGAATCCACTGGATTTGGTGATTCCGCCAAAATTTCTGCCAATTGTTAACTTAGCTTAATTAACTGATAAGCTGCACTTGATGGTGTGTTAACTGCACATAAGCACATATTGTTTGAGTGTTGGGTCGAGGTTATATGACGCGGTCTCATGAGGAGGAGGGTTGGCCTGCAGGGCTAGCCCCCTCCTTCCTCCATCAGATTCCACTGCATAACAAATACAACGTGGGCATGTTTCTTTTCAAGTCTCAAGGGCATAGCCCATTGGTAAATGGAAATAGTGTTTTGGGGGAGGTCACTATGTAATTGACTATGTAATTATGTAGTTATGTAAAGAATAAGACTAAGATAATACAATATATTTTGTATATACTTTATTCATGGGTTTCATAAGCAAGAAGTTTTATTATAGGTTGAAGACTTCTTCTTGATGTCTTTAGGGATTTGTCTAGTCATAAATATAATTAGAGTCATGGAGTCATGTTACAGTTATGATAGAAAAAATTGATATATGCTCGAAGAAATTGTCACTTGGCTCCTTGAAGGCAGCTCGAAGATAATGGAAATACTCCTTGAAAATTTGGCTTGAAGATGCTTAAAGTATCCCAAAATAGGGGAAAGAATCAGTAATGGGAATATCGTAAAATATTCCAAAAATGGACTACTCAATGCCTTCATAGAAAAACACATTTTCAGAAATTTAATCCATATAAATCAAATTCATCAGTTGGATCCATTATATACATCCATCTAGCATCCAATTCTGAGAGGATATCAGAAATAAATGGAACTAGGTGAGGTAAACAAACCTCCCACACTAGATTAGCTGAAAATGACTAAAAACCCCAGACACTGCTACTTAGAAATAATGCACAAAAGAGACTCCGCAGTCCTATGAAGGTTTCAACTCAGAAAAATATGAGAACAAATAGATCTACTCATATATTAGTCAATAATGCTGAGGAACTGAGATCTAGTCTCCTTATTACAATTACAAGAAAACCCAGGAAGGGTTTCTTGTCATACACTTTGAATATAAATGTGATTTTTAGAAAATTACTGAATAATCATTGAATAAATGAAGCATAAGAGTGTATAAGGCTGAAATATGTCAGATCTTATGTATATCCCTCAAGGGATTCCTCCCATGAAAGGATGAACCTCTCAATCACAAGAAAACACTGCAACGGAGCCACTAAACCATCCACTGAAGCTGCCTCCAAAAATAACGCATTCCCTAGTTGGAAAAGCACTAGGAATGTTAGGGAAATTTGTGGTCTGCTACCAAAGATCTGAAATGGGCTCTAAACCCCTCCAAATATATCTCTCAAGTGAAGGAAACCTGCCTCCAATGAGAAACTAGCTCAGAAAAGCGAGATTCCAATCCCTTCCACTGCTGCACCCTGCAACACTGCACAATAACCTGCAGAAACTATGTTGATGAAGTAGGTTGAAGCTTGGCCTGAAAACCTAATGTGTAAAATGAATGAAAACTCTTCCAAGAGGCTCCTGAAGGAAAGAGGTGGGATTCCCACTCGGGAACACCCAGTGCTAAATAGCACAATAACCCTGCTAAACAACAAGAGGAAGAAAAAGTCTAAGAAGACAAGAATAATAATCTAAAACATGAAGAATAATGTTGCCATATTCTTCCTTAAATAAATTATGAGTTTTCTTGCCCTTGTACTGACTCAATTAGGTCATCTCCATCAAAATATTCATCTCCCTCCAAAACTGTGTTATTCCTTCTTTGATTCCTACTCCTCCACAACTGCGATGTTGACTTAGTCAAAGTGGACTGAACCAACTTGATATTATCCCTATTCACACATGGAGGTGTTTTATTAAGCTGTAAAGAGTGCCTCCTTTCACACTTGGAGTGATTTTATTCCTCCTTAGGAGACTTATGGGCTTTTCTACCCATTTATTCATTGGTTAGAGATGCTGCTAGCTCTAATGTTCCATTTAGCTTTGACACTAAAATTTGGGAACATTAAATTCCTCCCCTCCAAAATATTTGCTTGTCCTCAAGCAAATGTATAGGGAGGGAAAAATTTCTCCCCTCCTCCTCTTGTGGCCTCCCATCAATGGCCTCCACCATTGCATCAAGATAATCTGTAATAAAACTGCCATCCAATGTTTCCTCCCAAGTGTGCAAAACCAAATGGTCTACATCAGTCAAAGGTGGAAAGTGTGAATGGAAACCGGCTTGCTGTCCCATGGCCTCCACAAATTAGGAGTGATGAATAACATGGTGAATGAGTGCCTCCCTCACCCATGCTATCATCCAAATGAAATGAGCCATCCTAGGTAGCTCATCAAAAGAATCATCAACCCTGGTTTTATACAATGGGTTGGGGCTACATGGAGAGATTGGATTCTGTCATCCAAATGGTTTCTCTCTCCATTTATGGTAAACATGGGGTTGCCTCTGTCCTTGGGCTGAAATAACATGGCCTCCAAGAATGGCCCAAGTTCCCCCATCAAACAAATCATCCATGAAGTGCCTCCTCAAGTTCTTCAAGTGGTTCCTCCCATAAGAAGAGAAGAAGTGTGATATGGAAATCATGGTTTTCCCATGGTTCCTCCTGAAATATACAAAATTTGAAGTGGGGATAATCATGCTCCCAATGGGCATCTCTAATACCTTCAGCACTCTCCAAACAATGCTTCCCACGAATATAAAAATATCAGCAGTAAATGGAAGCAAATTGCAATTAAAACAAGCTGCCATATGACAACCGAAGAGTGGTTCATAGTTCCACCAATGGAACCAGTGCAGTGCATCCTTTGCCTGCATCAAAAAAAAATTTAACAAGTGCTTTCCCAGCCACTTGTTTGCTACCACATTCATCTCATAAGATGAAAAAATGAAGATACAATGTGGGGTCAATGGTGCACACCAAGAATCATGTGGCTTTCCCCACAAACCACCAATAAGATAGCCAAAATTAATGCTACAAGTAGCTGAAAGTACATCATCATACAATATGCAAGAAGAGATAATTCTTCTTGATACATCATGCTGCTCAAACAATGAAAAGAAGTACAATACAAAATTTGAAATTATACCTCCTCCATCATGTAATTTAGTTCTGGAACTGAAATGGCTCAATCGAAATATTTCCCTTACCTCCAATGAGTAGGGAAGTGGTTGTGACCTCATATCTATCACCATCTAGGCTATGCATCTCTCCATATGCTGAAATATGTCATGCTGGATGCCCTCCAAAGTGAACTCCTCTTCCAAAGAAAGATATGCATCATAATGCATGGAAAGGAAGTCCTCATGTGCTGCAAGTAGCAACTTCTCCTTGAGACTAGAAGATCTAGTCAAGAAGACTCTGCTATGTGAATAGATGACCACATCACCCACCATATACTCATCATCTCCATCCGGGTCATCGAGAATCATGCATGCACCAAGATCCTTGGAGTACTCTACTAAGAGATGAGATCTCCAATAAGGATCAATCCTCCTAAGAGACAGTGCTGGTGATCTGGTATGTGAAGTCCTCCTCATGCTACTGCCTGCTACTTTGACATCCCCTATGCCAAATTTCTCCTCCAAAATCTTCACCTCTCCAAAATCCAAGAACGGTGAAATAAAAGACAAGATGTCTTTCATCACTGCTAGATCTGGTGGCCTCCCAGGTGGAATGCCTCCATGTAGTGAGATATCAATGTCAAGAGTGGACTGTACATACGGTTGGGTAACCTTGCCCTTGCCCTCACAACGTAGTACAATCTACCTCCTCTTTGCATTATCTTCTTGAAATAGAGAAGGGTGTGTGCCTCTCATCAGGTGATGCTGCTCTTCCTTCCTACCTCCTCCTTCTAGCTACAGTGCTGCACAATCATGCTGCTCACTGATTGTGCTTGGACCTCCATGTATGAGGTCCTAGGGAACTTCTTGCAAGGATACAATAATTCCTCCTGTTGGAGCATGTGATCCTCCTCCCTTTGCATGAGATACTAGATTTTCTCTAGATGTGACAGTGTTGTTGCCCTCTTCTTCACCAATGTGTATAGGCAACATCTCAACAATTGGATCCCCTTGTGAAAAGGTGATCCCCATGCCTTCTTTTTTAGGAATATGAACTATAGGTCTTGCCTCTAGCAAGGTGTAATGCAAGATGTTAGATTCTCCCATGGTTTTCCAAAGTGGAGTTTCCTCCATCACATGCAAGGGTTTTTTTCTCTCAATTTTTCCTTGCTCATGTGTCTTAGGAATTTTTTCACCAAACCTTCCCACCAATGTTTCAATGAATCTTGCATAAGAGGAAGTGTTTGCATTTTTTAAAGAATAAGATTCAAAAATCCACCATGCATGGGCCTTACCTCTGAAATGCAGCTCTGTAACTCTGATGGCTTCATCTTTAGAAAAATGGTGCTGCTGAAAATAGGAGTCTAGCTCCTTCACCCAAGGTCCAACTGAACATGTAGGTGAGCCTTCAAAAGTAGATATAAGAAATATATCTGCATCCTGTTGCTTTCTCTTCTCCACTTGGATCTTGAAAAAGCCCTAGAAATCAGTATGATCTCTAAACCTCTCAGTTTGAGATTCATACTCTTGCAAAAAATCACTAAGAGTTCTCCTCTTAGGCATTCTTCCTCCTTTCATCCATCTTAAGATAGATCTGGGCACTTGACTGCGTCATGCATCATGGTGTGTAGCTGCATGCTCACACTCACCATGTGCAAATCTAGATTCAGCTCTAGATCTAACTTCCTTTGGAGATCCCATCTCCATTCTCATTTTCTTCATCTCTCCTTGAAAGCTCTGCATTGATTTTGGAAGAAGCTTTGTAAGCTTGTCTTCCTTTCTCCCTTCACATAATGGAGCATTATCTTTTCTGTCCATCTCTCTTGAAAGTATAATGGCTTGAGATACATAGGCTAAGCCAAGATTGAAGCTATGATACCACTGTAATATCCAAAAATAGGGAAAATAAGCAGTAATGGGAATATCTTAAAATATTCCAAAAATGGACTGCTTAGCAATGCCTTCACAGAAAAACACATTTTCAGAAATGTAAGACATAGAAATGAAATTAATGACTTGGATCCATTAGATACATCCATCTAGCATCTAATTCCGAGAGGAGATCAGAAATAAATGAAACTAAGTGAGGTAAACAGACCTCCCACACTAGAGTAGCTGAAAATGACTAAAAACCCCAGACACTGCTACTCAGAAATAATGCACAAAAGAGACTGCGCAGTCCTATGAGGGTTTCAACTCAGAAAAATAGGAGAAAAAATATATCTACTCATATATTATTCAATAATGCTGAGGAACTAAGATCTAGTTTCCTTATTACAATTACAAGAAAACCTGGGAAGGGTTTCTTGTCATACACTCTGAATACAAATGTGATCTTCAGAAAATTACTGAATAATAACTACAAAAATAAAGCATAAGAGTGTATAAGGCTGAAATATGTCAGATCTGATGTATATCCCTCAAGGGCTTCCTCCCATGAAAGGATGAACCTCTCAATCACAAGAAAACACTGCAACAGAGCCACTAGACCATCTGTTGAAGCTGCCTCCAAAAATAATGCATTCCCTAGCTGGAAAAGCATTGAGAATGTTAGGTAAATGTGTGGTCTGCTACCACAGATCTGAAATGGGCTCTAAACCCCTCCAAACATATCTCTCAAGTGAAGGAAACCTTCCTCCAATGAGAAACTAGCTCAGAAAAGCGGGATTCCAATCCCTTCCACTGCTGCACCCTGCAACACTGCATAATAACCTACAGAAACTACGCTAATTAAGTAGGATGAATCTTGGCCTGAAAACCTGATGTGTAAAATGAATGAAAAATCTTCCAAGAGGCTCCTCAAGGAAAGAGGTGGGATTCCCGCTCGGGAACACCTGGTGCTAAACAACAAAACAACCCTGCTAAACAGCAAGAGGAAGAAAAAGTTTGAGTAGATAAGAATAATAGTCTAAAACATGAAGAATAATGCTGCCATCCTCTTCCTTAAATAAAGTATGAGTTTTTTTGCCCTTTTCCCCACTCAATTAGGTCATCTCCATAAAAATATTCATCTCCCTCCAAAACTGCGTTATTCCTTCTTTGATTCTTGCTCCTCCACAACTGCGTTGTTGACCTAGTTAAAGTGGACTAAAACAACTTGATATTATCCCTGTTCACACAGGAAATGTTTTATTAAGCTGTAAAGAGTGTCTCCTTTCACACTTGGAGTGCTTTTATTCCTGCTTAGGAGACTTATGGGCTTTTCTACCCATTTATTCATCAGTTAGAGATGTTGCTAACTCTAATGTTCCATTTAGCTTTGAGGCTAAAATTTGGGAACATTACTATGCTGGTAAATAACACCTGTAAGGTTGGCTCAAATAGACACAAATGTTCACTGGAAATTCGGCTAATTTACAGGTGGAAACAACTATATACACCCTATAGTTTTTTTGTGAAAATTTTCTTGCTACATGACTGAAGAAGTGCAAGCTTCAGGACTATGTTCAACAAAATTAAAGTGATTTTTAGACAGTATTAAAGTGCAGATTCCTATGTATTTTCACATTGATCCACAGTGCGGATTTAAGAGAAGGAACAATGTGTGTTTAAGAGAAGAAAGAGTGTATATTTAAGAGAAGAAATAAGTGCGGATTTTAGGAGAAAAGTATAATATATATTTATATAAGGGTCAAGAATTTCAAACTGTTTTGAAGTGTGAAAGAAGTTTGCAGTTAGCTCTGAAATTCAAGTGTTGTACAGTGAAGAACATGCATCATATCTCAAGTAAATTAACCTCAACGTTATGCGAAGTAAAGAGTCCCGAGTAACCTAGTCCAATATCTGAATAAAAAGAAACTTATGGAAAGACACTTCCATAGAACAACTAGTAAGGTGTGTTTTTATCAACGGAGATGAAATCAAGGAAGATAGACTTAGAGACCAAATTCTCTAGTGTTGATGGAGGACAGAGCCGGTTGGTGAATAAAAGAAGAATCAGTGTTGGAGGTCGACAAAGAATCAGTGACAAGGTCTTGGAAGCATACATAGGGCAAGGTTCTAAGTCTTGGTCATGGTACTTGTCATCTGAAAGGTCTATTAGAAGAATTTCTCGTGGGCTTTTAGGGAGTGTTTTTTCCCTGGCTCAAGCAGCCTAATTTTGTGTTTCTTATGTTTTGGTAATTGAATTGATGAAAGACTAAATATTCTAAGAATAAAAACACGAGTAAATCAAATAATCTCATAAGTAATTATCAATAAGATAATTTGAATTAATCACCAGCCCTCCAAATTCTCAACACGGTATCAGAGCTAAGGTGCTAAACATAAGGGCTACTTGAAAAAGAGGACACTATAAGAAGCAAAGATCAAAGTTTGCGTTGAAAAGTAAAATCAATTTGCAAGGAAGGCTCTCAAGATATTTCAAGAAAGATATTCTATCTAAGACTTTATTAGAAGAGGACATCATCTTTTGAAGATACCCTTTATCATCGAGGATTCAAGAACACCTACATTGGAGATTTCAATCGAAGAAGAAGCTCCTGACTTCATCTTCATCAAGGAAGCTGCAAGCCACTCTACTCAAGTAAGTGTCTAGGACCTTACTTAAATATGTCAAGATGATTTATTATAAAGAGAGAAAAAATTTGGTTGGGTCATCAAACTTTAGTGCATGGAATAAGAGGATAGATTTGAATATAATTGAAGGCGAAGTTATGGAATACATTGAAGGATATACAATTCAACCACCAAAAGAAGATGCTCCATCTCATGCAAAGTACATGAAGGGAGAAATAAGAGCCTAGAGGATTCTCATAGAATCCATTAAGGACTCACTCATTCCCCATGTATCAAGACTGAAGTCTACAAAAGAAATATATGAGAAATTGGTAGAGCTATTCTCTATGAGTACTGCAGGAGAAGAAATCTATCTGTGAAAAGAACTATACAAAATGAGATTTCCAAGAGAAGAAAGAACCACTTCATACTTTATGAGGATTTTTGAAATAAGATATCAACTGCGGGAATTGGGAGAATTAATGTCTGACACTGAGAGGACAACAGTTATGTTGAATTCTCTACCAGAAGAATGGGGAAACTTCACTTCAAGTTTATATGGGAAGAAAGAAGGCACACCATTCCATGATTTATGGTCTCTATGTAAAATAGAGGAAACAAGATTTAAATCCAATTCTGACATAGGTTCAAGTGAAGGGAATCAAGCCTTTGCAACCTTATCCAGGAAGAAAAGAAGATTCAGAAAATTTGGTCCTCAGAATAAAAGAAGAAATATGGAAAAAGTACGATGCTTTGGATGCAATGAACTTGGGCATTATAAAAGTGATTTGCCTAAATCTGAAAAGGAAAAGAGGAAAATGGAAGAATCTCATATCTCATATATGAGGGAAGAACTTGACGCAAAGAAATCTAAGAAAGGAGAAGTAAGAGATATATATTATGATTGAAATCATATTCCTCTTTAAGTGATTTCCGTTGATTGTAAAATAGTATGATGGGTAGAAATGTGTATTGATAGCATCATGAGATAAGCATTATAGGAGCTCTTGGTGAAACACCTCTGGGAAAAACTCACTGATAAAAATACTAATGGAAGGAAGTCATCAAGAGGGTCATCATGGAAATAGGTGCTGACATTTTATAATGGAATTGTCTATGAAATCACTGATTAGAAAGAAAGCAGAATGGTTTCATCAAGAATTATATGCTACCAAATTCTAGGATGTGATGACATATTAATGAAGCAGGTCAAGGGAATGACACTCTTCACTCTAATGAAATTTCTAGAGGATGACTCAAAGGAAAAATATATGAGGTATATATCTATATATATATATATATATATATATATATATATATATATATATATATATATATGCTGACACTAGATGCTATGAAGTCATGTAATATGGTTGTAGGTAATTAAATTTTATATTTAGAAGTATGACCCAGGAGTGAGGATTCCTCTCAGACACCAACATGAAATCAACATAATATGGCCCTACACATGAGGTGTTTTTACATGTGTACTTTTTACATGTGTATGCACACACACAAGGAGGAAAGGCACATGTAAGGTAGAAGAAGAACTGAAAATTGTAAGCTCCTAGGAATGAAGATGTGCAGAAGGGAAGAGATGATGAAGTGCAACCATGTCAAGAGGTTGTTATCGTCTGGAAGAAACGAATATGTGACTGGAATATCTCCTAGAGGATATGTAAACTCTGATAGAATTTTGGTAAAGAAGAAGACCCTTGGTAACACATATCATGAGGAGATGTGTCATTTTGAATAGAGGATGTCGATGCCTACAGGAAGATGTCATGGTGAAATATCATCACTGAGGTAAATTTTGTTTTTAAAATTTCATACATATATGTTTATCTGGATGAATTTGTGCATTGTTGATAATCATGTGAAAGGATGTAAGATCCTTGGAGATGATTCAAAAGAAAGCAAAATGACATAAGAGGTGGACCAGATAAGAAAGAAAAATGAATCACTTTCTGGTAGATGAAATGACTCGTGAATGAAAGTGATGGATGATTTGTGCCCTATGGAGCTAAAGTTGAATATTCCTGAATATCGCAATCCATGACATCAAGGGAAGGAATTCTTCATGAGTAGCTGGCTGTCTCACCATTGCTACCGTAGGTCCATGATTGAGAAGGATCCTAGTGATAAGTTTCTTACTTTTAAGAAATTAGGTAATTCCTAAGAATGAAATTAGGTACATTCTTTATACAGGAATGATTACATTCCCTTGTGGAATATATCCTCCCCGGCTGAGAGGGAGAGATAGACACATCATTCTGGTCTTCACTCTGGAACATAGAATGGAGGATTAGGTAATCATCTGGAATTCAATACTATTTTAGAATGTGATAGGGAATTAAATATAAGAGCAGTTAGGGACCGATATTCTTTGAGGGCTAGCTACCCAAGATAAGAATAGTCCAAGAAGGTCATATGTTGGGAACACCTAGGTGGAGTATGTACCTTGGAGAGACAATGACTATGATGTCTATAAGTCATGTTTCTTGCCAACATTGTAGCCCATTGTCTCATTAAGAGATAAGGTTGTTAGTCAAGGCCTTGCACTAGGACAATGCTGGTTGATATGATGCTATATAGATGCGATTACCAATCCGATTCTTCTTATGAGATTATTTAGTTTGAAAGTGACTATGTACCTATATGAATACCTCCCTAGTTAAGAGGGAGCATTGAAAAATGTAACTAGGATCGATCTTCATATTGACTATGTAATTATGTATTTATGTAAAGAAGACAAAGATAATAAAATATATTTTGTATATACTTGATTCATGGGTTTCATGAGAAAGAAGTTTTATTATAGTTCAAATACTTCTTCTTGATGTCTTGTTGAGATTCAACAAGATGATGAGCTTAGTGAAAAGAGTCGCCTTCACTAAGTGGGCCCGTAGGCTATTTTTGGCGCAAAGTCTATTTTTAGACTCTATCTATTTTTAGACATGTCTGTCATATTCTATGAGTTGCAGGATGCTATTTGTGGATGGTTGGTCAAGTTGGAAAAATAGATGGACTTCTATTTTTATACATATTGGGCAGAATCTATTTTTAGATTGCCAGTCTAAAAATAGATATGTCGAATATTATTAGCTCTTAATAATATTTGGACTCTAAAAATTATCTTATTCTCTTGGAGCACTTCAGTTAAGTGCACAAATGTGGCACAACAACTAAAAAAAGGAATTATGCTGTTCCTAAGGGTTTACTGGAGCTAATGCATGAGGACTTTAGTTAGAACTCATGTGACAGAGTTTGGTGGAGTTGTATTTAGTTTAACTCAGTTAGACTCAGTTGAGCTAGTTGTATCTAGTCTAACTGATTGATACACTAGTGAGAGTGGTGTGAATTAATTCACTAAATAATAACTCATTAATCAACTGAAGAATACATCATTTAACTACAGTGCATGGACATTTCAGTGGAGACCAGTGGAGAAGTAGGTGAAAGAGCAAGTGTGACTATCAGTTGTGAATATAATGATGCATTGATTTCATCCAACACTTAGTTGAGATGCCAATGAGAATTGCGTAGTGAAATATTGGTGGATTCGAGTTCATTCAGAGCCATTCTTCAGCACGGATTGCACAGTAGAGGCAGGCTAGCAGGTGGAAGATATTGGTGCATGGATTTGCAAGATCAGGCCCGATTAGTGTGTAGCGATTGTATTGTACTGAGAGCTTGATAAGATCAAATTTGTATGAGGATTTTTACATGATCTCTATGACATATATTATATACATATAGTTGGGGTTTTTAGCTTCATGCTTCCTCGTTAAATCATTGTGTTAATGTGTGTGAATTTTTATGGTTTCATGTGTGCATTGCAATTGATTTAATTTATGCATGTGATGATCAATAGTGGAATAGATTCTGTATTGTGCATGAAGTCAAATAGTGTGTGATCAGGAGAATCTTGGATATATAACGCATAAGTTATATAATTTATACATGGTATCAGAGCGATATTGATCAGAGAAGATTGCAATTATTGAAGCGGTTGAGTTTTGTGATGGTGGAATTCGAATTTGTTGTAGTGTTTTCTTGGTGTCACAGTTGAGCATTCATTGAAATGTCTTTCAACAGATTGCGATTGGAGTATGCCCTTGATGGAAAATCCAACTATATTGCATGGAAGGACAGGATGGAGGCGGTGCTGGATGATAATGGGTTGAAAGAGTTCATAGATGCAGAAATTCCAAAACCTGCTTCTAGTGATGCAGCCGCACTTGACGCATGGCAAAAGAAGACAACAAAGTGTCGAAGGATTCTGTTGGAAGGTGTGAAGGATCACATAATGTCCAACCTTCATGGTAAATCTAGTCCATTCTTGATGTGGAAAGCTTTGACAGACTTGTTCCAAAGCAGAAGCGACCAGAGGAAGTTGGCGCTTAAAGACAAACTCAGAAAAATAAAAATGGAGAAAGGTGACAGTATACCCAAGTGCCTCACAAAGTTCGTCCACTGTAAGGATGAGATGGGAAGTGTGGGGGTTACTGTAGATGAAGAAGACTTGGTGAGCTTGGCTCTCCTTGGGATTTCGAAGAGTTGGCATAGCTACAAGGACTTTGTCAATGGACGGGAGAAACTGCCAAGATGGGAGCGACTTTGGTCGGATCTTGTGCAGGAGGAGATAAGGCGGGGTACCAGGGATGGATCTTCATCAAATAATGAAGATGAAGAAAATTGCGCTTTGGCTACCAATGTAAGGAAAGGGAAGGGAAAGAAAAATCATTCTCAATTTAGTGCGAAAGGCAAGAAGCAGGACTTGTCCAAGGTGAAGTGCTTTCACTGTCAACAACACAGACATTACGCCACTAATTATCCATAGAAGAAGAAAAATAAGCAGGGTGATGGATCTGCAGCTGGAGAGGCCTTAGCCTCGCAGTTTGAGCTGGATTTTTTGCTGAACGCATGCTTGGTCTCAAGTGTGATGGGATCAGTGTGGTTTCTTGAAAGTGGTGCATCTTTCCATATGACCGGAGACAAATATTTGTTCAGTGATCTGAATGAGAAGGATCTTGGAGTGCACATAGATATGGGCGATGATGGTAGATATAGTGCAACTGGTATTGGGACCATTTCCTTTGAGAGGGAGTCTGGTAATCCTTTCATATTGAAGGATGTCATGCATGTTCTAGGATTGAAGAAGAATATGATCTCTGTGGCGATGTTGTAAGACAAGGGTTATGATGTTGTCTTTAGTGAGGGAAAGGCTTTCTTGCATAGTAAAGAAACGGGTCAAACTAGGAGGATAGGGGTTTGAGTTAAGAACCTTTATCAATTGTAGGTAGATGGCTACGCAACAATGACAGGAAAATTAGAAGGAGTGGTGAGTCGGGATGAGGGCGAATTGTGGCACAGGAGATTGGGCCATCTTCACCATGGCGCTTTGAAAATTTTGCAGCAGATTTCTACCGGGCTTCCCAAGGGTACACTTACGCAGTCAGATCAGTGCAAGGGATGTACTTTGGGAAAATTTGTGAAGACCACTTTTCATGAGAAGGATAGTCACGCCACGAAGATCCTTGAGAGAATTCACATAGACGTGTGTGGACCTTTCTCAGTAGCTTTGATAGAAAAGCACAGGTATTATGTGATATTTGTTGACGACTTTTCTCGTAAGTGCTGGATCTTCTTCATGCAGAAGAAGAGCGAGACATACTCAAAGTTCCGTGAGTTCAAGGCACTGGTTGAGAAAGATTCGGGGAAGCAGGTGAAATCTCTAAGGAGCGATAATGGTGGTGAATACATCTCTGGCAAATTCAAAGAATTTTGCAGCACAGAAGGAATTAAAAGAGAGCTCATGGCGCCTCATAACCCATAGCAAAATGGGGTCGCAGAGAGAAAGAACAGAACGATAGTGGGTGTTGCATGGGCGATGTTTCATTGTCAGGGCCTTCCCATACACTTGTGGGCATGAAACACTACAGTTTATGTGCAAAACCATTGTCCTCATAGAGTACTTGGCATGAGTACACTCGAAGAGGCATTTTCTGGTAAGAAGCATGATATTTCTCATTTGAATATTTTTGGCTCACCTGTTTACATTCATGTGATGAAGGATTCCAGGAAGAAGCTGGAGCCGACCGCAAAGGTTGGGATATTTGTGGGGTACACAGAAACACCCCACAATTATTGTGTGTATTTTCCAAATAGTCAGATGACTGTTGTGCAACGAGATATCAAATTTCATGAGGAGAAAGCCATGAAGTTGTCGCTTGAGAGGGAGCTACACTTGCATGTAGATGAGGAGCTACTTGTTCCTAAGGATGAGCCTCTGGATGTGGATTAGCCACAAGAGGTGGTTCATGGAGTGGAAGAAACCACTCATGCAGCGCCAAACATCATAGGGCAGAAGTGCACTACAGAAGCTGAGCGACTGAATCTTGATGCAGTACAAAATGTAGGAGCACCTACATCACAGCATAGACAGAGACAATCACTTGATCGATTTACTAGATACATCGCTCTGATGAGCAAGTGTATTGTGAAAAAACCATCTTCTTTCGAGGAAGCTGTGGAGGATCCTGCATGGGTAGATGCCATGGTGGAAGAGTATGATTTGATTGTTAGAAACAGTGCATGGGAGATTGTCCCAAGGCCGGAAGGGAAATCAGTGGTAGGTTCGAGATGGATCTAGAAAGTGAAGCAAGCTGCTGACGGGAGCGTCGAGAAGTACAAGGAAATATTTGTTTCCCGGGGCTTCTCACAGATTGAGGGGATCGACTATGAAGAAACCTTTGCACCTGTCGCAAGGTACTATTCCATATAGACCATCCTTGCTCTCTCAGCGCAGATGGGTTGGCACATTCATCAGATGGATGTGAAGACTACGTTCCTCAATAGAGTCATTGAGGAGGAGGTGTACATAGAGCAGCCTGAAGGATTCTAAATCTTCAGCAACGAGTCGCACGTGTGCAAGCTCAAAAGAACGTTGTATGGGCTGAAACAAGCACCTCGTGCTTGGTACACATGGATAGACAGTTATTTCACCAGACTTGGTTTCGCCAAGAGTGAGGCAGATTTGAACCTATACCAGATTGTGGTGGAGGGTAAGTTTTTGATCATTGTACTTTATGTAGATGATTTGATACTAACAGGTGATGAACTGTTGATACACTCATGCAAGGTAGATCTTGCAAAGGAGTTTGAGATGAAGGACTTGGGCCTCCTTCATTATTTCCTGGGATTGGAAATTTGGCAGCGGAAGGGTGGAATATTTGTGTCTCAAGGCAAGTATGCCAGGGAGATACTGGAGAAGTTCAACATGCAAGGCTACAATCCTATTGAAACTCCTCTTCCTGGTGGTTGGAGGAAATAGGATGCTACATCGGCAGAGGTAGTGGATGCCACTATTTATAGATAGTTGGTTGGTTCGCTCATGTATCTAGTCAATACACGACTGGACATATGCTATGCTGTTAACCAGCTTTCACAAGCTATGGTTAAGCCTACCAAGCTCTTTTGGAAGGTAGGAAAGAATGTCTTGAGGCATATCAGGGGCACATCAGGATATGGATTATGGTACAGACATTCGGATGAGTTGAAGATGCATGGCTTCATGGATGAAGATTGGGCAGGGAGCCCAACAGACAGAAAGAGCACATCTATAGGGATATTTAGTATCGGGTCTATAGTAGTTTCTTGGTATAGTAGGAAATATAGATCTATGGCACTCATTTCAGCGGAGGCCAAGTACATGGTAGCAAGTTTGGCTGCATGCGAGGCTATATGGATGAGGAAGATCCTGGTCAGGTTTTTCGGTTGACACTTAGATCCTATTGTGATATATTGTGATAATCAGAGTTGCATTAAACTCTCGGTTAATCCAGTATTGCATGATAGATATAAACACATTGACATCTGGTATCATCATATCAGAGATTGTGTGCAGCAGAAGATCATGTTTCTTTCTTACATTCCTATGGAGGATTAGGATGCAGATATTCTGACGAAGGCACTCACTAGGAGAAAATTCGAATACCATAGAGACAGGATTAGGATGGAAGATAATCCCTATCTTGTTGATAGGGAGTTTTGAGATTCAACAAGATTATGAGCTTAGTGAAAAGAGTCGCCTTCACTAAGTGGGCCCGCAGGCTATTTTTGGCGCAAAGTCTATTTTTAGACTATGTCTATTTTTAGACATGTCGATCATATTCTATGAGTTACATGATGTTATTTGTGGATGGTTGGTCAAGTTGGAAAAATAGATGGAATTGTATTTTTAGACATATTGGGTGGAATCTATTTTTAGATTTCTAGTCTAAAAATAGATATGTCAAATATTATTAGCTCTTAATAATATTTGGACTCTAAACATTATCTTATTCTATTGGAGCACTTCAGTTAAGTGCACAGATGTGGCACAATAGCTAAAAGAAGGAATTACACTACTCCTGAGGGTTTACTGGAGCTAATGCATGAGGAATTCAGTTAGAACTCATGTGACAGAGTTTGGTGGAGTTATAGAAGTGGTTGGTGGAGTTGTATTCAGTTTAACTCAGTTAGACTCAGTTGAGCTAGTTGTATCTAGTCTAACGGATTGATACACTAGTGAAAGTGGTGTGAATTAATTAGTTAATTAATTCACTAAATAATAACTCATTAATCAACTGAAGAATACATCATTTAACTACAATGCATGGCAGTTTCAGTGGAGACCAGTGGAGAGATAGGTGACTATAGTGATGCATTGATTGCATCCAACACTCAGCGGAGATGCCAATGAGGATTTCACAGTAAATCTTGGAGGAATTCAAACTCATTCAGATCCATTCTTCAGCAGGGATTGCGCAGTATAGGCAGGCTACTAGGTGGCAAAGATCGATGCATGGATTTGCAAGATCGGGCTTGATTAGTGTGTAGCGATTGTATTGTACTGAGAGATTGACATGTTCAGCTTTGTATGAGGATTGTTACATGATCTCTATGAAATATAATATTATATATATATATATATATATATATATATATATATATATATATATATATATATATATATATATATATATATTTGGGTTTTTTGGCTTCGGGCTTTCATTTAAATCACTGTGTTAATGTGTGTGAATTTTTATGGTTTCATGTGTGCATTGCAATTGATTTAATTTCCGCATGTGATGATCAATAGTGGAATAGATTCTATATTGTGCATGAAGTCAAATAGTGTGTGATCAGGAGAATCTTGGATATATAACACATAAGTTATATAATTTCTACATGTCTTTATGGATTTATCTAGTCATAATATAACTAGAGCCATGGAGTCATCTTACACTTATGATAGAACAAATTGATATATGCTCGAAGACCTTGTCACTTGGCTCCTTAAAGGCAGCTTGAGGATAATGGAAATACTCCTTGAAAATGGTAGTAAATAACACCTACAAGGCTGGATAAAATAGACACAAATTTTCTTTGACCTATACCCTATAGTTCTTGTGCAGAAAATACATAACTCACACAATTTTTTCTGTGAAAAAGTGCGAGCTTCAGGACTGAAGAAGTGCTAGATTCAGGACTGTGTTCAACAGAATTAAAGTGTTGTTCAGATAGTGTTAAAGTGTGAATTCCTCTGTAGTTTCATAGTGATCCACAATGTGGATTTAAGATAAGGAACAATGCATATTTAAGAGAAGAAATAGTGTGGATTTAAGAGAAGAAATAAGTGTGGATTTCAAGAGAAAAGTCTAATATATAAATTTGTATAAGGGTAAAGTATTTCAGAATTTTTTGAAGTGTGAAAGAAATATGGTTAGATCTGAAATTGAAGTGTTGTATAATGAATATGGATCTGTGTCTAAGTGTTGTATGGTGAAGAAGAGATAACATATCTCAAGTAAAGTAACCTCAATGTTATGTGAAGTGAAGAGTCTCAAGTGACCTAATCCAATATATGAATAGAAAGAAACTTGTGGAAACACACTTCCATAGAACAACTAGTAAGGTGTGTTTTGAGCAACCAAGACGAAATCAAGGAAGATAGACTTAGAGACCGAATTCTCTAGTGCTAATGCAAGGAAGTACCGGTTGGTGCAAAAAAGAAGAATCGGTGTTGGCGACTGACAAAGAATTAGTGACAAGGTCTTGGAAGCACACATAGGTCAAGGTTATAATTCTTGGTCATGGTACTTGTCATCTGAAAGGTCTATAAGAATAATTTCTCATGGGTTTTCCTCTCCAAGAGGGAGAGGTTTTCCCCTGGCTCAAGGAGCCTAATTTTTTGCTTCTTATGTTTTGGTAATTAACTTGATGAAAAAATAAATAAGCTAAGAAGAAAGGACATAAGTAAATCAAATAAGCTCACAAGTAATTACCAAGAAGAGAATTTCAATTAATCACTAGCCCTCCAAATTCTCAACATTAATTAAATCGGACCTTGGGTTTAATGAAATGCACACTTACCGTAGGTTTGTTCCACCGTATGCACATAATAATTGGACTTAATAGTTCATGCCACCATATCCAATATTGAATCTGAACCTTAGGACCTTAGGAATAGGAATATCACCCATAGTTAAAATGTAATTCGATCCAGGTGTGGAGAGGGGTCCACTAGGGGACATGTGGTGGTCCCTGGTTGGGCTGTCATCCAACATAAAAATAAAATAAAATCGAATTCAACCTTAGGAGGACTTTAGGAGGATATGGGAAATTTCACCTTCTCAAACCAAACTGGTGAATCCAATTGTGACACTTGTCACAGTCCCATTGGAAAAAAACTGAAGAAGATTCTATGCATGCTCACTGGGCTGCCATGTCATCAACCTGTACCTATCATACATTTTTTTTTTAATTTTTCCTATTCTGTACGAAGATTAACAGACTATAACTTCTTCATCTAAACTCTGTTTTCGATGAATTGAGTTGCGTTGGATTTCTGGAAATGACCTGATCATTGTTATTCTAGTTTGGTGCAATTATGAGCACTTTGAATTTTGAGCTAATTTTTTCCCTTGATCCAGATTCTGATCACCTGCTCAGAAAATTGGTATCTTGAACACCTTAGCCTTAATAGATATAAGGATATTTTATAATGAACACTTAAAATATGATTTGAACCACCTTACTAAGGTATTCATGGAAATTGGATACAAAAAAAAAACCTTTAAAGCCATCAAGGAGGAAAAAATGGAATACCCCTCCTTGGAACTCATTAAACACACAACCTTGTACTGGGAAAGAACACCTTCCATATATCTATGGTGTAATTGATAAAATAGCTAAGGTTTGTAGGAAAAGGAATATCGGGTCTGTGTTCAAACCATTAGAGACGATCAACAAAAAATGAAATTCGTAAAAGATAACATTAACCAACATCAACTCAACAAAGTGTACAAAATCGATTTCTCCTATGGTATATGCTACATTTGTGAAAGTGGGAGATCCTTCGCAATAAGAATAAAAGAGGATGAAGCATACATAAAAAAAATCAATTCAATCACACTTCTTCTCTTACAAAACACTCCCTCCACTCTAAACATGATATTTGTCTTGAAAACAAAAATATTGATGGCAACCAAGTCACCCTTACGCCAATATCCCCAATATACTTGACATACAACTCCTCTCCCCAATATACTCGACATACAACTCCTCTCATAATCTAATTCAACAATATTTCATGAAAAATTTAACATATGTATTAAATATACGAATACGAATTTTTTTTTTGAATTCCATGAGATATTTTTCTCTCACCTCCCACCCTTTTCCTCACCTCATTTCATAAATCCAATTACGTATGTTTCAAATTAACAAATGGTGCAACAAGAAGGCCAAATCGACATTTTGAAACTGAACATGCAGTCCTAAATTTTTTTGTGGAGTCACTATGAAATGATTTCATAGTGCCTTTTTTCGAATTTATTGTCCTGTCAATATGAAATTATTTCATAGCAGAATTCTTAACTTCCCTTTAGCTTCAATTGAGTCTTTTTATTTCTTCTGTTATATTTCATTTAAATCTAAAGGATCCATTTATTTCACTTACCTTTCCATGTGAAAATCCTTTAAAAATATGAGACAGACCCATGTTAGTTTGTAGACTCCATAGCCCAATGGAATTTTAGGCATTAAATCAACCAAAAAAAAAAAAACAAATCACAAAAATTCAAACAAAAAAATGCGCATTAATAACTAGACTAAAATTATCAATACAACAAAGCTAAATCTAACAGAGATATCCCTCTCTGAGTTTAGGAGGGATAGATCTGAAAGAAGAACCAGAAAAGCTTAATTGTCTTGGTCCACAAGAACATTTTCAACAAGAAATTTTTTCTTCAGTGATTAAAGCCAAATCATATTTGCATGATGAATACCATGTCACAAATTCTCTTTCGTGTTATATCTTATCTCAATTTACAACCATTGAAGAAAATCATAAAAGTTCCCAATCATTAATTTCTTCCTTGGATGTTAATGAAGTAAGACAACATATTATTATAAGTCATGTTCCTTCACCTGAAATTAATGAGAGTTTCTAGCTCCCTTGCAAGCTTTTGTGTGACCAAGAGAATGATAAGGGTAATCAAATACCTCTTTCTTATTTTCATTCATTCTCTAACTAAACCATTAAAAGAGAAAATACTATCTCAGATCCTCTTAAAGAACAACATGAATTATATGTTGAATTAAATCAAGAGTTATTTTCAAACTTCCCTATTTCACATGATGTATTTTTTTTATTTGATGAGATTCAAGAGCATTCAAATCACTTGACTACAATGGAAAATAAGAAAGAAAAAAAATTTCTCCCTTTCTGTTTGAAGAGAATCAATTTCAACACGTAAACAAAACAAAAGTTTAGAATGAGGTTTGTTTTTCTGTTTCAAATCATCCATAAGATCTTATGTTGCATGTTTTCCATGATCATTTGGTTAGTTTATTGTAGTCATCGGTGAAGGGAGAATTTTACAAGTTCATCAATAGAGCTATTGAATCCAACGGAAAAGTTAAGTTGCCATTTTCTGAATTTATTTTTCTACCTAGAGAAGTGGAATGCAAACTTTAGTTAAGTATCCATTTGCTTGACTGGTTGCATTGGATGTTAGTTATTACTTGATACGGCAGTAATTTTATTAGATTAGAGTGAGTATATGTGTGCCAATAAGCTCGGTACTATGATCATATTTGCAATATTTTCAGTTTGAGTTTCCAGTACAACTTGCACTTTAGTATATATTTCAGATTCTAGTGTGCGGAATGGTTTTCATTTCAGTTTGAAGATTTTCAGTCAAAGAGGATTTTATGACAGAGCACATTGTAGATTTGGGATCAACCCAATGGATTATGCTACTAGATTACGGTGTTCTTGGCACCTCACAAAGGGGATGTCGTCCCCAACTAGAGCCACTATTATGGTCTTATAATTTATAGGATGACAAGGTGATTGACTATTTTATCTCAGTTATTTAAAAATTTAAATGATATTGCATGTTGCAAATTATTTCCAATATATATATCTGTGTGTGTGTGTGTGTGTGAATAGGGTATTCAAAAATACAAAATAGAATTAAAAAAAGAAAAAGAATAAAAAAGAATAAAAATAAAGATGAGAACCCCATGATAAATAAAAATATAACTAAAAGTGATGCAAATTTAAATGCCACTACTTGACAGATTGTTTTATTCTCTACAATAAATTGAATGTTGTGTGCAGCGTGTTCAAAATTCCACAACAACTGAGTCATTGTTTAGATCATACAATTTAATCATGATCCAACAAGTTTAAATTTTTTCCCATTAGATTGAGAATAAAATCATACAAATTGTATAATCTTGGCTAATGTTAGCTAGGTAGATGAATAAGGTTGATTCAAATGTTTAAGTTGAAACAATGAAGAAATCAGTAGATATGTGTTGTGGCCAGCAACAACCCCCTTTTTTATTTAGTATTAGTAATAATACTAAATAAATGGGGACCCTTAGTTTAAAAATCCAAAAAATTTATTAGTGTTTGTTTTCATTTTCAATAAAACTCACTATCATTAACTTAAAGAAATTTCTTTGGAAAAGCTTTAAATAAACTTAAGTTTATGATAGATTAGAATAAAACCTTTGTTTGAATTTCACATCCATCGCACGCGATCTAAAAAATTATGCAAAAAATATCTATCGCAAATGGCATATCGCAGAAAATGCATTAACAGATATTTTTCATATGCTATAATTTGCGATATAGCGATTTCGCGATATTGCAATGTCGCGATGTTACTGATTGCGATTTGCGAAAGTTGCGATTTGTGATATTGCGATGATACGAAATTCGCGTTTTGCGATGATTTCAATTTACAAAAGCTGCGATTTGCGATACTGCGATTTTGCGATATTGCGAAGCAAATCGCAGATCGCATTATCGTAGATTCTTGAAAGCTCGTTATACGAAGTAAATATTTCCGCAAATCGAGACTCGTTATGCGCCTTAATGTCAAGTTAATGAATGGATTTTCAATTATAAATAAAAAAGGATTTTGTTTTGATCGAAGGGTTATTTCATGATTGATTAATATATTTCATACGCCTTCAACATTTAAAACTATCCCGTCACCTTTCTTATGTCATTATTCTCACTTAATTTGTAAAACTGCAGGCACGAAGAACAGGAGATTATACAAGGCAATTTTCAGAGCATTATGGGAAAGAAAGAGAAAGCTCCGAGTTCTGAAAATAAAGAGATGGCTTCCTTATACGCAGACACTGCTTGCAACAAGGACGCTGGTATCACCACCTGGGAGGGTATGTTTAATTTGCTTGAAGAAGAAAACCCAAGATTAATGGACGTTGCGGCTATTTCGGGTTCAAGTAATTCCTCTGAAGCATCTCTTACAGAGCTGGCTTGTTCATTTTTGCACCGGATAGCAGCAAGACCTAGAATTATTCCGTATACAGATATGGTCAAATGGGTGCTGGATAGCACCGATATTATGGACAGACAGTTCAAAACTCCAGGTCAAGAGCTCATCGGGTCATTCACTCCAGAAGATTTGAGGCTTATGTATCATTTTCCGGAGCCTCAAGCAACTTACAACAAACAATTTTTGGAGAAATTTGCCAAAGAAAATGAAAATTTGGTAGAATGCACTAAAGAATGGTCCAGAAGATATGAACCACTGAAGAAAGATAAACACGGTATGTACAGTACCGGTTCACTCACCTCTCCATATTGTTTTGCTGCTGCTTTTTTATATAGGCTTTTTGGAAATCCTGACATTAATAAGTTTTTTCCTGAATGGCTTCCCCTATTGAATGCTGCTGTTAACGCTACCATTGTGGACTGGGCTAAAATATTGTCTGATAATTTAGCCACTGCTATTTTCAATTACCGGTCTAAACGGACTATGTCTCAGAGGATTTATCCTCCTTTTTATCTATCTGCTTATGTTATGCATTCCATCTGCTTTGTTTCTAAGTTCCCTTTAATGGGTTGGCAATGGACAATTCAGGATCCCCTGCCCATCCATGTTTATCACAAAGAATTGTGGGAGTCAAAATTCATTCCTCATTTTTATAAAATTTTCCATGGCATAATGTTGCCTCTGTATAGAGTGTTGTATAATAAAGATGCTCCAAGGTTGTCTCCTGAAGCAGAAGTAGATATTATCCCTGTCGCAAGATGGTTTGGAGAAGAACTGTTTACTTATGTGAGGGTTTTTGGGAGCTTTGCTTCTCCTCATGTTTTTCCCAAGTATGTTCCGGATAAACTCATAGCTCGGGAAATTGCATATCAAACCTGTGGAGACGGAGGTTTGACAAAATAATTAAAGAATTGCACATGCCAACAGTGAAGCACAGGTGAAATTTGAAAAGTTACAACAAGAGTTTCAACAAATTAAGATCGGGTATCAGAAAAGCTTGGCCAAAAAAGAAAACAAATACAGATTATGCAAGAAACACATAAAGACAACCCCAAGCTTACAAAATTTATCTCAAAGTCTATTTCTTTGAATAATCAACTGCTGCAACAACAAGATATATTATGCCAAAAGATTTCACAGTGGAACTCTTTTTGTCAAGAAAGTGATAAAATCACTAATCATGTCGTAGAATTATGACATGATTATGATTTAACTAATGAAAGAGTTACTAATTATTTGGCATGGCAAAAGACAAAGGAAGGAAAAAGAGTAGGAGCACCAATTATCAATGACAATCATAAAGAAATGCTCTTCAATAAATGGGATGCACAGATCAGAGAGGCAGAAAAAGCATCAGAGGAAGCAGCTACAGCGGCGAACAACATTACTGATTGTGTAAATGAGAATTTGCACAAGGTTAATTTAATTTCAGAAACCATTCCGGGATACCTACCACAAGCACAACAATTGCAAACAGAGTGGAAACAGGAAGCGGAAGAGAAGGCAAAATCAATTCAAGGATTGACAAAATTAAACTTGGATTCTTACTGGACCTGTCTAGTAAAACCACACAGTCAATACAGTACTCTTAATTGCATCATTAATTCTGCTGAGAAGATCGCGCCAACACTTGCTGACTCCGTCTTTTCGGGACAATTAAAATCTGAAGTCGGCCAGCCCCCTCTTCTCAAATCAATGCTGGATGCTCGCAAATTCAAAGACCAAATTCATAAGTAGTTAGTTGTTAATTTTAGTTTTAGATTTAGTGTTAGTTTTACTTTTTTTTTGCCTAGAAAAAGGATGGTCATTTAAACCGAATCCTAATTTTTTGTAATAAACTATAATTAGATTTAGTTAGTAGTATTTAAACTCTTCTCATGCATTTAGAGAAGGGTCCTTAAATTTGTCAAAAACTTATCCTCAGAACATGCACTTCTGCACCTCAGAGGAGGTTTTGATGAATGAATGGAACAAGATTTATTGATATCTGTGTCTAATATCTGCTACTGATGTTGCATTTCTGTACTCTTAGTAGATGTTGGATTTAGAAGATATAAATCATTATCGCTTCTAGCTCCTGAGTAGAATCGATTATAAATGGTACTTTTATCTCTTAACTTTTTCTGCTTCTGTGTTAAAAGTGATATTTATGTTCAGTTATTTATATATTGATGCTTGAATGCTTCAGTTATCATTTGGCACTTTTATACGGTGATGACTATTTGTTTATGCTTAATGTATGAATAGCTTATTATGCGATATGTTTTCCACAACTGTTTCATCTAACTTTTTATATGAAGTGGTTTATCTTTATTGAATTCTTTTCTTATAGCATTTGAATAATCTTTATTATCAGTTGTTATTTGAAATTATTTTAGATCGCATAAACAAGATTTTATCCCGGGTTTAGTTTAGAATTAGATATTTCTGTTTTAATTAGAATACAATTTGCATATGATTAGATTAGAAATAGAATAAAAGCATTTCACTTAGGAACCTTTTTAGAAAGGAAATATCTATTCTCAACACACACACACATATTGGGAAACTAGTCCCATTATCCCCAGTCGGACCCACTACACCAAACGGAAAAGGAGCTGCTAACCAAGGTCCGGACCGGGTGGGTATCCCCCTTGTTGTAGACCCGATTTTCGGGGCTTCAACATATTTGGCACTAGAAGGAGGGCCACAAACTATGAATGGAAAGTAAATCTAAATCTAAATACCATTTTGAGAGTAAAACACCCTCACCATCTCCCCCAACTTCTTCATCGCACTCAGAAATTGTAAATCTAGAGCTAGAAGTCGCAAGAGCAACAGACACTGCTACAAACCTTGAATTTTCAGAAGAATCTGCTATTGAACCTCCTGAAGTTGAATATTTGATTCATAAACTTCAGCGATTTTCAATATCACCTCAAAGATCTGATAAATCTCAAGGCAGCGTACCTTCACAATATAATCCTGCTCATCCTCTTACCAGATTACAGAGCGAAAAGCTTGGCATTCATCCAACTGAGTTACCTCTACCTACAAGGAAGAGAGCTAGGAAATCACCTAAATGGTCTGATAGCGAGACTCTTTCATCATCATCATCCATCTCAACCTCTTCACCACTAAGTCAACCGTCCACCCCTCCACTTCAGACTATTGTCCCTCACTCCACTGGAACTTCCACATCACCTTCTCAATCATCTGTAATTGTAATATCTTCATCTTCTCAATCACAGATATCATCTTCTACACTTTCCTCTCTTAGTAGTTCAGTGATGGCTCAAATTACATGGAATAATCCAGGGGCAGTGCTAATGCCTGCACCCTTGAGTCAAATACCATCCCATCCTGAAAAATGGCTACCTAAGTTTAATCCTGAAGCAGGCATGCTAGCAGAAGAACATATAAACAATTTTATGCTGTCCGTAAATCTCAATGGAGTGACTAATGAAGATGCTGTTGTACGAATTTTTCCCTATACTCTTCAAGGAGTAGCTGGATCATGGTATTTCTCATTACCATCTGGATCTATCACTAGTTGGGACATCTTTCAAGATCAATTTTTGACTAAATTTTGTGATGACAGGTTTATAGCAACATTGATTAATGATCTATCTAATCTTAGAGCTGAGTCAAAAGAACCTATCAAGGATTTTAATTCACGTTTCAATAAACTGTTAAATAAAATTTCTACTACTTCCAAGCCTAGCGAAGAAGTGGAAAGTGAATGGTACATTTATGCTTTACCATCAAACATAGCAATCTTCGTTGACAGGGCTAACAAAACAACTTTAGCAGACAATATGAAGGAAGCAATAGCAGTAGAGAAACATATCATAGCCTTAGAAAAGAAAAATGCAATAGATGAATGAAAATCCAAGAAGGTCACTTTTAAGGAAGACCCCAAGAAAAAACAATCGAAAGATCCATTTGATTTAGAAGGATTGCAGAAAGTTTTGAAAACCATGTCTAATGAAATGGTTGACCTTAAGAAACAAGTGGCAGAAACATATTCTAAAAAGTCTTTCAAGCTTTTTAGAAGAAACCCTTCAACTGAGTCAAAGCCACCAAATTCTATTACTAATGATGAATCAGAAGAAGAAGAAGATGAAGCCGCTACTGAAGAAACTACCGATGAAGAGGAAGTTGTAGAAGTACAAGGTTTGTGGGATTTCATCCTCCCAGATGAGGAAGATCAAGAAGCATCCCCGGTTAGCACTCGAAGTAGAAATCAACTTGATCCTCCTCAACCCACTCCTAAGCCAAAGAGTGCAAGCTCATTGACTAAGGATAAAGTTGCAACCAAGAAAAAGACATCAAAAGCAACTCAGACTAGCCTAGTCCAAACAGATTCATCAACTTTAGCAAGAACACTGATTTTTCCAGATGAAATGGAGTATAATATCATAGAAGATATGAAGAATACTAGGGCTAACATCACTTTTTATGAATTGAGCAAGTTAAAACACCAACAAAAGGTACTTTTGAAAGAATTACATGTTGTACCAGAAAAACCTTTGCCCAATCCTGTAATCTCTCAAGCTTCCAATGAGATGGGAAGACCTCCAGCTAATACGATTAGTAAAGTTGATCTTGAAAATATCGCTTTAATTGGAGGAAGGCCGAGATCTCATACTCCTCCATTTCTTCTTACTTATGAAGTTTTCAATAAAAATTTGCATAATTGTTTAGTGGAATCTGGAGGTTCATCTAATATTCTACCAAAATCAATATGTGCAAAGTTGAACATTCAACCACAAAAATCTGTTGTACACATAGTTCAGCTAGATCGATCACAAGTGGAAGTGATTGGCGAATTAAATCAGGTTACCATAAGGCTGTCACCAAATCCAAAGGTATGTCAAGTTATTGATATTTTAGTTACAGATATTCTAGAATATTATGGCTTAATTCTTAGTAGAGATTGGCCAGAAAAGCTTCATGGATACTTTGCAACTGATTGGTCGCATGTGTGGCTTCCTTACAATGGTAAACCAAATCAAATAAAGGTTGAACAAGAGAAACATAAAAAATACATAGTAACAGAACTGGAAGGAGAAAATGAACCAGTTGCATACACCAGTAACATCATTGGCAATTATTCAGTTGATTCTTTCTTAGGAAATTTCAATGCTCATACTTCACCTTATTTAGAACATTCTGTTTTATCTCAAATAGAAAATTTTTCTCAAACAGATAGTTCTAAATGTATTAATTTTGTAGATACTCCTGTAAATAAATCTTTATTTTGGAAGTTATTTTTTGATGGTTCTAAGTCTAATGAAGGAGCAGGAGCAGGATGCGTGTTGGTTAGTCCAGAGGGAAACAAAATTATGTTAACTTGCAGACTCGAGTTTGATTGCACTAATAACACGATAGAATATGAGGCTTTAGTCCAAGGGTTACACAAAGCAATCAGATTAGACATAAAATATATACAAGTTTTCGGAGATTCGAAAATTGTAATTAAACAGGTACGCAATACTATAAATTGTTTATCAGTTCATTTAAAGCATTATCAATCTTTAGTCCAAGATCTGACTGAACATTTTATAGCATTTAATATTTCATCAATTCCCAGAATTCAGAATGCTAGTTCAGACCCCTAGCTAATGTAGCTTCCAAGCTCATTCCTGCAGAAGACTTTAGTCCTGATCGATTTTCAATCGAATTAATATTTAGACCCTTGATTCCTAATAACGTTACTAATTGGAGGATTTTCAATGATGATCCTGATATTGTAAACTTTCTCACATCTAAAGGATCTTACACCAATCAGATAATTGATGAAGACCAGCATGACAAACAATTGCTCCAAGATAGCACCAATAATGCTATGCCGAAATCAGTAGTCAAGTTAGAAGACCTTTATGATTTGAAAGATCGTTTTAAAAGATCTACCAATTCAAAATTGCAAAGTTTGACTTTAAATTATGAATTAGTAAATCTAGGAACTGATGCCAAACCACAGAATATCAACTTAGGCCTTGGCCTAACTCCTGAATAAAAGTTAGCATACGTTCGTCTTTTGAAACGATATAAAAGTGTCTTCGCTTGGAACTACGATGAAATGAAAACTTATGACACTTCTATCATCCAGCATATTGTCCCAATGATAAATGATGAAAAACTTGTCCAACAAAAGATAAGAAAGATCCATCCCAATCTAGAAAACCAAATCAAATCTGAACTTAACAAGTTATTGAAAGCCAAGATTATTTTTCCCGTTTGACATTCTAAATGGGTTTCCAATATGGTTCCCGTTAGAAAGAAGAACGAAGACATTAGAATTTGTATTGACTTTCGAAATATTAATAAAGCCTACCAAAAAGATAATTTTCCTTTGCCTCCCATGGAGAAAATATTACAGGCAGTTGCAAGATCAGAATTAATGTCTTTCTTAGATGGTTTCTCTGGATATAATCAAGTGTTAGTCCATCCTGATGATCAATTGAAAACTACATTCAGAACCAAATGGGGCACTTATGCGTATCAAAAGATGTCTTTTGGTTTGATCAACGCTGGTGCCACATTTCAGAGAGCTATGGACATTGATTTCAAGGGATTAGTTAATAAATCAGTGGTAATTTATTTGGATGATATAACTGTATATTCTAAAAAATGAAGCAAACATCTTATAGATTTGAAGCAGATTTTCCAACGTTGTCCAAGGTATGGAATTTCACTTAATCCGAAAAAGTCCTTTTTTGCATTAAGTGAAGGAAAACTTCTTGGATTTATAGTATCAAAATCTGGAATTCATATTGATCCTGATAGAATCAAGGAAATTTCTGAAATATCTTTACCTCACAACAAAAAAGCTATGCAATATTTTCTTGGCCAGATTAATTTCATAAAGAGATTTGTGCCAAATTTTTCAAGAATTGTATCTCCTTTACAAGAAATGATTAAAAATAATTCAAACTTAAAATGGGGCAACGACGAATATGAGACATTCAATCTGATCAAACAAGCAATTATCAATGCTCCATCTTTAGCAAATCCAAATTTTTCTGATCCTTTTATTTTGTACACATTTTCCTCTGATAAATCTTATGCTGCAACACTCATTCAAGCAAATCAAGACAAAGCAGATGCTCCAATCGCTTTTTTCAGTTCAAATTTATAGGGAGCCGAGTTGAATTATTCAGATGTGGAGAAACAAGCTTATGCTGTTTTCAAAGCAATTAAATATTTCAGACCCTTTCTACTTTAAACCCATACAAAAATCATAGTACCGTTTCCAGCGGTAAGAAACCTTTTAGTCCAAAAAGATGTGGGTGAGAAAAGAGCCAATTGGGTTACTGCTTTACAAGAATATGATGTAGAAATCAAACCAGCAAATATTGTAAGAGGTCAAGGTTTTTGCAAAATACTAGCTGGAGCATCACTTATCTCTGAAAAATCATCTGAAGAAATACAAACATATGAGTTAAGCCTAAACGATGTTGAATCATTATATGCTGATATCATATTTTATCTGAAGAATGGATATGCTCCTCCAAATCTCAATCACACCAAGAAAAGAGCTCCAAGGTTGAAGGCTAGACAATATCAGCTTGTAAATGATGTTCTTTTTAGAATTAATTATGATTCTGTTCTTCTTAGATGTCTGGAGAAATCTGAAGCTGAAAAAGTCTTGCAGGAGCTTCATGATGGGCCAGCGGGTGGACATTATGCTGGAGATGCTAATGCACATAAGATCCTCCGTGCAGGCTATTACTGGCCCACATTATTCAAAGATTCACATAACTATGCGAAGAAATGTGAAATTTGCCAAACTGCAGCTGGAAGACAAAAGAAACCTTCGTTACCATTACAACCAGTCAACATTGAGCAGCCTTTTGATCAATGGGGATTGGACATAATAGGTGAGATCGTTCCTCACTCTTCTAAACAACATAGGTATATCATTACAACAACTGATTATTTTACGAAATGGGTAGAAGCAATCCCTCTCAAGACTACTAATGTTGAGCATATCATCGAGTTTATAGATCAGTTCATAATCACCAGGTTTGGTTTACCTTCTGCTTTAATGTTTGATAATGCATCATATTTTTCTGGTAATGCTATGACTGAATTTGCACGCAAGAGAGGTTTCAAACTTAAATATTCTGCCAATTATTATCCATAGGGAAATGGATTAGCTGAATCAACAAATAAAAATTTAATCAGAATCATTAAGCGAACCATTGATCAAAATCATAAAAATTGGCATAAATCTTTAATATATGCTTTATGGGCAGATCGAATAACGCAGAAGGCTTCTATTGGCACTTCTCCCTTTAATTTAGTTTATGGGAGAGAAGTGGTTCTTCCAACTCATCTAGAGATTCCTTCTTTAGCCTTAGTCCAATATATTGATGAAGAACCAACTTCTTCTTTACAACTAAGGCAGATGGAAATAATTAAGTTAGAAGAACAACGAGAAAAAACCAAAGTAACTCATGCTCATCATCAAACATTAGTTAAAGCTTCTTTTGATTCAAACATGATAACTAGGAAGGATTTTAAGATAGGAGATTTAGTTCTAAAATGGGACAAGGCTCATGAGGAAAAAGGAAAACATACGAAATTTCAACGAATGTGGCTTGGTCCTTTCCAAATTGCAGAGATCATAGGTCCATCAACTTTTATATTACAAGATTTAACAGGGAAAAGAGAATCTTTACCTGTTAATGGACAGATCCTTAAAAAATATTTTCCATAGGAGATCATTCTTCTATTTTGTAGATTAGTTTTCTTTGTTTGTCATAATAAAACCAGTTGTTAATGGTTACATTTGGAATTCATAAAAAGATACAAGTTCTCTTTTTAGATCTTATTTCTTCACTTATATAAATATAATTCTTTTTTAGAATATTGATCATTACTATTCAAAGATACAGTTAAAAGTTCTAAATCTAGAAATGATATTAGTTTCAACTTTGAAAATTTTGATGAAAAACAACTTCTAGCAGGAAGATGTTTTATATCAGTTCAATGAAAGGTATCAATAACAAAACGAAGATTCTCTGTAGAAAAGTTCTCTTCAAAAAACTCTTTTATTGTCGTCCAGAGCTATCTTAAAGAAACAATGACTTCCTCCCCACCTAGAAAATTACAAAGTTCAGGGAATAATCCAATGATACACTTTTAACTTAAAGAGTAAGAGGTCTCATCACGAGCCGACTTATCATGATCATAGATATTATAGCTTGCTGACTTTTCCAATACTGCATACCACAACAGGGCAATGACTTAAGATTATTGCAATAGAAAGACAAGGGGTCTCATCACGAGCCAGCTTGTTCAGCAAAGTTATAACTCAAGTGAATGGCACTGTCATAAATTGGCTACCAAACCGAGACATTGTTCTTTAACGATAGAAAAGAAAATAAAAGCAATAAGTGTGAATATGGATTTCTCTTTGAAAATTGTATATTTTTCTAAGTAGGACACAGGATCATTGCTGGGTAACAGGTAACCCTGTCGAGGCTATAAACGCTTGCTGGCAGCAGTGGCTCTACCTACGACAAATGAGTATATTTAAAAACTGATTTACAGAGAAGACTTTTGTTTTTATCTTTTTAAACCAAGTAATGACTGATGTAGATACAAGGACTAGCTTGAGGAAGTGAAAAGTCAAAATTGATCATAGAAGAAATGAAATATCATTCTTAGATTAAAGCATAATGTGCTTTGTCTTTTTGTAATAAAGTTTGATTTTCTGGAAAATTTTCTGTTTTGAAAAGTTTAGAAAATTCAAAAGAAAAGCAGAGATAACTGGTTCTTCCAAGTGAATCGCCAATTGTTGTGGCCAGCAACAACCCCCTTTTTTATTTAGTATTAGTAATAATACTAAATAAATGGGGACCCTTAGTTTAAAAATCCAAAAAATTTATTGGTGTTTGTTTTCATTTTCAATAAAACTCACTATCATTAACTTAAATAAATTTCTTTGGAAAAGCTTTAAATAAACTTAAGTTTATGATAGATTAGAATAAAAACTTTCTTTGAATTTCACATCCATCGCACGCGATCTAAAAAATTATGCAGAAAATATCTATCGCAAATCGCATATCGCAGAAAATGCATTAACAGATATTTTTCATATGTTATATTTTGCAATATTGCGATGTCACGATGTTACTGATTGTGATTTTTGAAAGTTGCGATTTGCGATATTGCGATAATACAAAATTCACGATTTGCGATAATTTCAATTTACAAAAGCTGCGATTTGCGATAATGCGATTTTGCGATATTGCGAAGAAAATCGCAGATCGCATTATCGTAGATTCTTGAAAGCCCGTTATACGAAGTAAATATTTCCACAAATCGAGACCCATTATGCGCCTTAATGTCAAGTTAATGAATGGATTGTCAATTATTAATGAAAAAGGATTTTTTTTTGATCGAAGGGTTATTTCATGATTGATTAATATATTTCATATGCCTTCAGCATTTAAAAATATCCCGTCACCTTTCTCATGTCATTATTCTCACTTAATTTGTAAAACTGCAGGCGTGAATAACAGGAGACTATACAAGGAAATTTTCAGAGCATTATGGGAAAGAAAGAGAAAGCTCTGAGTTCTGGAAAGAAAGAGAAAGCTCCGAGTTCTGAAAATAAAGATATGGCTTCCTTATACGCAGACACTGCTTGCGACAAGGACGCTGGTATCACCACCTGGGAGGGTATGTTTAATTTTCTTGAAGAAGAAAACCCAAGAGTAATGGACGTTGCGGCTACTGCGGGTTCAAGTGATTCCTCTGAAGCATCTCTTACAGAGCTAGCTTGTTCATTTTTGCACCAGATAGCAGTAAGACCTAGAATTATTCCGTATACAGATATGGTCAAATGGGTACTGGATAGCACTGATATTACGGACAGACAGTTCAAAACTCCAGGTCAAGAGCTCATCGGGTCATTCACTCCAGAATATTTGAGGCTTATGTATCATTTTCCGGAGCCTCAGGCAACTTACAACAAAAAATTTATGGAGAAATTTGCCAAGGAAAATGAAAATTTGGCGGAATGCACTAAAGAATGGTCCAAAAGAGATGAACCACTGAAGAAAGATAAACATGGTATATATAGTACTGGTTCACTCACCTCTCCATATTGTTTTGCTGCTGCTATGTTATGTAGGCTTTTTGGAAAGCCTAACATTAATAAGTTTTTTCCTGAATGGCTTCCCCTATTGAATGCTGCTGTTAATGCTACCATTGTGGACTGGGCTAAAATATTGTCTGATAATTTAGCCACAGCTATTTTCAATTACCGGTCTAAACGGACTGTGTCTCAGAGGATTTATCCTCCTTTTTATCTATCTGCTTATGTTATGGATTCCATCTACTTTGTTTCTTTGTTCCCTTTAATGGGTTGGCAATGGACAATTCATGATCCCCTGTCCATCCATGTTTATCATAAAGAATTATGGGAGTCAAAATTCATTCCTCATTTTTATAAAATTTTCCATGGCATAATGTTGCCTCTGTATAGAGTGTTGTATAATAAGGATGCTCCAAGGTTGTCTCCTGAAGCAGAAGTAGATATTCTCCCTGTCGCAAGATGGTTTGGAGAAGAACTGTTTACTTATGTGAGGGTTTTTGGGAGCTTTTCTTCTCCTCATGTTTTGCCCAAGTATGTTCCCGATAAACTCATAGCTCGGAAAATTGCATATCAAACTTGTGGAGACGGAGGTTTGACAAAAGAATTAAAGGATAAAAAGAAAGCCATCTGGCCACAATTTCCTGTCTCCTGCGGAGCATTTTCATTATTTGATGTTGGTCACGCATTTAAGGAAGTAAGCAATGTTACATGTTTAAAATTGTTTAAGTTTCTGAGAAGGCTATTTGATCCATATGGTATTGTCAAGGATTTCACCACTGTTATCAAAGTAAGAGTGTTTTCTGGAGAAGACGATATTTTTGATGATATGTTTCAAGAAAAATGTTCATTTAAAGACATTTTGAATTTAGCTCAAACATGGTTCTCCCCAGAAGAATTTCAAGAGTTTAAAGTATACAGAGAAAGAAGATTGACCACTATTCCTTTGGATAATTTGCACTTGGAACCCGCAAGGGAACCAACTCCTAGTGTCAGTCTCAGTGGCAACTCAGATTCAGAAAGGTCTAAGTCAAATTCTGACAAAGAAATTTCTGAACATTCTAAAAAATATGATCAGGATAAAAGTGAGGGTTCAGTCAAGGATACAGCTCAATCAAAAGAGCTGTCACAACAACAGACTTCAACTACTCCACAGTTGAATCTTCCACCTCTTAATGTACAACAAACATCCATCAAAACTCAGTTAGATAAAGAATGGGAATCATTTAATGATTTGATTAATGTTGAAGGACAGAACATACAAACTCATGTACAGACAGCAAAAGGTTTGGTTACAGAAATAAGTGGCAATGTCACAGAAAAATAACATATACCCATTACTCCCTCTGCCGAGCTTGTACTTAAAATAGAGGAAATTCCTCCTCTGGATATATTCTACATCCCGCAACATAAAGCAGTAGTAAGGAAGCAAATAAAGAAGAGAAAATTAGAAAGTGCACTCTCTACTGATGCAGAACAATTGGATGTTTTATGGAAAGATCCTACTACAGATCCCACTGAAAATCTTACTAAATTATCTCAGATAACAGGAGCTTATGCCTCCGCGACTATTGACAAAGCATCTGAGGTAAGGTTGTTATTAAATGAAAAAGAGGATCAAATACAAGTTCTGCAACAACAATTGCAACAAGCACATGCCAACAGTGAAGCGCATATACGATTTGAAAATTTACAGCAAGAGTTTCAACAAATGAAGATCGGGTATCAGAAAAGCTTGGCCGAAAAAGAAAAACAAATACAGATTATGCAAGAAATGCATAAAGACGACCCCAAGCTTACAGAATTTATCTCAGAGTCTATTTCTTTGAATAATCAACTGCTGCAACAACAAGATATATTATGCCAGAAAATTTCACAGTGGAACTCTTGTTTTCAAGAAAGTGATAAAATCACTAATCATGTCGTAGAATTACGACATGATTATGATTTAACTAATGAAAGAGTTACTAATTATTTGGCATGGAAAAAGACAGAGGAAGGAAAAAGAGTAGGAGCACCAATTATCAATGACAGTCATAGAGAAATCCTCTTCAATAAATGGGATGCACAGATCAGAGAGGCAGAAAAAGCAGCAGAGGAAGTAGCTACAGCGACGAGCAACATTACTGATTGTGTAAATGAGAATTTGCACAAGGTTAATTTAATTTCAGAAACCATTCCGGGATACCTACCACAAGCACAACAATTGCGAACAGAGTGGAAACAGAAAGTGGAAGAGAAAGCAAAATCAATTCAAGGATTGAGAAAATTAAACTGGGATTCTTACTGGACCTGTCTAGTAAAACCACACAGTCAATGCAGTACTCTTAATTGCATCATTAATTCTGCTAAGAAGATCGCACCAACACTTGCTGACTCCGTCTTTTCGGGACAATTAAAATCTGAAGTCGGCCAGCCCCCTCTTCTCAAATCAATGCTAGATGCTTGCAAATTCAAAGACCAAATTCATAAGTAGTTAGTTGTTAATTTTAGTTTTAGATTTAGTGTTAGTTTTACTTTATTTTTGCCTAGAAAAAGGACGGTCATTTAAACCAAATCCTAACTTTTTGTAATAAACTATAATTAGATTTATTTAGTAGTATTTAAACCCTTCTCATGCATTTAGAGAAGGGTCCTAAAATTTGTCAAAAACTTGTCCTCAGAACATGCACTTCTGCACCCTCAGAGGAGGTTTTGATGAATGAATGGAACGTGATTTATTGATATCTGTGTCTAATATCTGCTACTGATGTTGCATTTCTGTACTCTTAGTAGATGTTGGATTAAGAAGAGATAAATCATTATTGCTTCTAGCTCATGAGTAGAACCAATTATAAATGGTAGTTTTATCTTTTAACTATTTCTGCTTCTGTGTTAAAAGTGATATTTATTTTCAGTTATTTATATATTGATACTTGAACGTTTAAGTTATCATTTGGCACTTTTGTACGGTGATGGCTATTTGTTTATGCTTAATTTATGAATAACTTATTATGTGATATATTTTCCACAACTGTTTCATTTAGCTTTTTATATGAAGTGGTTTATCTCTATTGAATTATTTTCTCATAATAGTTGAATGATCTTTATTATCGATTGTTATTTGAAATCATTTTAGATCGCATAAATTGAAAGATTACATCCCGGGTTAGTTTAGAATTAGATATTTATGTTTAAATTAGAATTCAATTTGCATATGATTAGATTAGAAATAGAATAAAATCATTTCACTTAGGAACATTTTTAGAAAGGAAATATATATTCTCAACACACACACACATATTGGGAAACTGGTCCCATTATCCCCAGTCGGACCCACTACACCAAACAGAAAAGGAGCTGCTAACCAAGGTCTGGACCAGGTGGGTATCCCCCTTGTTGTAGACCCGATTTTCGGGGCTTCAACATATTTGGCACTAGAAGGAGGGCCACGAACTATGAATGGAAAGTAAATCTAAATCTAAATGCCATTCTAAGAGTAAGACACCCTCACCATCTCCCCCAACTTCTCCATCGCACTCAGAAATTGTAAATCTAGAGCCAAAAGTCGCGAGAGCAACATACACTGCTACAAACTCTGAATTTTCAGAAGAATCTGCTATTGAACCTCCTGAAGTTGAATCTTTGATTCATAAACTTCAGCGATTTTCAATATCACCTCAAAGATCTGATAAATCTTAAGGCAGTGTAACTTCACAATATAATCCTGGTCATCCTCTTACCAAATTACAGAGCGAAAAGCTTGGCATTCAACCAACTGAGTTACCTCTACCTACAAGGAAGAGAGCTAGGAAATCACCTAAAGGGTATGATAGAGAGACTCTTTCATCATCATCATCCATCTCAACCTCTTCACCACTAAGTCAACCGTCCACCCCTCCACTTCATACTATTGTCCCTCACTCCACTGGAACTTCCACATCACCTTCTCAATCATCTGTAATTGTAATATCTTCATCTTCTCAATCACAGATATCATCTTCTACACTTTCCTCTGTTAGTATTTCAGTGATGGCTCAAATTCCATGGAATAATCCAGGGGCAGTCCTAATGCCTGCACCCTTGAGTCAAATACCAGCCCATCCTAAAAAATGGCTACCTAAGTTTAATCCTGAAGCAGGCATGCTAGCAGAAGAACATATAAACAATTTTATGTTGTCCGTAAATCTCAATGGAGTTACTAATGAAGATGTTGTTGTACGGCTTTTTTCCTATACTCTTCAAGGAGCAGCTGGATCATGGTATTTCTCATTACCATCTGGATCTATCACTAGTTGGGAAATCTTTCAAGATCATTTTTTGAATAAATTTGGTGATGACAGGTCTATATCAACATTGATTAATGATCTGTCTAATCTTAGAGCTGAGTCAAAAGAACCTATCAAGGATTTTAATTCACGTTTCAATAAACTGTTAAATAAAATTTCTGCTACTTCCAAGCCTAGCGAAGAAGTGCAAAGTGAATGGTACATTTATGCTTTACCATCAAACATAGCAATCTTCGTTGACAGGGCTAACAAAACAACTTTAGCAGACAATATGAAGGAAGCAATAGCAGTAGAGAAACGTATCATAGCCTTAGAAAATAAAAATGCAATAGATGAATGAAAATCCAAGAAGGTCACTTTTAAGGAAGACCCCAAGAAAAAACAATCGAAAGATCCATTTGATTTAGAAGGATTGCAGAAAGTTTTGAAAACCATGTCTAACGAAATGGTTGACATTAAGAAACAAGTGGCAGAAAAATCTTCTAAAAAGTATTTCAAGCCTTTTAGAAGAAACCCTTCAACTGATTCAAAGCCACCAAATGCTATTACTAATGCTGAATCAGAAGAAGAAGAGGAGGAAGCCGCTACTGAAGAAACTACCGATGAAGAAGAAGTTGTAGAAGTACAAGGTTTGTGGGATTTCATCCTCCCAGATGATGAAGATCAAGAAGCATCCCTGGTTAGCACTCGAAGTAGAAATCAACTTGATCCTCCTCAACCCACTCCGAAGCCAAAGAGTGCAAACTCATTGACTAAGGATAAAGTTGCACCCAATAAAACAACAACAAAAGCAACTCAGACTAGCCCAGTCCAAACAAATTCATCAACTCCAGCAAGAACACTGATTGTTCCAGATGAAATGGAGTATAATATCATAGAAGATATGAAGAAGACTAGGGATACATCAATTTTTATGAATTGAGCAAGTTAAAACACCAACAAAAGGTACTTTTGAAAGAATTACATGCTGTACCAGAAAAACCTTTGCCCGATCCTGTAATCTCTCAAGCTTCTAATGAGATGGGAAGACCTCCAGCTAATATGATTAGTAAAGTTGATCTTGAAAATGTCGCTTTAATTGGAGGAAGGTCGAGATCTGATACTCCTCCATTTCTTCTTACTTATGAAGTTTTCAATAAAAATTTGCATAATTGTTTAGTGGACTCTGGAGCTTCATCTAATATTCTACCAAAATCAATATGTGCAAAGTTGAACATTCAACCACAAAAATCTGTTGTACACATAGTTCAGCTAGATCGATCGCAAGTGGAAGTGATTGGCGACTTAAATCAGGTTACCATAAGGCTGTCATCAAATCCAAAGGTATGTCAAGTTATTGATATTTTAGTTGCAGATATTCTAAAATATTATGGCTTAATTCTTAGCAGAGATTGGCCAGAAAAGCTTCACGGATACTTTGCAACTGATTGGTCGCATATGTGGCTTCCTTACAGTGGTAAACCAAATCAGATAAAGGTTGAACGAGAGAAACATCAGAAATACATAGTAATAGAACTAGAAGGAGAAAATGGACCAGTTGCATACACCAGTAACATCATTGGCAATTATTCAGTTTATTCTTTCTTAGGAAATTTCAATGCTCATACTTCACCTTATTTAGAACATTCCGTTTTATCTCAAATAGAAATTTTTTCTCAAACAGATAGTTCTAAATGTATTAATTTTGTAGATACTCCTGTAAATAAATCTCTATTTTGGAAGTTATTTTTTGATGGTTCTAAGTCTAATGAAGGAGCAGGAGCAAGATGCGTGTTGGTTAGTCCAGAGGGAAACAAAATTATGTTAACTTGCAGACTCGAGTTCGATTGCACTAATAACACCGTAGAATACGAGGCTTTAGTCCAAGGGTTACACAAAGCAATCAGATTAGACATCAAATATCTACAAGTTTTCAGAGATTCGGAAATTGTAATTAAACAAGTACGCAATACTATAAATTGTTTATCAGGTCATTTAAAGAATTATCAATCTTTAGTCCAATATCTGACTGAACATTTTATAGCATTTAATATTTCATCAATTCCCAGAATTCAGAATGCTAGTTCAGACCTCCTAGCTAATGTAGCTTCCAAGCTCATTCCTGCAGAAGACTTTAGTCCTGATCGATTTTCAATCGAATTAATATTTAGACCCTCGATTCCTGATAACGTTACCAATTGGAGGATTTTCAATGATGATCCTGATATTGTAAACTTTCTCACATCTGAAGGATCTTACACCAATCAGATAATTGATGAAGACTAGCATGACAAACAATTGCTCCAAGATAGCACCAATAATGCTATGCCGAAATCAGTAGTCAAGTTAGAAGACCTTTATGATTTGAAAGATCGATTTAAAAGATCTACTAATTCAAAATTGCAAAGTTCGACTTTAAATTATGAATTAGTAAATCTAGGAACTGGATTGGATTAGGGTCTTGGGTCGTCCATTTCCATCCCATGGTAGGAAAAATCAAAGAAAAGCAAATTGTATCCATAGCATAGGCACTCATGTAAAAGGGTGGTATTTCTCTAGATGAAACACTTATTTTACTTCTATATTCCATGATGTTTTTTGCTAAATTATCAGATAGGATATTTTCCCAATTCAGAATTAAGGAATTGAAGAATACGTCAATTAATGGGACCTAATCTACAGAAAACCTAGTGGTATCAGGTTTTGCAAATAATATACACAACATATCAACAACATAACAATAAGGGGAAGGAATTTGTGGTATTGGGTATGTACTAAGTTTATCTCGTTTAAGATTTCCTTGGTCTTCCTTCCATTCCTTTAAGAATTTCATCAGGTCAGGATTTTTTTCTCTAAAGCTTTGAAGAAAAGCTTTGTCATAGTTCTGTTGTGGAACGGGTAAGTGGTACATTGTCCTCAAATCTTCCACCCTGAATGAACCGATATTATCGCCCTTTGAATCCTTGAATGTTCTAACTTCTATGTTAAGGTGGTAAACTACCCACTTAACCATGTATGTATAGGGGAGAATATTTGGCCTTGCCACTACCTTATGGATGAATGAGTATGCAACGTCGAAATAGGTCGAGTCTGAAGAAACTAACGCGCCTGCTGTAGCAACTCTGATGATTACCCTTGGATTTTCATCCTCTAAAAACTAATACATTGCCTCCCATGAAGAACTTTTGCAATACTTGTTGCAGGTGGTATCTGAGAATAGGGGAGAAATATATGAGTCTTCGGTAGATGATGGTTGGGAAATTTTTTTTCCTTTCTTGCTCATTTATATAATCCTTGCATCGTTAAGTGGTTTCTTGATTTCAAGTAAACAGAGGAAACTTTTACAAATATATATAATAGAGATACATATATAAAAATTCGGCATTCAATCATTTCAAACATGCTCGAAGTAGATATGAATCTATCAAACCTTACTCCTATTAAATGCTATTAATAATCGATAATATTTTAATCAAATCTCTTACACACCTTCACATGAAATGTATATCGATCAATTTAAGACGTTAGATTTTATATTTAGTTTGATTTGACATGAATCATTTCGCATGCTTGAGCAATTAACTACCCATTATCTCATATCGCAACTTATAATTTTTTCCATTTTTATGTTACCCATAAATCTCATGAAATGCGATCTGCACAAATCGCACATTGCAATTTTTATGTGGTAATAAAATTGCTATTATTTATGTCTTGCGAAATACGAAATGCATTTTTAAGAATCATGCCACTATGTTTTATTGGACACTTAGATTTTTATGTTTATTGCTTTATTGGTTCGTCGGGTCCGTTTAATCGCAACTTTTACCGAATTTCTTAAAAGTTAGATCGTTTTACAAGGCATGATGAGATTTTCGTTTATAACGATGTTTAAAGTGTTTGCAACAAGAGTTTTATATAAATTTAGAAAGGGTTTAGCACATATCGCAACCCACATGACTTAATATGTTTCAAGTTGTTTTAATTTTGTAATCTATGCGATTTGCGACACGCACTAAGGAATGAAAGCAGAAAGAAAAAGAAACTTTATTTCCTAAGGTTTTTTAACTTGGGCTAAAAATTAAAAAAATTAAATTTCCTATTTATTTTTAAAGGGTCCCCATTTAGAAAAAATAAATGGGGGTTGTTCTATAGCACAAAAGTTAGGAAAATTGAAGTCAAAGGTGTCAAAAGGATAAAATGGGGTAAAATTTTCATCATATGTTTTATATCCTAAGTATGGGTTTGATAGCGCACTTTATTATAAATTATAAATATTTTGAAAATATGCGCAAATAGCCCAAATTATTGTGTTCAATATGTGTTATCCAACTCCGGATGCGGATGGTTGTGAGAACTGATGGGACATTGGTCCCAGGACACATCCCGAGGAGACTCGCATGGGGTGGCCATATGCCCCCCTGCGGCTCCATTAAACTCGTCATTAATCCACCAGCTCTATTGTCATTTACTCTCCCTCGTCGGCACTCGCTACTTCTCGGCTTGCTCAGTTGGATAACTATGGCCTTTGTCTCGAGCTCTCCAGATTGTTCCTGCTCTGTTCACCGTTCTTTGCATTTCCTGGGGAGTGCCTGCCCTGCTGCTTGTGCCGAGCCAAGCACTCGCACACAGACGGGGCGATGCTTCTCTTTGCTAAGTTGTTTGGAAACCATGCCTGGTAGTCATTTTTCTTGAAGTGTCTTCTGCTATTTCAATTCTGGTCTGCAGGTTCCTTTTGGCATTCACTATGGGTCTCCGACGGCCTCTTGCTGCTCTCACTGTCTCAGGAAGTTTCAAATCACTGAATCCGCCATGCCAAGACTTCGCCACCGAATGTGGTGTCGCCAGGGTGCAAGCCGTGGGTGGTCTGCTCGCTCTCGTCCTTCCGCCAGTTCCGACGCAGAGACCTCTTCAGAGGACATTGAGTGGGGGCATTACCCAGACACTCGCAACCACAGAGGACACACAAGCCACCCTGGCATTGCTCGCACAGCTCAACCCATCCCGCCTCCTTTTGCTGCTCCGACCAGACCTGTATCCCTTGCCTCCCGTGCTTCTGAAAGTCTCTCTCTGCGTCAAACCTCTCAGAGGGCAGAATTTCGCTTTGAATGCTCCTTTAACCAGCCCATTGTCATTGCCTTTGTTACTGTCACCCTGAGAGAAGAAGCGCCTCTCTGTCTTCCTCCTATGGCTGGGCCTCCCCCTCCTCCCCTTGGTCTTAATCCAGCCCTGGCTGCGAATTCTCCTGAACGACCGGTGGCGCCCCCAGTTTCTGCCCCTCCTGACATGAGTACGCAGCCCATGCAGGTGGACGCGAGCATTGCAAGTAAAGATGGCGAACAGAAAGATGTGGTTGAAGATCCGGAGGATGAATACTGGTGTCGCATAGTGGAGGAGCCGCCTTCTCTAGCTCACGAGCAGTAGTTTCGGTCCACCTTGGTTCAACATGGTACATTCGTTTTACTGTTTTGGGAGATACTCAGATTATCTTTGGTTTTCTACAGCAGCAAAAGTTGCATGCTACTCTAGTCTTTTTTTGCTTTTTATGATGTATGTAATGAACAATGCACCGGTTTCCCTCTCAAGGGCGGTAAAACTCAGCTTAAAAGAACTGGTTTCCCACACAGGGCAGTTCGTCACTTTGTTAAAGCATGGACATCTAGCCCAGTCCTCAGGCTCTCATAGCTGAACTGAGGCAGTTTTGTAACAATATGTTTTCATAAATAGAATTAGCATAATTTAGAAAAAAAAAAAATATGTGTTATCCAAAGTTTGGAGGGAATATATTCTTAATTAAAGTTCACCATGCATGTATTAAGGTTGGTAAACTACAAAAAAGTTTTGTTGAGTATGATTAAATCTAGAGCTTCTCCTAGTCGCCAGATCATTCCTTCACCAAATCAATGGTCCACGGACCTTTTTGGCCCCCGCTTTCCATCCTACCTTTATCGGTGGGGGGAGGGGGTGGGGTCTGGAAAGTGGTTTTCCTCCCTGCTAAACCCACCTAACATGTCAACACCACGACACTCACACCTGCCCCCCTCATAAAAAATTAAACGCCTCAACAGCCCCCCTCCGAAAAATTCTTCTCTGCCTTCCTTTCCCACCATATTTCCTGCATTCCTCCTTGCACTCATTTCCTGACACATGGCTCAAACTGTTACCCTATTGAATGATTTATCGGGATAACCGATCGAATTGGAAATGAACCCACACCTCAAATAGAAACTGTGCCATAATCATAAAAAACCCTCTCATCACCATTGTTATTCCTTTTTCTTGCAGATTTATCACACTGCCATATCTTTCGAAAGATTTGTTACCACAATGAACCTTCAAAATCAATCAAGGAGTTTACTGAGCACAGAAAAAGACATTCTTACCTCCTCTAAACCATTTTCAAACAAAAACTCCTGGTAATTACTCACCATTTCCTTCCCGTTACTACAATTAAAATGAGCAAGATGCCTCCTAAAAAGTGGAGTAATGAAGACCCAATCAACCTGACGATTCCTCCCCTTGTTGATCTCAACCACATCCCACTCGCAGACATAAACTACAAAATTGCAGAGACTATGTGCGAGTTCGACTTGTTTGAACTATACTATTGGCTCGAAGACAAATTCATAGACCAAACTGATTAAATTGGACTCTAGGATTCCAATTTACCCCTCTACATCTTCCCTTAGACCCATCATTTCCCTGAATTCATTAGGAAGTGTCAAGCTTGTTATCTACCCAACCAGAGAGCCATTATAGTCCTAAGTGTGGAATTTTTATTCACTATTAATTTCAAAACAATTGATCAGATGATGCAGGTCCCTCCTATTGAAGTCGGTACACCTTTTTCTATATATGACTTAAAATAATTGTATTAGAAGTTATACTTCTCCAAATGAACACAAAATTTTGACATTTTTCTACCTGAATATGCCCAATTACCCAACAAGAATCCACCTTATGCTTCTTACATGTTCCCTGATCAGGCCAAGAAAATCACTTATGTAATTTCATGCCTTTTAGGGTATTATTCTTATGAGTGGATAGATGAACCTCTATTAGGTTTCTTGTCAATTTTCTCTACAGACCAAAAGCCCTTAGTTGTTTTCAATTTTAGTCAATTTTTAGCTGAAAACATACATGATAAAGTCCTCAATTTACCAACTGAAGGAGTATTCAAGTATCCTTACATTCTTGCATACATGTTCATTTACTATCAAGTAGACAGGTTCTAGTGTTCACTGCAGAAATTAGATGAAGAAGCGAACCCACAATTAGTCATCTTGTAGTTCATTCATCTAGTTATGAGCTTGCTGACCAGCAGTGCAAAGCCTCAAATCAGTGAGTAAATTAAGAAATGTTTACACCTAATAGAGCAGGCGAAAGAAAAATATTAGTACCTCTACCTGTTGGTGTCCAGTGTTTTTATAGTTTGGAAAATCAAAAGACAAGGCAACATTAGAACCAATCTTTAGAGTTCCAGGATCTAGTCCTCCTGTTCTCAGAGAGGGATCTCTCAAATATTTGTTTGCAAAGGTTTATCTTGTGTGCTTTGAGTATGGATTTTAGACTAGTTATTAAGTGCAGATGTTTGTTTGGTTGGATTGAGTTGATACAATAGAAAATGAAAGGTCTAGGAAAGATAGACAGAAAGAGGAAATATCTGGTTCATTGGGCAACGGAGTAAAAATAAGGTTATGACAAACTCTTCAAGGGATATGGGATATCAAAGGGAAAATCTAGCAGCCCACGGGGATCCTTTTGTTTTCGAATAGTGAACATTAATGATTGAAAGTTATAAATTCAAAAAGCGAACTTGAAAACATAACAACAATAAAAAATATCGATAGACGGGCTATTATGAATTCTCTGAAGCATTCTTTAAACAAATAATGACTTCAAGACAACTTTTAAAATGAAATCTAAGATTCGGGGAACACCCTATTTCCTCAAAGATTTTATTTTAAAGGACTTAGAAAACATAAAAGATTCACTGATAATTGCAGTCATAGAAGAGGGAACACCTAAATAACATCTATGCTTACAATTATAAAGACCTTCAAAACAACTGTTCAGGAAATGGCAAAGGGCAAGATCAAAACCGACCTCTTTGATTAACTTAAAACAATGGTACTTCAAAGGGAGACTTCAATAACAACTTTCAAGTGATAGCAGACAAGCAGGGAGAACCATAAATCATGCTGAAATCACTATTTGTGCTATTTAAGGAAATAAACAAGCATGAAGACTAAAGAGGAAGTTTAAAGCCTCTAAAATACTTCAGCAGAAGAAAACATAAAACAGTGAAGGGTGAACAGGTCTAAGGTGCTTCCAAGAGTAATTTCTTAGCCTAAAACTTTCAACCTACTGTAGTAAGAAATTATGAAACATAATGAAAACAGGGGAAAAACATCAAACAGTTCAGAATACTTCACCAACAGCCAAGCTCATGGATCCAATAATAGAGTCTTCTCAAGAACAAGCATGCAACAACATCATCAAGACATCCAAGACTTCAATTTGTTTTTCAACTTCAATAGACTTGTATATTTATTTCAGAGAGTTTCAGTGTTACAACTTGTAATCAAACAACAACCAACACTCACTCATCTTCTGTTGTATTATATATAGAAGGATGAGGAGGTGAGATCTGATAAAAGATCTCATTTACAATTAATACAGAATTAAATGGCTCATTGGCCTTCGTGGAGCTCAATGAGGAGACTTACATACATATCCTCTGTATTAAATGATTTACATAATGATTTCAAGCTTGGTGGGAGTTCTTGTTGACCTTTGAGGCACTGTGTGGTGTCAAAGTAACTCTGCAGATATTCTTTGCATTGAAGTTCCTGGCAGAAATAACTTCTTCGGCTGCGTCGAGGCAAAATATCTGATGTTGATCAATAAATTCAGCTCCTGATTGAATATTTTGAGGCACAAGTGGCGACGTGGTAGCTAGAGGGATCAATTTGCCTCAATCTGTGACGGTGGACGGTTTTTTGTCGGTGAAACCTTTTGGATTTGATTTGAACTCTGTTTTAACCCAATGATTAGGTTTATAATGATAATTTTTGGGTCATAATCCTTGTAAACAATCCATTAATCCTCTGCTTTGATAATTTCCTGGTCTTCAGTGCTGATACTCTTTTTATGTGCTTAATCCATGTTTTCTTGATGTTGCGCAGGGCTGCACAGGGTCTGTAACGCATCAATGGTTCATGAAACATTGATAGATGTAAATTTTAAACCCGGTGGTCGATTTCCTTTGATAAATCGAAAGAAAGAGAGTCGTCACCCTCTTCTTTCGAATTTCCTTCGTTCATAATAAAAACCTTCGAAAACCTACAAAATACAAACAAACATTATAAAATCTTGCTTTTATTGGTTTTACTGCATTGGAATGCGTGGAGGAAACGTCACCATTGGATGGCATCATCCAACGGTCCAGATTAATCGGGAGTGATCGTGGAATGGACGGAGGAGAGATTAAGTCCGAGCCATCGATCTGCAGAGATCGACGGTTGAGATTAAAAGGGGCTGTCAGAGGAGAAGGATGAATCTGAGCCGTCGATCGCGTAGAGATCGACGGTCGGGATTGGGCGATGGAAAGTCAGTGGCGGGGAATCGTTGACTGGGCTACGGAATCGGGCAATGAAACATGGACCGTCGATCTACAGATCAGATCGATGGCGGAGATTGATTTGCTGCTGTACGAAAGCTGGTTTATCGCGCGGGCACTTTGGTTAACCATCAGACACTTTCAAAGAGCGAGAGTCTTTGGATGAGTGGGCCCAGATCGGACGGCGGAGATTTATTTCGTTGGGCATCCTGGCTCGGACTTTAACGCGCGATGGACAACGGTTGCGCGGCAGTTTTAAAGTCGTACAAGGGACACGCGTCAACTGTCGTATGGAATCGCTGGCCGCCGGGGAAAACCGCCCTTCGCTGAAAAGTAGTGCGATGGAAACCATGCGGGTTTGAAAAACAACGCATGGATGGGGGGGGTCCACAGGAAGGTGTGCTCTGCACCGTCGGATCTGTGAGTTGGATGAACGGCTGTGATGCGTTTGCACGGTGGGTCCACCCAAAAAACACGTGATTTGATTTTTTCACGTTAAAACTTTAGAAATGTGGGTTTTCAGACCTTACAAAGGAAAAACAGGACCGGTAATGGACTTATTCATTGGTTTAGCACCTGATTGCTTAGCGACCGGTTCTGGCGCCAGGACACATGGATGGAGAAAGGGTTAGGGATTTAGCCCGAGGGGGCTTGAGTCTAGAACATAGAAAATATGGATTTTCTATGGTTTTTTAATGTTTTTCAAAGGAATTGAAGGTTTCAGTAAGGTTAAAAAGTGGGTTTTTAACCTTATGAAATGGATTTTATGAAATGGAAAGGGAAGAAAACATGAAATTATATGATTTTCATGGGAGATGGAGGGACAGAAAAAAGGTTAGTGTGGGAAGGAGAAAAAGGGAAAAATGGGGTTTGCAGCAGTATTTTGGCTTTGGAAATCAGCAGGATTCTAAGTTCTGAAGGGAAACAGTAGTGAATATTACCCAAGGATAGGATTTTATCAAAATTCTTCAGGTATTAGCAATTTTAGTAATGAAATCATTTCTTGAAGGCTATCCAACATCATTTAGCCACCATTTGATATGACAGATTTTTATGGGTGGCTAAAAGTGGCTCCACTTGGGGATGGTGCCTTTTTTGAAGGCATCAAGAACTGCAGACTTGTATTCTCTGGGAGGCTGATCAGTTGCCTCATCCATTGGGCTGTTTTCTTCTACTTGAATGATCTTCTTTTGCTCTGGAAACAAGTTATCAATCATTGAAAAACAGTGGAACTTTTATCAACAAACTTTCTACCTACCCAATCCTACTGATCTAACATTTTTTTTCCTTCATCTGAGTGCACTTGGATTGGAAAACTCTCTTACAAAATTTTATTCTTTTTGAAAAAAAAAATCTAATCTAGTTCTACTCCTTATTTCTCCCTGATCTCAGATTAAACAGTTGAGCTCAGATATTTCTCTACCTAATCTACTGTCTGTTGGGATTAAACTGTCCAACAGAATTTCATTCTCTAAATTCTACAACAGAAATTTAAAAACAGTCAAGTCAAGATTAAGTTGTTTGACTTGCTGTGATCTATGGCATAAAAACAAGCTGCACATAGATTATTTTTTGCAAAAAAATAAAAAATAGAAGGTTTAAGATCTGAAAATTCAAAGTGCTGCCTTCTCTTTTTACAGCTCTGTTTTAAACTTGTTTTGAGCTGTCTTTGCTTTCCTTCTGGTTCAGGTTTTAAGCTGATTAGAACCAGATATTTACATTCTTTGACTCAGAATTTAACATAGATTTGAGTCATCTCCTTTTGGAAACTTTGGTTCAGATTTTGAGTTTGTTTGAACCTTCAATTTCTATCCTAATCTATCTACTGATAAGCCAAGATTGAACAGTTTGGAAAATCAAATTCACTATCCTATCAGCAGAAAATTTAAAACTAATTAGTCAAGATTAAACTGTTTGACTAACTAGAAGTGTGTTTTGTAGGAGTGGCATTTAAGCTTGCACACTTTCAGATTTATTTCTCTTTTTGGCATGGGGCTTTGCCTTTCTCGTTTTCATTTCTACCCTCTTTTCTTTCTTTCCTTTGTTTTTGTATTTTTGATTTTTCATAACTTTTGAATGCAATGGTTAGACTATGATATTTACAATGGTAAAACAAAAATGCTTTGAAACTAAAGATTCTTAGCAAAAGTAATGCTTGAGCATCCTGCCATTGACAAGACCTCCATATAGGTCTTCTCCATTCAATTCTTTCAAGAAAAATGTATTATGACCCCTCTCAGCATGAATAATATAGAGCCCTTTCCACAAGTTCTCAAACTTGCCATGTTTCCCCTTCTCTTCTCTTCTTGAATCCCATTTAAGAACAAAACTTCCAACCTGGAAATTGTTTGCCTTAGTCCTCTTATCAAATAGTTTCTTTATATTTTCTTGGACTAACTCTGTTCTTTCATAAACTTCTTCTCTGGTCTACTGTAAATGGATCGTTTGGTTGATCCTCCTCTGCATATCATTTTCTTCAATCTGCACTTCTTGAAGGAGCTTCATGACTGGAACTCCCAATGAGGTAGGAAAAATTGCATCCATGCCATAAACCAACTGATAGGGGGACATATTTATTGATTTCTTTGTAGTTAATCTATCAGCCCATAAGGCATGAACCAGCTTACTGTGCCATGATTTTTGATTCTGTTCCAACAGCCTTTTAATGATATTGATGAGACTCTTGTTGGAGGATTCAGCTAATCCATTCCCTTGGGGATAGTAAGCAGTGGAATGGCCCAAGGTTATATGGTATTTGTGATAGAAATCAACCATATTTTTAGATTTGAAAGCAGCAGCATTGTCTGTTATGATTTTTCTGGGACAACCAAATCTGGATAGGATATGGGTTTCAAGAAACTTGATAATGACAGAGTCATTAGCATTCCTGGTAGGTATAGCTTCTATCCATTTGGTGAAGAAGTCAGTGGCTCTGAGGATCCACTTATGTTGAGCTGAGGAGGATGGATGAATTTCCCCAATGAAGTCCAGCCCCCATTGTTGAAAAGGTGCCTCAACTCTGATAGGATGTAAAGGTAAGGGAAGGAGTTTTCTCTTGCCATCGAAGATTTGACACTTATGGCAAGACATGACCAACTTCTGAGTGTCTGGGAAAAGGGTAGGCCAATAGTAACCTGATCTAAGAATTTTGTTTGCTGTGGCCTTCCAGTAGAGGTGTCCTCCACATTCACCATCGTGCAATTCATGCATGATTTTTCCTGCATCATCTTCAAGTAAACATTTAAGAAAAATTCCAACAACATTTTTCCAATATAATACTCCATCTAATATGCAAAAAATCAAAGCTTTCTGTTTCGAGAATCTAGCTTTATTTTTAGACAAATAAGGAGGGGAATTTAGATATAAAAGCACATAAATAATGTCAGCATACCAAGGAGAATTTAGAAATGTTTCTTCAATGAAAGGACCAGTAGCTTCTTCTACTTCTTCCAACACATCTACCATATTCATGTCTAATGCTTGGAAGTTAGACTCAGCCATAATTTTTGCTAATCCTTGCCCCTTTACAAGTTTGGTGGGCCTGATTTCTAGGTCATATTCAAGAATAGTTGCAATCCATTTTCCCCTTTTACCATCAGGGTCTTGACTTAGAATGTCCTTGACAACAGTATGTGGAACAAAAGAAATTATGTGAGAGTGTAAAATGTAGACCCTAAAGTCCTTTAAAGCTTTCACTAATGCTAAGGCTTGCTTCTCCATGATGTTATATTTGAGAGGAGCATCTCTTAAGGCCCTACTAAAGAAGGATATTGGTTGTTATTGCCCTAAATCATTATTTTGAAGCAAAACTGCAGCTATTGTATGTTCAGATGCAAAAGAAAAAATGTAAAAGTCTTTGGTAAAATCAGGACTAATCAGGACTGGTGTTTGGGTAAGAGCTTTTTTGACCAGTTCGAATGATTGTTTAGCTGGTAAAGACCATTTTACACCTACATTTTCTTAAGCATGTTTGTAATGTTTTTTAATAGCTTGGCAAGGTTGGGAATAAACCTTCTCAAAAAATTAATCTTTCCAACGAAAGATTGCAATTCTTTGAGGTTTCTAGGATGGATAATTTGCAATATGCCATCTATCCTTGTAGGGTCTATTTTGATTCCTTCTTCTGAAATTATATGACCAAGAAGTTTCCCTTCTTGGAGACCAAAGAGGGTCTTCTTGGGATTCAGTGAGAAGCCAAATTTCCTACATTTCTCAAAAACCTTTCTTAGGTGAATCAAATGCTCTTCATCAATTTTTGAGAAAAAAGTTATGTCATCAAGGTAAATAATTATAAAATAGCCAATATCTTCAGAGAAGGCTATATCCATGGCCCTTTGGAAGGTGGCCCCTGCGTTCATTAATCCGAAAGGCATTTTGACATACATAAAGGTGCCCCAAGGTTTGGTAAAAACAGATTTGATTTGATCACTTGGGAACACTAACACCTGATTGTAGCCCGAGAACCCATCTAATAGGGATATTATTCTTGACCCAACTACCCTTTGAAGTATATGGTCCATCTTGGGCAAGGGGTAGTTGTCTTTTAAAGAGGCTCTGTTTAAATTTTTGAAGTCAATACAGAGCCTGATTTCCCCTGTTTTCTTTCTAACAGAAACTAAGTTTGATACCCATTCTGAAAATCTAATGGGTACTATGATCCTAGCATTGTACATCTTCTCACTTTCTGCCTTAACTAAAGGTAGTAAAAGGGGATTTATTCTCCTTATTTTTTGCTTAAAAGGCTTTTGATTTTCCTTCAAGGGGATCTTATGCTAGATGATGCTGGTATCATATGATTTTAAGTTTTTGTATTCCCAAGCAAACACATCTTTGAATTCTTTGAAAAGCTCTATGTATTGCAATTTTATGTGAGCTGGGACGGTGCTGGATAGCTTGATCATCTTGGGTTCTGCTAGACTGCCTATGTTATTCTCTTCTACATTTGTTTCCACAGGCTCCATTCTTGGTTCTTTGGCTACATCGCTGAGATCAAACAGGTGTTATAAAGGTGTGAGACCTCTTGGGATTTTATCATTTTTGCATTGTAAGACTTCCAAGTCTTCTTGGTCTTCATTGTTCATTATCTCTGCTTCAAAAGGATTCTCACAATGATTTATATTAGCAGGATATGTTATTTCAGCCTCTGGGATTTGTTCAATATACAAACAGTTTTCTTTATGGCTAGTTTCTGGTATTGGTATGCTGAAATCACTTTCTGATTTCAAGAAATCATCTATGTGTCTATCAGATTCAAACACCTGCCAGTGATCTTCGTTATCAGGCATAGCAGGTCTGTGTTTCACCTTTATACTGAGTTTTTCATTTATCTCAGGTACTTGGCAATTGCTGGCAATGAAGGCAAGTTCATTTGCTAGATGATTCAGTGCTCTAGGGATGAAAATGAGTTCATATTTTTCGAAAGTTTTTAATAGGTCAAGGGCAGCATTTCGATATTCCTTAAGCGCTAGATTCTTGGCTGAGTATTCTCCTTTGATTTGTTTGATGATAAGTTCAGAATCCCCTAAAATAGATACCTTTTGGGCTTCTAGTTTTTTAAGCAGTTGTAAGCCTAGGAGAAGTGCTTCATACTCAGCAATATTATTAGTGCATGGGAAGTCTAACTTGTATGAAAAACTCTGATTTGTGTTTTGAATCCAGACACCTACCCCTGCACTGGTTTTATTACAGGATCCATCGAAATTTATTGTCCAAAGTATATTTGACTTATTTTCATTTTCTTGTTGTTGTTGATTGTCAATGTTTTGAATTTGATTCGAGGTAAGATTGGATTGTTCTGGTGAACTGATTGGGTCCATGTTTTCTTTACCTTGTTGATTAATTTCATCTTCGTTACACAAGATAAAGGAATCTAAACTTGATTGAATAGAATAGATTGGAGTGTTGTTTGGTTTGTCCATGTTACTCACCATGTACTTCATGTGGGATTCTCTGTATAATCTTCTGTTTTGGTTAAAAACAGGGATGGTGGCATAAGACATGTCCATTTGAAGGCTTTCCTAAAGTTTGGCTCCCCATGATCTTGATAAAATCATGCCATACTTAGGGGGAATTTCAGCTACAACGATATCCATCACTAGATTCTTGGCAAAGATTTGAGCTAGGTTAACACATAAATCTTTGATTAAACCCAAACATTTGACTCTGCTCGAGTCAAAAGAATACAAATCTTTGTATGGTTTAGTAATCTCTAAGCCTAAGCTTTCCATTACTACCTTGGCATTAGATTGTGTGAAGCTCCAGAATCTAACATGGCATTGTGTAAAATTTTATCGTGTATGTTCAAACTAACATAGAAGGGAGGGACTGGTCCTTCTTGATATTTTCCTTCAACCTTTGGGCCAAACAACAGCTCAGGTTTGTCATCTGTCAAGTTTAAGGTGTCAGTATCACTTCCTAAGTTTAAAGCTTTCAAAACTTGGTTTTTGTACACTTCTTGGGTTACTAGTTTAGCTAGGGGGATGGTAATTTTTATCTTAGCAATCTCTCCCTCAAGGCTGAAAGGAATAATTGACTTATTAATATTTACATCTGTTTTTTCAATTGAATTCTTTTTAGCAGCTTTGCTTTGCTAAACCTTGTTTGGACTAGTGATAGGAATAGTTTTATTAGGACCACTAGCTGAGGTGCTAGGGGTACTCTGTTCAACATTTGGCTGGATTCCCTTGTCTTTGTTTAAATCTGGTTTTTTGGCCGAAATGTTGGTTTTTTTTGCTGTCCTTTTGGACTGGTTTTCCATGTTCTTCTTGACAGCAGTGCTTGTATTCTTATCTTTTAAATTCTCTAGACTCCCCTTGCTCCTAAGATCATACTGTTTGTGTACCTCCATGATTGCATTTTCAAAACCTAATCTATATTCATCAGAATCTTCATAGGTGTTTTTATTTTTATCATCTGAGAAGAAACCTTGTTCCTCCTCAGTGAGGAAAAAATCATCCCCACTGTCTGATCCAACCAAGTTTACATGTGATTCCTCCAACCTTTCCAACTCCCTGTCTTCCTCATATTGATCAACATAGTTCTGTTGAAAGGGAGGTCTAATTTTTTGGTCACTTTCTTTTTTCTTATCTTGATTGTTATCTCTTCTATAATTCTGATTTCTATTCCTGTTTTGATTGTTTTGAAGTGCAGTCTGGTTTTGATTTGCTTGTGCTTTCTTAATTATGCTCATCTCTTTCATCATTTCTTCCAACATTCTCTCCATTTTTGAGCTTGAAGTAGAAGGGGGGGATTCCTCTCTAAAAGATGCTCTCTTCTCGGTTTTTATTCTTGCTCTCTTTTCTATTAAGTTGACTTCCACAGAAAGAGCACCCCTTTGCATATCTTCGAGAGTTGCAAAATATCTTTCTCTTAGTGAATAAGTCATGTCAGAGTCAAATCCTTCAGGAAACTTGTTTAAGGCTGAGCCTTGTGGAGGTTTTAGTTCTAGGGAAAGTGCATTATATACACAGTTAAATCTATTAAAATAGGCTTGTACACTTTCCCCAGGGTTCCTACGGAGGTTGTTGTAATCAACAAGGACCTGGAGAGGATTCTTCTTTACTTCCCATTTGTTTAGGAATGTTTGATGGAAGGCTTGGAGATCATTAACACTACGGGGGGCTAAACCTTTAAACCATTTTCTTACTTCTCCCCCTAAGCTCTGAGTAAATAATATAATCTTGACAGAATCATCATCGATCTCATTTCTGTCAAAGTAGTCATCCATCCTATCCACATGTTGTGATGCAGTTACAACATTGCCAGCATCATATAATGGAATTTTGGACTGATAGTGCTGTGGAAGATTGACTAGTGGTACAGGAAGGACTAAGGGAGCATACCATGCTGCCATGATATGTGGTGGGGGTGGATTAACAAGAGGTGGGTTAGCAAGAGGGAAAGAGGGTAGAAATGGAGTGGCTTGAATAGTGGGTGAAGGGTGGACAGAAAGGGATGGAACAGCAGTGGATTGCTGAGCTAATCTTGGGTGAGAGACACCTAGGTTATGAAGGAAGTGTAAATCAGGAGGTGTTGTTTCTCCACTACCAGGATGTTCACTTGTCTTAGGAGATGAAAGTGAAGACTCAGAATCTAGTTGATCTAAATCACCAAATGACCTAGTCCTAAAGGGATTAACTAAGTCAGCTTTTGATTGTGGTAGAGCTAAAAGATTTTCAGGGACTGAATTAGCTCTTGGAGGTGATCTGAAAATATTTGAAGATTCTATCTTAGGAGACTTCCTAAGGATTCTTTCTGGGTCATCAACTATCTCAGGTGGATCAGGGTCGGGATGGGTTCTAGTGTGGATCTTTCTAGAAGCCACTATGCTGCGTTTTTAGACCCAAATAACAAGAAAAGTTCAACCAAGTATGAAAATATTTGCGAGGTTAACTAATATGTTTACACAAATTTCAATCCTATAGTCCTCTAACTGAATTTGAATGATATTATAATGATAAGGGTTCTTCCCAGTGGAGTCTTAAGGTCTTTTCAGGATTGTGGAGTCGCCAGGTGGGAGTTTAGAATGTTTTCTAAGAGGTACACTATCCACCACAGTGTTTGTGAAATATCCCTTTGCAAGGATATTATGAAACACAACAAACTCTAACCAGAGATTGACTGGGAGGACATTCACCAGATATTTCACCTCAAAAAGAGGATGAGATCCGGAGGCTACCTGGCCCTTCCCAGACTCTGTCTAAGAGTATAAGGTAAAACACAACAAAGGTAAGTGACATATAAGAATGAGTGTTTTACTACAAAGTGGAAGTTTTTAGCTCGTGAGGAGGTAAAAAGGTTTTATGGTCCACTACCAATGTTTATTATGAAGCCAAACTTGAAATGTTTTTGGGTTTTTCTGAGTTATTTTGGTATTATAGGTTAAGAGAGTGTTCTAAGTCTGATTTTGCACTTAGATAAGGTGTTCAAACAAACAGAGTTGCTCTTATGGCTTGGTAACTGGTTCCTTCAAGGTTTGGTAAGGCTTTACGAGAATCCTAAGGGTTACTTAGTTTGTCACTGATTCAATTAAGTCCTATCATGATTACCATTTGTTGGGTAGTTCTTGAAGAAAGTTACTTATGTTATGTTGGACTTAAAAATTTTAAAGAAAGGTTTTAAAACATCTAATTCTCAGTAGGTCCCACCGTGATTGCCATTATGTTGGTGGCGATGAGGTGGCTAATAATCACTGGATATTCTTGAAAATAAGGGATTTCTGAAGTCCTAAGGGGTACTTAGATTGTTACTGAGTCAGAGGTCCCACCGTGATCGCCATTATGTTGGTGTCCCGTGTTTTTATAGTTTGGAAAATCAAAAGACAAGGCAACATTAGAACCAATCTTTAGAGTTCCAGGATCTAGTCCTCCTGTTCTCAGAGAGGGATCTCTCAAATATTTGTTTGCAAAGGTTTATCTTGTGTGCTTTGAGTATGGATTTTAGACTAGTTATTAAGTGCAGATGTTTGTTTGGTTGGATTGAGTTGATACAACAAAACATGAAAGGTCTAGGAAAGATAGACAGAAAGAGGAAATATCTGGTTCATTGGGCAATGGAGTCAAAATAAGGTCATGAAAAACTCTTCAAGGGATATGGGATATCAAAGGGAAAATCTAACTTGGCCACAGGATCCTTTTGTTTTGGAATGAAGTGAACATTAATGATTCAGAAAGAGAAGTTTAACTCTCAACAAAGGGAACTTGAAAACATAACTTAACAATAAAGAAATATCTGGTAGACAGGGCTAACCATAAATTCTACAATCATTCTTTAAGCAAATAATGACTTCAAGACAACTTTTAAAATGAAATCTAAGATTCGGGGAACACCCTATTTCCTCAAAGATTTTATTTTAAAGGACTTAGAAAACATAAAAGATTCACTGATAATTGCAGTCATAGAAGAGGGAACACCTAAATAACATCTATGCTTACAATTATAAAGACCTTCAAAACAACTGTTCAGGAAATGGCAAAGGGCAAGATCAAAACCGACCTCTTTGATTAACTTAAAACAATGGTACTTCAAAGGGAGACTTCAATAACAACTTTCAAGTGATAGCAGACAAGCAGGGAGAACCATAAATCATGCTGAAATCACTATTTGTGCTATTTAAGGAAATAAACAAGCATGAAGACTAAAGAGGAAGTTTAAAGCCTCTAAAATACTTCAGCAGAAGAAAACATAAAACAGTGAAGGGTGAACAGGTCTAAGGTGCTTCCAAGAGTAATTTCTTAGCCTAAAACTTTCAACCTACTGTAGTAAGAAATTATGAAACATAATGAAAACAGGGGAAAAACATCAAACAGTTCAGAATACTTCACCAACAGCCAAGCTCATGGATCCAATAATAGAGTCTTCTCAAGAACAAGCATGCAACAACATCATCAAGACATCCAAGACTTCAATTTGTTTTTCAACTTCAATAGACTTGTATATTTATTTCAGAGAGTTTCAGTGTTACAACTTGTAATCAAACAACAACCAACACTCACTCATCTTCTGTTGTATTATATATAGAAGGATGAGGAGGTGAGATCTGATAAAAGATCTCATTTACAATTAATACAGAATTAAATGGCTCATTGGCCTTCGTGGAGCTCAATGAGGAGACTTACATACATATCCTCTGTATTAAATGATTTACATAATGATTTCAAGCTTGGTGGGAGTTCTAGTTGACCTTTGAGGCACTGTGTGGTGTCCAAGTAACTCTGCAGATATTATTTGCATTGAAGTTCCTGGCAGAAATAACTTCTTCGGCTGCGTTGAGGCAAAATATCTGATGTTGATCAATAAATTCAGCTCCTGATTGAATATTTTGAGGCACAGGTGGCGACGTGGTAGCTAGAGGGATCAATTTGCCTCAATCTGTGATGGTGGAGGGTTTTTTGTCAGTGAAACCTTTTGGATTTGATTTGAAATCTATTTTAACTCGGGGATTAGGTTTATAATGATAATTTTTGGGTCATAATACTCGTAAACAATCCATTAATCCTATGCTCTGATAATTTCCTGGTCTTCAGCGCTGATACTCTTTTTCTGCACTTAATCCATGTTTTCTTGCTGTTGTGCAGGGCTGCACAGGGTCTGTAACGCATCAATGGTTCATGAAACATTGATAGATGTGAAGTTTAAACCCGGTGGTCGATTTCCTTTGATAAATCGAAAGCAAGAGAGTCGTCACCCTCTTCTTTCGAATTTCTTTCGTTCATAATAAAAACCTTCGAAAACCTGCAAAATACAAACAAACATTATAAAATCCTGCTTTTATTGGTTTTATTGCATTGGAATGCATGGAGGAAACATGGTCGTTGGATGGCATCATTCAACGGTCCAAATTAATCGGGAGTGATCGTGGAATGGAAGGAGGAGAGATTAAGTCTAAGCCGTCGATCTGCAGAGATCGACGGTTGAGATTAAAAGGGGCGGTCAGAGAAGAAGGATGAATCTGAGCCGTCGATTGCGTAGAGATCGACGGTCGGGATTGGGCGATGGAAAGTCAGCGGTGGGGAATCGTTGACCGGGTGACGGAATCGGGCAATGAAACATGGACCGTTGATCTGCAGATCAGATCGACGGCAGAGATTGATTTGGTACTGTACGAAGGCTGGTTTATCGTGCGGGCACTTTGGTTAACCATCAGACACTTTCGAAGAGTGATAGCCGTTGGATGAGTGGGCCCAGATCGGACGGCGGAGATTTATTTCGCTGGGCATCCTGGCCCGGAATTTAACGCGCGATGGAAAACGGTTGCGCGGCGGTTTTCAAATCATACAAGGGACACGCGTCAACCTTCGTATGGAATCGCTGGCCGCCGGGGAAAAACCGCCCTCCGCTGAAAAGCAGTGCGATGGAAACCATGTGGGTTTGAAAAACAACACATGGATGGGGGGGGTCCACAGGAAGGCGCGCTCCGCACCGTCGGATCTGTGAGTTGGATGAATGGCTGTGATGCGTTTGCGCGGTGGGTCCACCCAAAAAACACGTGATTTGATTTTTTCACGTTAAAACTTTGGAAATGTGGGTTTTCAGACCTTACAAAGGAAAAACAGGACCGGTAATGGACTTATTCATTGGTTTAGCGCCTGATTTCTTAGCGACCGGTTTTGGCGCCAGGACACATGGACGGAGAAAGGGTTAGGGATTTAGCCCGAGGGGGCTTAAGTCCAGAACATAGAAAATATGGATTTTCTATGGTTTTTTAATGTTTTTCAAAGGAATTGAAGGTTTCGGTAAGGTTAAAAAATGGGTTTTTAACCTTATGAAATGGATTTTATGAAATGGAAAGGGAAGAAAACATGAAATTATAGGATTTTCATGGGAGATGGAGGGACAAAAAAAAGGTTAGTGTGGGAAGGAGAAAAAAGGAAAAATGGGGTTTGCAGCAGTATTTTGGCTTTGGAAATCAGCAGGATTCTATGTTCTGAAGGGAAACAGTAGTGAATATTACCCAAGGATAGGATTTTATCAAAAGTCTTCAAGTATCAGCAATTTTAGTAATGAAATCGTTTCTTGAAGGCTATCCAACATCATTTAGCCACCATCTGATATGACAGATTTTTATGGGTGGCTAACACTACCAAAACTACACAGAGATCATGATGTATAGATATGAGCTGCCATCACAAAATCTTCCCAAATACATCCCAATGAGAGTATTTTCCCTAGAGTATATAAGAAAATTAGTAAATTCGAATGAAATTAATTTTGTCTCAAAAAAGGAGAAGTCTCAGTTTATAATAAAGATAGTGGATGGTCCCTTTATTTGTAACAACAAGGTAGCTGGTGACAAATCAAACAAACTCCTCAAGAAAATGAATTTTAATTGTTGTTTTACTATTACAGGACAAAAAACCTCCTCATCAACTTAGAGGAGAAGACAAATGTGGAAGGAATGCAAATACCTAAACTTAACCTATTTCTGCCAAGGTAACACACCACTATAACATCAAGAGAGCGTTATAGCACATTCGATCAATGAAAATATCATGTTAGTGGCTAGGGCAACGCTCTGTTTACACTGGAGGGCAGCGTTACCCGTGTTTTGAGTTTGAAACAGGAAAAACCCATGGAAAATGATTTGAATTTCAAGCTTTTTCTCACAAGAGAGTAAGTAAAAAATGGAAACTACAAAGCACTAGTCTCTTATTGGGCCTTTCCATAAACAACTGATCTCTCAAAGAAGGCAAAAGCATGGCAGGTTGAGGAAACATCTTGTTTTTTTCTATTTAGAACTGGTGGAAGGAGAAAGGCAATGATTTCTCTCTCCATTTCCTATAAAATGAAGTTGAAGGCTCTTGGTTCAAGGTCGAAGGATTGTGAAAGTTTTGAATACTTGTGAAGCAGAGCATTATTGTTGTAGTGTGAGGGTCAAAGGTCAAAGAGGTTCATTGAGAACTTGTTGATCAAGACATCACCACATTGAGAGATAGAGAGATTGGAAGGCTGAGGACGGCTTGGTACAACCGACGATTGTAATCCTCCTTTTTTATAAATCAATAGAACTGTATCTGTTTTTTCCATTCTATACGTTGATATTGTTATTGTTTTTAAATTACTTATATAGCATGAGATGAATGGCTTAGATGTGCATTGTTTAATGTTTTTCATATATTAACTTAATTGATAGGAATGTATATTGTGATAGATATTACACGGGTGCTTTTATTGATCACAGGGTCAAGCTTTGGAGCTGGTGAAGGAGGATCCCTGCTTCGCTGCTTTGCATTCTCCAAGAGACTTCGGGATCATAGAAGAGGTAATCTTCCATCCTATTCCATCAAGTTGTTTAAGTTGATATGAACATGTATGCATCTTCTTTGTGAACTATACAACTAATCTTACTGTCTACCTTGAGCACTGGAAAGCGCTGAGAGGGATATTCGATAACCAACAACCCAAGCATCTAATTCCATAGCATGGCTTGCTCCACCTCGGTAGATTTCCCCATGCTCTCGACTATCTCTTCTCCTTTTCCTTTGTCAGACCCTTCTGATCAGTATTTATGCCCAGTAGACATTTCAAAAGCTCACAGAGTTCAATACTATTTCTTTTTGACCATCCGAAGGACTTTACCCTGGCTAATGCTAATTTTTTTGGTGTTTTAGTGCGTTATAATGCAAGCTCTGCTTAAATACAGTGCGTTAGTCTCTGTATTAACGCTATTTTTACTCAGAGACAGTGTGTTACTCAGCAAAAATTTGTTGTTCACCTCTGTGATTGTGTTTTTGGTTGCAGAGTTTTTTAGCCATCAGTACCTCTCCTTGAATGAATCGCTGTGCTTGTTTACTAAGCTGGAATTTTTGTTTATTTTATCTTGTTTGAAAAGTTAGTGTCACAAACATTTAATTTTTAAAGAAGATTTTTTTTTTTAGTTTTTCTGCATCTAGCTGAATTAATTCTGAAGATTTTAGTTAAAATACTGTTAAGTTGAGGTAAATAGATGTCTGAATCTTTAAGGTTGAACTTTGCTATCTAAATGTTAGTGCATGGATGTTGAAAAGAAACCTCTCCTTGTAGAAATACTCTTCATCGAATTGAATATTTAGAGCATGTTTTTGCATGGTTTCTTGAGTCAGAGTCTCATTACATTTCATACGTCCACTCCCCCTCCGCAAGACTAATAATCAAGTACACTAAGAATCAAGCGATAATAAAATCAATCACATTACTATTTTGAGCTCACACCAACAGTAGTTTAGGCTAGGATCTTTGGGTTAGGAAAAGTGAGAAAATCACCCAAGATCTCAAAACTTGAGACTAGAGTCATTAACGAGCGAAATCCTACTGCACTCATATTATGAGGACCGTTCCTTTACCGAAGCTCAGTGCGAGACAACACTTGGGTGCACAAGAAGGTAGCCCGCCTTCGACTGCATCTGGTGGGTATGCTATATATTTGGGTTCCCTTCGGGGATGTCAAAACTAGATCGAGGATCTAGGTGTTCTGCCCATATAGCATGCTGTCTTAGATCGTGGACCCCCCCGATGATGTCTATGATTTGAGGTAACTTTAGTGGCCATAATTTTTAGGGACTTACACAAGGTGACTAGGACGGGCTGTCCTAGTACCTGAAACAGACGGACCCACTCTGTCTTCCGTCTTTAGGAGGGTACTCATCTTCACGAGAGTTCTTACACCTATTGTCTGAGGTTCGGGCGAAGCTCTAGAGTGACCATAACTATAATTTCGACCAACCCTCTCTGTATACTATTGTGATACTAGATTTCATCACCAACAAACGGTAGTACTCAGATAGGGAACCATATTCTGGCTGCTTGCTGATTGATTTTAGAGAGTCCTTTTTTCTTTTTTCTTTTTTAGGTGTGTGGTTAATTTCATTGAGACTTTATAATACATCACAATTTATTAAAATTTGTTAAAAATAAATAGGTCACCGTGGCGTCATCTGACCCACGCCGTCTATCTAGATGACAAAAAGGTCTACCTCCTCTGACTCTTGAGGAACAACTGAACCTTGGTGAACTCGTGATTTCTACGGAATAGCAGTCTCCATTGACAAACCATGATTTTTACATCACCTCATATCATACGGAATTTCCGGAGGACCCTTTCATGGAAGGTGTCGTACCTCATTACAATCCTCCACTCACTGATCCGTTGGGGCCTGTGATAGTTCATATTCCACCATGCCAAGACATGTCTTCGGCCGCAAAACATCCATTTCACAACCGGCATCCACAGGGTCGATGCCAATGGAAACCATCCCAGGTTCACCACCATCCTCCTCGCCGGTTGTCAGTTCTATGCCATCACTTGGTAAAAACAGTAGTCAACATATACCTAGTCCCAACCCTACGGTCATCACAACTATGAATAACTCACCGAGTCCTTCTGGATCTACTCCTACCATGACCACGTCGGGACCTATGGTTCCTCCTCCCATGAGTGGGACTACTTCGATTCCTTTTAGCAACCCTTTCGGTTTGAACCATTTGCTGAGTTCAAACCCCTTGGCCACTATACCATGGGGTAGTGTCACCAACACGTAGGTAACAGGGAACATTTTTCTACCCTTGCAATCCTTAGGACAAACTGGAAAACCTATTGTTAACACTATTCCCTTAAGTGGTTTAAATATCAGTCTAGGGTCTATGCCATTGCCAAAATATGCAAGTAGTAGTATGCCTCCAGGAAACTCTATTGCATCCATATGGACTAACCCACCCCAACCTCCATCTGGAATGGGAGGGAACTTTTATACTAGGGAAAACCAACCGTTTGCCCCGCAATACAATATTCCCAATGGACAACAACCATATATCCCTACCCCTCCACTTACAGGAAATTTTTATCAAGGTCCTAATTATCCTCTTGGTAACACTTTGATGGGCGGACCCTATGGTCCAAATAGTCAGCCAATACTTCCTTGGTTAGATTCAGGGGCAAACCCGCAATTTCCATTTTTGGTAGCTCTAGACATCCCCACATCCATAAATTGACTAATGACCCCATCAATCACAACCCGCTCTAGCCTTCAGCACCGCACAAGATTCCGTCTGACATCCCAAAGTTTCATGGGAAACAAGGGGACAACCCAGCCGCACACATCACCACCTTTCATTTATGGTCTATATCTAATTCCATGGTGGATGATAGTGTCCGTCTTCAACTATTTCCCTGCACCCTTATAGGAAATGCTGCCAAGTGGTATATTGAATTGCCACGTGCCGCCATAAACACTTTTGGCACTTTAGCGATGGAGTTTCTAAATAACTTCCAATTACCAATCAGATTTGAAACCGGAACGGAACTGTAATCTCGCTGCGCCAAGACACCGCCACCCACATCTCCGATCATATTCATGAATGGAGATGTAGGAGGAGGCTGGTCAAAGCGCCAATCCTGGATCATTTGTTGTCTAATTGGTTTTGTAAGTCTCTCTTACCCCACATCTCTAAAGACAGTGGCCTATCTGGTGCGGTCACAGAAGATCAATGCATTCGTTGTGCCAAAAATTTGGATTTAATCTATTCACAATCTGGCACGCTATATGATTTTCTCCCTAATGCCCCCGTAACCCAAATCCTACCGCTACTCAAAAAACCGGAGCCCACACTGATGGTCTCGTTGGCAAAATATCTGGCGTAGCCACAAAATAGTCTTGGGGGAAAATCTCCCAGCCATCCTCGACTGCCATCGCCCCTAACCAAACGACTACTCTTCCTACCGCTGAGGTAAATTCTGTGCAAAATTCACAAAAACCTAGTGGTAAGAATAAGAACAACAAGAAAAAGACATCTTCTTCGGAAGAGCAGTCGGACAATCAAAATAATCCTAATCAGAAAAACGCTACCAAAAATGACAAAGGGAAGGATAAACCCATGAAATTTCCTTGTAAGATATGTACGGAGGACCACTTGAGATACAAATTTCCTCGGCTGCAGGAATGCACTGATTTTATTGCAAACAAGGATTCTGGGTGAACACCTGTCGTTCTTCATAATCGTTTCCCTAATCAACAACATAAACACATGGTTGACAACCCACCACAACCCCAACAATGGGGCAATGGTGGTTCACATACATCCGGTGAAGGATCATTCGCCATTTATGGCATTGAAAGTGTTGAACTTCAAACCCAAGCCAAGCTTTATGGAAATCCTACCATAGATGCTCAAGAACCTAGTACTAGTTCAAATCCACCGCCGCCTAACGATTTGCATATCGAATGGCCTAATATTGACCCCATGATTTGTCCCCCCAAAGGGACACTTCGACGCACGACTCATAACACCTCTGCATGTGCAGCCCAAAACTACAACATTGTAGATGATTTGGCGCAGGTACCTTCAGCTATGTCTACTCTTGAAGTATTGCAAACTTGTCCAGCACAAAGGAAAGCCTTGCTTTCAACCATTGTGGAATAGACCCCCAGGATTCCATGCTAGCTATCTTTGATATGGAAAAATCTCAGACTCGCCTCTCACACCAACTCGCCTTCCAGATGCAGGTTGTGTCGAAAGGGAGACCAATCCATCGCACTGTCATAGACGAAGGTGCTTTGACCTGTGTTATGTCACAAGCTTGTTGGCTCGCTTTAGGTTCTCCTACCTTGTCATCGCCGTCGAATTCCCTCAAAGCTTTCGATGGCCACACGTTCCTCCCAAAAGGTTACCTTGCTAGCTTTCCCATCACTCTGAGTGGGAAAACGATAACCGTGGATGTTGAAGTTGTAGATCCTCATCTCGACTATAATCTATTGCTCAGTCGCAGTTGGTCTTATGCCATGACCACCATTGTTTCTTCGGTCTTCCGACTCGTCCTATTTCCATTAGATGGGAAATAGTCACAGTGGATTAGTTATCCTTCTACACCCTTGATAATTCCACATTACCAAGTAGCACTATACCCCTAATAGGAGGCTTTCCTGACTCTTATGTCAGTATCAGTACCGATCTTCTGAAGGCATCTTCCCTACTGGGTTTTTTTCCTCTCTTACTACCAGAGATCCTAAATACGGTTGCAATGATATCCACCACTTTGGTTGGCTCTATCGACCCATGGATCCTCCCGGCACCTTCAGACATTGATTCCTACGGAGATCAGATGTAGCTCTCACCAGCCGAGTTGGCCTACCAAGCCATCCAAGTTACATCTGAAACCTCTACAACTATGGTTTCGACCAAAGGTACAAAACTCACGCCCATCACATTTCTCTCTAAGGATCTCCTCAACGAATTCTTGCCTACAGACGAAGCTATTCGAGAGATCATGTCTCTAGAAGAATGACCTTGGGGATATTTTCACCATCGCGCTTCGATGATCGATTCAGACGTGATAAATATTGAAATCCCATTCTTTGACCCACCTGAGATGGTTCCCTTTGCTTATACGACTGTTCAAACTATCGATTTAGAAGGGAACATGGGTAATATTTCTAAGAAAATGCTCATTGATATCTCGGTCAAAACAGGTATCGTGGAAAATATTTAGATTGTAGCAGATTGCAATACTGAGGAAATTGCGTGCTTCACATCCCTTTTCAAGGAATTCTACAATGTGTTTTCTTGGTCTTATGAAAAAATGCCTGGCATAGATCTGTATATAGTCAAGCATGAAATCAAGATTTATAACAATGCCAAACCAATTCGACAGCGACTCAAGCCTGTCCACCCGCGCAAAGCAGCCGCCATCAAAACTGAGGTAGAAAAACTTTTAAATGTTGGTTTCATCTATCCCGTTCCTTTGAAAGAATGGGTTTCCAATCTTGTTCCCATAGATAAAAAACAAGGCACCATCCGAGTTTGTGTCGACTATCGTGATCTGAACGCTTCTTGTCCCAACGACAATTATCCTATGCCATTCATAGATCAGATTCTCGACGATTATGCCGGATGCGAATCTTTTTCCTTCATGGATGGATTCTCGAGCTATAACCAGATTGCGATTAAAAAATAAGACCAGCATAAAACTACCTTCATCTGTCCTTGGGGCACATTTGCATATCATAAACTCCCATTCGGTCTGAAGAATGCAGGAGAAAATTTTCAGAGGGCTATTGACTACGCTTTCCATGACATTCGACATATTGTACAGCCGTACTTGGATTACCTTCTGGCCCATTCCAAGAAATGATCTGATCACCTTAATCATCTCAAAGAAATTTTTGCGAGGTGTAGATTCTACAATATACGTCTGAATCCTCACAAGTGCGTATTCATGGTAAAATCTAGGTGTCTGTTAGGTTTTATTGTCTCCAAGCACGGGATTAGGGTTGATCCCGATAAGGTTAAAGCAATTATTGAATTTTCGGCACCACAATCCATCCTCCAACTCCAACGTTTGCAAGGGAAGGAAATTTTTTTACGTCGATTCATTGTTAACTATGCCGCGATGACAAAAGGATTCATGCGATTATTGAAGAAGCGAACACTATATTTGTGGGATGACCAAGCTCAACGGTCATTTGATGCTTTAAAAAATGCACTTGTTTCAACCCCACTCCTTAGTGCCCCCGATTACTCACGCGACTTTCTCCTCTACCTGGAAGCCTCGCCATCCTCACCTGGAATGGTTCTGGTTCAAGTTCACAACGATGACAGTGAACATGTGATATACTACTTGTCAAAAGGTCCAATCGGACCTGAACTATGTTATTCACGTGTGGAGAAATTCTCTCTGGCGGTAGTCTTTGTCATCACCCGACTCTGACACTATATATTGCTGTGACAGACTACTATTATTGCTTTGGAGAACCCCATGTGAAACATCTTGTCTCGACAAATTATTGGAGGAAAATATTCCAAATGGATCATAATCCTCCAACAATTTGATTTGGTCTTCACAGCTGCCAAAGCAAAGAATTCTCTAGTCTTCACCGAATTACTATCGGACCTTCCCAGAATCGACCCAGGAGAAGTAGCTCATGATCCATTTCCTGATGAATCTGTATACTTGGTTGATTCTTCGAACCCATGGTATGGAGACATTATGGTCTACCTACAAACCCAACGCTTCCACCTAACTCTCACGTCCGACGACCGTCATCGTATCCGCCACCATGCAAAGCACTACCTCGTGCTGAATGATACGCTATATTGCCATGGTGTCGATACTATTCTCCGGCATTGTATCACTTTCAATGAAGTAGAACATGTTTTGAATGACTACCACGTAGGGGCATGTGGTGGTCATCTTTTGGGCATAGCTACTGCCCAAAAAATCCTACGCGCTGGTTATTATTGGCCCACTTTGTTTAAAGAGTGCATTGCAGCGGTCCAGAAGTGTCATCCATGTCAAATTTTCACAAAGAAAATGCATGCTCATCCCACCCCCCTTCATCCGGTTATCTCCATTGGTCCTTTTGCCAAATGGGGAATTGACTTTGTCACTTGCAATCCCATTTCGGAAAATGGACACAACTACATTGTGGTTGCGGTCGACTATTTTACGAAATGGGCGGAAGCCATTCCCACTTTAAGGTTGATGGTGAAACCGTCGCTCTCTTCCTATTCAATTAGGTAATCTGTCAGTTCGGCGTACCCTTATCTATTGTCACAGATCATGGATCCCACTTTCAGAATCATATGATGACCGAATTAACATCCATGCTAGGTTTTCGTCAAGATCAATCTTCGTCTTATTATCCTCAAGCTAATGGTCAAGTCGAAGCCATAAATGGTGTCCTCAAAACCATGATTCGTCGATTAGTCTGAAATCATAAAACCACTTGGCATCGGAAGTTGTATTCTGAGTTATGGGCATACCGAACGTCAGTTAAAACTGCCATAGGCTTCACGCCATTTCAACTTGCGTTCGGCCTGGAGGTAGTACTTCCAATCGAGTGTGAAATTCCATCACTAAAACTCACGTTTGAACTCCTACCCAACACTACTGTCATAGAAGAGCGCTTGCTCTTGCTCGATCATTTGGATGAAACTCGTTGAGATGCTACACTAGCACTCAAAGCTCACCAGCGCTAATTCAAAGCTCAATACGACAAATCTGTCAAGCCTCGTTCATTCCAAGAGGGTGATCTTGTTCTACTCTATGATCAGAAACATGACCTCTTGGGGGTAGGAGCACTTCAACCATTATGGCTTGTTCCTTAAGTCATCACTAAAGTCCTCTCAAAAGGGGCTTACAAACTTCAGGACTGTGATGGAATTCCACTCACAGAGCCCCGCAACGGGCTTTATCTAAAGAAGTGTTTTGCCTAGTTTCGCACTAGGAATATGCTTTGTAATTTTTTGCCTATTGTTTTGATGTCTCTAGATATTTTTTGGTTTTTGATGTCTTTTTTATCATCTACAATATTTTTTCACACATATTTCATCATCCTCCTTATCATACATCGGATACGCAGTTGGTGCTAGTCGTCACACTAGACACATTGCTTCAGCTACTTGGGTTCTCTACACTCCTGAGTTGGAACTTCTTTGTTCTGGGGGAATCTTCCTAGGAAGCGCCACCAATAACATTGCCGAGTACATGTCAGTGATCCAACTCCTCACGGAAGTGGCATCTCGCGAAATCTCTAGTTTAGTGGTCAGGTTAGATTCCCAACTCGTCATTATACAGTTAAACAATCATTACCGTGTCCGTCATCCAGTCTTGTTACGTTATTTTTTAAGGGTGAGACTTTTAGAACGTCAAATTCAAACAATCACATTTGAGCATGTTCCTAGAGAATTTAATGCATTAACCGATTCATTGGCAAACTATGTGTTAGATTGGCATTTGTCACATTTTCTATAAAAGATTTACATATGAGTACATATATTTTTTATTTTCATAAAAAATACATAAAAATTCCAAAACAAAAAATCACGAAAAAGTATGTATATATATATATGTCGTGTCCAGTACAATAGTTACATAAAAAAATCTTCCAAAACTTGGGTTTTTTACTAAAATTTTGCTATACTAAGCCACGCTATGACACTTATACATCTGCTCTGCCAGCTAGGCCTGATGCTCGAAATAACATACAACTGCCCTGGCTATCCTCCTCAGAGGCACCATGTATCTCTCCAGCACACCTACAGTATGCCTCTATAGACGAATTGGGACCTCCCGCATAGGAAGAGGTGGTATACCCATACTCAAACCCTCCAAGTTCCTGGAGAGTTCATGTAGGTTCTGGGCATCATCATCTCCGGCGGCTTCCGCATCCTCAGCTGGTGCGCCAGCCCTGGGTAGCTGCAGTCCTCACCATGCATAGTGAGGGGCCCCAACTGGGCAGACAGGTGCCACATCTGTGTCAAGCAAACAAGCTTCATGTCAAAACATATTTTTCACCCTTTCAAACAAAAAAATTACATAAAAATTCAAAAGACAAAAACAAAGTACTTCCTATAGCACATTGATCATTTATTTCTTACCATTGAGTCCCCACTAGGTGCCAGGGGGTAACACTAACTCCGGATCGCCAGTGAAGTTCATCCCTGCATAGGGATAATACTCAATCATAATGATCTGCAAGTCTAGCCACTCAAAAAACCCATCATCAAGGCAGTGACAGACTGGACCCTCTCCAGTCTGCAGAATCAAAGCTACCCACCAAGCCTGTCTTGGCTTGTGTGGGCCCAATGAAACTGTAATGATCCTGGGCCTCATCAATGGCACCCGCTCCAGTAGGAAGGAAACGATCAATGTGTCGTACCCAAACTCTCTTTGGGTACGGTTCTTGCATGCTGTGAGCTCTACTAGGACCTGATGGACAACTCCATCACACCAGTCAAACTCCTGAGGCTGCATACAATCCAAGGCTAGTAGCATCTGGGCCTTGGTGGCCACATGCTGACTCTTGGTCCCTGCCAAGCAAATAATCATCCATAGTATAGACCTCAGTGGTCTGAAAGCTACCCTACAATAGGTACTCGGTTGTTCACAGCCTCTGTGTTGCGTATGCAATGAGCAAGAATGAGATCAGCAGTGGAATTCGGATCCACTCTGGACCCCGTCAAGTTGGGCTTTAGTGCATGACATGACAGGCCGGTCAAAAGGTAAACATCGTCTTTCTCAATTGAGAGCTCATTACCCCCAATCCGAAAGACATGGTGATGCTTGTCCCATTGCTGAATCAGCCACCTCAGGAGGTCTTCTTGGACCCTCATCAGTTCTAAACGTGCATATTTTAGCAAACCACATCTGCAGAGAGCCATTAAAATTGCAGCATCAGTAACCATATCTCTTTCTTCTCGTTCATGTTCTCTCTCTCTCTAGATACTCATGATTAACAACTGAATACCTGCAAATGCAACATTTTCAACTGATTAGAAATTCTCTGGACCACTTCAAAATGTTTATAAACGAATTCCTAAAAAACACGTTGCCCCTAATGCTAGCTCTAGTGCAAAACAAAGCACGCTAACACACTCTTCCCTCATGGGAAGTGCGCTTAACGTGGCTCCAACACCGTTGGCCCGCATTAGCCGCTAAATTTTTTTATGGCCTACCAAATTTCCCATTTTGAACCAGCAAAACTTCACAAAAACACAATAAAATGATAGCAGGAGCTTCTAGCTCTTACCTGGATCTTGCGAGAAGGAAAACCGTTGCCCAGATTGACCGCAATCGTCGATTGAAGTTTTCACCCTTTTTCACCCTAGAGCTCCTTCACAGCATTCAAAACAGTGAAAATGAAAGTCTTATGACCTTCTTATAGCCATTTTTGGGGCATGAATCTCTTAGCTAGTCCACAGAAGTTGGGATTTCTTCCTGCACATGTGTCGCAACTATTGAGTTTAGTTACTGATGTCCTAATGGGTGATCAAGATTTATATGTAGACATAAACATGTTTTGACCCATTTATCTAGCATTCTTTTTATGGTATTTTTCTTGCTCGTTAATTCGAAAAACCTCGAGTTCTCTTCTTCAGACTTGTTATACGAAGTTGATTTCGAGAATTATTTTTATGGTATTTTTCTTGCTCATTAATCCAAAAAACCTCGAGTTCTCTTCTTCGGACTCGTTAAACTTATACGAAGTTGATTTCGAGCATTATTTTTATGGTCTTTTTCTTGCTCGTTAATCCAAAAAACCTGGAGTTCTCTTCTTCAGACTCGTTAAAACTGACATGAAGAAGCACTAAGGTTTCTTTTTAGGAACTTTTTCTGGCTCATAAAATTGAAAAAACCCCGAGTTGCCTTTGTTAGGCTCGTTAAACTACCCTGACAGAGAGTAAGGAGCCATTCTTTTCCTGTTTTTCAAAGCTCTTGAAACAGAAAAAGTGACCGAGTTTTCTCCACGTGACTTGTTAAAATTTCATGGAGGGCACCCAGTTTTTCTTTGTTGTACTCGTTAAAATTTCACAAAGAGTACTGAGTTTACTTCGTCTCATCGTACTCATAAGAAAATGAGGTAGACGTCCATCGAACATAGATTTTTCACTTTTCCGGCTTCGATGGAATAACTCATGAAAAATGAACTGTTTTGGGCTTACTATTCTCCCTTTGTCGTGCCCAGTTATCAAGACATGACAAAGGTACCCCATGGAGTTTTCTTTTACGACATTTTTCAGACTCTCTAAATATGAAAAATTCATCGAGTTTACTCGTCTGGACTCGTTAAACCTAATCAGAAGGGGCACATAGTTGTCTTTTACGACATTTTTCAGACTCTCTAAATACGAAAAATTCACCGATTTTACTCTTATGGACTTGTTAAACCTAATCAGATGGGGCATGGAGTTGTCTTTTACGGCACTTTTCAGACTCTCTAAATATGAAAAATTCATCGAGTTTACTCGTCTGGACTCGTTAAACCTAATCAGACAGGGCACAGAGTTGTCTTTTACGACATTTTTTAGACTCTCTAAATATGAAAAATTCACCAAGTTTACTCGTCTGGACTCATTAAACTTAATCATACGGGGAAAAATTTGGACAAAATGGATACTACCTCTGTTACATTTTCAGAAAGGTCAATTTGGTAGCAAAAATCTTGAACATGGCACTTCCGAGAAAACTCTTTCGCAGTTAGCCGAACCCTACCATATATGAGTATTAGCCTTCATTTCCTAGTGTTCCTACACCAGGAAAAATCCTAACACACTCTTTGGTGTTCATTAAGCCTCAGCTGCCTAGTACCCTGTTACAGTGCCTTCTCTTGTTCAAGCAGATCTCGCTATCTACTGCTCCTCTTATCAACCAAACCGCTCATTATGCCAGAAATTATTTTTCGTCCGACATCCCCATTTACTCTTCATTATCTCCATCAAAAACAAAATCATTTGGTTTCTGTTTCATGTTGACTGATGTAGGATGCCTCATTGCCTACCTTTCAATAGATCTCTTCCTATCGACTGCAACATCTTATCTAGGAAGTTGATCCAGAAACCCATCAGTACCCAGATACTTGCAACCATCAGTGGCAGGTAGTCTTGTGTTTTATTAGGAGTCTTCATCATTGGCTCCTTATTGAATGATTCTACGAGTGTTCGACTTCAAATCTTTTTATTCACACTTGCTAGATTGTACTATGCATCTTAGGGACCATCATCATTATCGTTGGCCGCCTTCGCGTCTGTTAACATTTCTCACTATCGACTGGTAATCAGACGATTTGTCACATGTTCAACGATAGGTCCTTCATTCACATGTTGAGAAATATGCAGTTTAAGTGAAGCGGCGGTCAAGACCTTGGGGCAAAGGTTACATCATTAAAGCTATGTTCCCTTCCCCAAGTTGCGATATTGTTTATGGAGATAGCTTCTTCAACCTGATCCTGTTATGACAGACACTTCCACATTATGCTTATTGGTGGACAGATTCTTCATATCTCTTTTCTAGAGAAATCATGTTGATTACGCTACTGAGCATGGGAATGCCCGACTCAAGGCATATACTATATTTTCTGACATATGTTGTTGTTTCAGGTTTTCTGCAGTCTTTCAATCTCTTTATCTCTACTACAAACATTATAAAGTATTTCGGCCATCTTATTAGTCTTTTACCTCACACATTAGGGGGCATCTGTTACAGGACAAAAAACCTCCTCATCAGCTCAGAGGAGAAGACAAATATGGAAGGAATGCAAAGACCTAAACTAAACCTATTTCTACCAAGGTAACGCACCACTATAACATCAAGAGAGCATTATAACGCATTTGATCAATGAAAAGATTGCGTTAGTGGCGAGGGAAATGATCTGTTTACACTGGAGGGCAGCGTTACCCATATTTTGAGTTTGAAACAGGAAAAACCCACAGAGAATGATTTGAATTTCTAGCTTTTTCTCACAAGAGAGTCAGTACAAAATGGAAACTACAAAGCACTAATCTCTTATTGGGCCTTGCCATAAACAACTGAACTCTCAAAGAAGGCAAAAGCATGGCAAGTTGAGGAAACATCTTGGTTTTTTCTATTTAGAACTGGTGGAGGGAGAAAGGAAATGACTGCTCTCTCCATCTATAAAATGGAGTTGAAGGCTCTTGGTTCAAGGTCGAAGGATTGTGAAAGTTTTGAATACTTGTGAAGCAGAGCATTATTGTTGTAGTGTGAGGGTCAAAGGTCAAAGAGGTTCATTGAGAACTTGTTGATCAAGACATCACCACATTGAGAGATAAAGAGATTGGAAGGCTGAGGAGGGTTTGGTACAATCGATGGTTGTAATCCTCCTTTTTTATAAATCAATAGAACTATATCTGTTTTGTCCATTCTATACGTTGATATTGTTATTGTTTCTCAATTACTTATATAGCATGAGATGAATGGATTAGATGTGCATTTTTTAATGTTTTTAATATATTAAATTAATTGATAGGAATGTATATTGTGATATAGATTACACGGGTGCTTTGATTGATCACAGGGTCAAGATTTGGAGCTGGTGAAGGAGGATCCCTGCTTCGCTACTTTGCGTTATCCAAGAGACTTCGGTATCATAGAAGAGGTAATCTTCCATCCTATTCCATCAAGTTGTTTAAGTTGATAAGAACATGTATGCATCTTCTTTGTGAACTATACAGCTAATCTTACCGTCTTCCTCGGGCACCGGAAAGCCCTGAGAGGGATATTTGATAACCAACAACCCAAGCATTTTACCCTATAGTAGAATTGGCGACTCCACTGGGGATTTCCCCATAGTTTCCAGACTATCTCTTTCCCCCTTTCTTCTTTACTCTGTTCACTGACCCTTCTGACCAGTATTTATTCCCAGTAGACATTTCAAAAGCTCATAGAGTTCAATCTTGTTTCTGTTTGACCATCTGAAGGACTTTACCCTGGCTAACGCTACTTTTTTTGGTGTTTTAGTGCGTTATAATGCGGGCTTTGCTTAAATACAGTGCGTTAGTCTCTGTATTAACGATCTTTTTACTCAGAGACAATGCGTTACTCAGCCAAAATTTGTTGTTCACCCCTGTGATTGTGTTTTTGGTTGCAGAGTTTTTTGGTCATCAGTACCTCTCCTTGACTGAATCCCTGTGCTTGTTTACTAAGCTGGCATTTTTGTTTATTTTCTCTTGTTTGAAAAGTTAGTGTCACAAACATTTACTTTTTAAAGATTTTTTTTTTTTTTTAGTTTTTCTGCATCTAGCTCAATTAATTCTGAAGATTTTAGTTAAAATACTGTTAAGATGAGGTAAATAGATGTCTAAATCTTTAAGGTTGAACTTTTCTATCTGAATTTTAGTGCATGGATGTTGAAAATAAACCTCTCCTTGTAGAAATACTCTTCATCGAATTGAATATTTAGAGCATATTTTTGCATGGTTTCTTGAGTCAGAGTCTCATTACATTTCATACGTCCACTCCCCCTCCACAAGACTAATAATCAAGTACAGTAAGAATCAAGCAATAATTAAATCAATCACATTACTTTTTTGAGCTCACACCAAAAGTAGTTCAGGCTAGGATCTTGGGTTAGGAAAAGTGAGAAAATCACCCAAGATCTCAAAACTTGAGACTAGAGTCATTAACAAGCGAAATCCTACTGCACTCATATTATCGAGACCATTCCTTTACTGGAGCTCGGCGCGAGACAACACTTGGGTGCAAAAGAAGGTAGCCCACCTTTGACTGCATCTGGTGGGTATGCTATATATTTGGGTTCCCTTCAGGGATGTCGAAACTAGATCGGGGATCTAGGTGTTCTGCCCATATAGTATGCTGTCCTAGACCGTGGAACCCCCGATGATGTCTGTCATTTGAGGTAACTTTAGTGGCCATAATTTTTAGGGACTTACACAAGGTGACTTGGACAGGCTGTCCTGGTACCTGAAACAGACAGACCCACTCTGTCTTCGGTCTTTAGGAGGGTACTCGTCTTCATGAGAGTGCTTACACTTATCATCTGAGGTTTAGGCGAAGCTCTAGAGTGACCGTAACTGTACTTTCAACCAACCCTCTCTGTATACTATTGTGATACTATATTTCATCACTAGAAAATGATAGTACTCAGACAGGGCACCCTATTTTGGCTGCTTGCTAATTGATTTTAGAGAGTCATTTTTTCTTTTTTCTTTTTTAGGTGTGTGGTTACTGTCATTGAGACTTTATAATACATCAAAATTTATTAAAATTTGTTAAAAATAAACAGGTCACTGTGGCATCATACGACCCACGTCGTTTGTCTCGACGACAGCAAGGTCTACCTCCTCTGACTCTTGAGGAACAACTAAACCTTGGTGAACTCGTGCCTTCTATGGAAGAGCAGTCTCCATTGACAAACCCTGATTTTCACATCACCTCATATCATACTAAATTTCTGGAGGACCCTTTCGCGGAAGGTGTCATACCTCATTACAATCCTCCACTCACTAATCCATTGGGGCCTGTGATAGTTCAGATTCCACCAAGCCAAGACATATCTTCGGCTACACAAACATCCATTTCACAACTGGAATCCACAGGGTCGATGCCAATGACAACCATCCTAGGTTCGCCACAATCCTCCCCGTTGGTTGTCAGTTCTATGCAATCACTTGGTAACCCCAGTAGTCAACATATACCTAGCCCCAACCCTATGGTCATCACAACTGTGAGTAACTCACCAATTCCTTCGGGATCTACTCCTACCATGACCACGTCGGGACCTACGGTTCCTCCTCCCACTAGTGGGACTACTTCGGATCCTTTTAGCAACCCTTTTGGTTGGAACCCTTTGTTGAGTTCAAACCCCTTGGCCACTATACCAGGGGGCAATGTCACCATCATGTAGGTAAAAGGGAACATTTCACTACCCCTACAATCCTTAGGACAAACTGGACAACCTATTGTTAACACTATTCCCTTAAGTGGTTTAAATATCGATCTAGGGTATATGCCGTTGCCGAACTATGCAAGTAGTAGTATGCCTTTGGGAAACTTTGTTACATCCATATGGACTAACCCACCCTAACCTCCATCTAGAATGGGAGGGCACTTTTATACTAGGGGCAACCAACCGTTCGCCCCGCAATACAATATGCCCTATGGACAACAACCATATATCCCGACCCCTCCACCTATAGGAAATTTTTATCAAAGTCCTACTTATCCTCCTTGTAACACATTGATGGGCAGACCCTATGGTCCAAATAGTCAGCCAATACTTCCTTGGTTAGATTCGGGGGAAAACCCGCAATTTTCATTTTTGGTAGCTCTAGACATCCCTGACATCCATAAACTAACTAATGGACCCATCAATCACAACCCACTCTGGCCTCAAGTACCGCACAATATTCTGTCTGACATCCCAAAGTTTGATGGGAAACAAGGGGACGACCCAGCTACACACATCACCACCTTTCATTTATGGTCTATATCTAATTTCATGGTGGATGATAGTGTACGGCTTCGACTGTTTCCCCACACCCTTACAGGAAATGTTTCCAAGTGGTATATTGAATTTCCACGCATCTCCATAAACAATTTTGGTGCTTTATCGATGGAGTTTCTATATAAATTCCAATTACCAATCATATTTGAAACCGGAATGGAACTGTTAACCTCGCTGCGCCAAGACACCACCACCCACTTCTCCGATCATATTCATGAATGGAGATGTAGGAGGAAGCTGGTCAAAGCGCCAATCCTGGATCATCTGTTGTCTAATTGGTTTTGTAAGTCTCTCTTACCGCACATCTCTAAAGACATTGGCCTATCCGGTGTGGTCACAGAGGATCAATGCATTTGTTGTGCCCAAAATTTGGATTTAATCTATTCATAATTTGGCACACCAAATGATTTTCTCCCCAATGCCCCTGGTAACCCAAATCCTCCCGCTACTCAGAAAACTGGAGCCCACACCGATGGTCTCATTGGCACAATCTCTGGCGTAGCCACAAAATATTCTCGGGGGCAAACCTCCCAGCCATCCTCAGCTTCCATCGCCCATAACCAAATGACTACTCTTCCTACCGTTGAGGTAAATTCTGTGAAAAATTCACAAAAACCTAGTGGTAAGAATAAGAACAACAAGAAAAATACATCTTCTTCAGAAGAGCAGTCGGACAATCAGAATAATCCTAATAAGAAAAACGCAGCCAAAAATGAAAAAGGGAAGGAGAAACCCATGAAATTTCCTTGCAAGATCTGTGCGGAGGACCACTTGACATACAAATGTCGTCGGCTGCAGCAATGCACCGATTTTATCGCAAACAAGGATTCTTGGCAAACACCTATCGTTCTTCATAATCCTTTCCCTAATCAATAGCAGCAACACATGGTTGACAACCCGCCACAACCCCAGCAACGGGGCAATGGTGGTTCACATCCTTTCAGTGAAGGATCATCCACCATTTATGGCATTGAAAGTGTTGAACTTCAAACCCGAGCCAAGCTTTATGGAAATCGTACCATAGATGCTCAAGAACCTGGTACTAGTTCAAATCCATCGCCGCTTAATGATTTTCATATCGAACGGTCTACTGCTGACCTCGTGATTCATCCCACCAAAGGGACACTTCGACGCACGACTCATAACACCTATGCACACGCATCACAAAACTACAACATTGTAGAATATTTGGTGTAGGCACCGTCAGCTATGTATGCTCTCAAAGTATTTCAAACTTGCCCAGCAAAAAGGAAAGCCTTGCTTTCAGCCATTGGTGGAATAGACCCCCAGGATTCCATGCTAGCTATCTTTGATATGGAAAAATATCAAACTCGCCTCTCACACCAACTCGCCTTCTAGGTGTAGGTTGTGTTGAAAGGGAGACCAATCCATCGCACTGTCATAGACGAAGGTGCTTCGACCTGCGTTATGTCACAATCTTGTTGGCTCGCTTTAGGTTCTCCTACCTTGTCACCACCATCGAATTCCCTCAAAGATTTCGATGGCCACACGTTCCTCCTAAAACGTTACCTTGTTATCTTTCCCATCACTCTGAGTGGGAAAACGATAACCGTGGATGTTGAAGTCGTAAATCATCATCTCAACTATAATATATTGGTCAGTCGTAGTTGGTCTTTTGCTATGACCGCCATTGTTTCTTCGGTATTCCGACTCGTTCTATTTCCATTGGATGGGAAAATAGTCACAGTGGATTAGTTATCCTTCTGCACCCCTGATTATTCCACATTACCAAGTAGCACTGTGCCCCCAAATAGGAGGCTTTCCTAACTCTTATGTTAGTATCGGTACCAGTCTTCTGAAGGCATCTTCCCTACTAGGTTTTTTTCCTCTCCTGCTACCAGAGATCCGAAATACGGTTGCAATGATATCCACCACTTCGGTTGGCTCTATCGACCCATGGATCCTCCCGACACCTTCAGACATTGATTCCTACAGAGATCAGATGCCGCTCTCACCAACCGAGTTGGCCTACCAAGCCATCCAAGTTACATCTGAACCCTCCACTGCTATGGTTTCGACCAAAGGTACAAAACTCCCACCCATCACAGTTCTCTCTAAGGATCTCCTCAATGAAGCCTTGCCTATAGACGAAGCTATTTGAGAGATCATGTCTCTAGAAGAATGACCTTGGGGAGAGTTTCACCATCACGCTTCGATGATCGATTCAGACGTGATAAATACTGAAATCCCATCCTTTGACCCACTTGAGATGGTTCCCTCTTCTTACACGACTGTTCAAACTATCGATTCAGAAGGAAACATGGGTAATATTTCTAAGACAATGCTCATTGATATCTCAGTCAAAACGGGTATCGTGGAAAATATTCAGATTGGAGCATATTGCAATAATGATGAAATTGCACGCTTCACATCCCTTTTCAAGGAATTTCACGATGTGTTTTCTTGGTCTTATGATGAAATTCCTGGCATATATCTGTCTATAGTCGAGCACGAAATCAAGATTTATGACAATGCCAAACCAGTTTGACAGCGACTCAGGCCTGTCCACCTGCGCAAAGGAGCTGCCATCAAAACTGAGGTAGAAAAACTTTTAAATGATGGTTTCATCTATCCCATTCCTTTAACATAATAGGTTTCCAACCTGGTTCCCGTAGATAAAAGTACAAGGCACCATCCAAGTTTGTGTCGACTATCGTGATCTGAACGTTGCTTGTCCCAAAGACAATTGTCCTATGTTGTTCATAGATCAGATTCTCAACGATTGTGCTAGATGCAAATATTTTTCCTTCATGGATGGATTCTCGGGCTATAATCAGATTGCAATTAAAAACGAAGACCAGCATAAAAATTCCTTCATCTGTCCTTGGGGCACATTTTTGTATCGTAAACTCTCATTCGATCTAAAGAATGAAGGAGCAACTTTTCAGAGGGCTATGGACTACGCTTTCCATGACATTCGAAATATTGTACAAACGTACTTGGATGACCTTCCGACCCATTCCAAGAAACGACCTGATCACCTTTCTCATCTGAAAGAAATTTTTGCGAGGTGTAGATTCTACAATATATGTCTGAATCCTCACAAGTGCATATTCATGGTTGAATCTAGGCGTCTGTTAGGTTTCATTGTCTCCAAGCACGGGATTAGGGTTGATCCCGATAAGGTTAAAGAAATTATTGAATTTCTTGCACCACAATCCATCCTCCAACTCCAACGTTTGCAAGGGAAGGAAAATTTTTTACTTCGATTCATTGTTAACTATGCCGAGATGACGAAAGGATTCATGCAATTATTGAATAAGGTAACAATATATTTGTGGGATGAGCAAGCTCAAAAATCATTTGATCCTTTAAAAAATGCACTTGTTTCAGCCCCACTCCTTAGTGCCCCCGACTACTCACACGACTTTCTCCTCTACCTGGCAGCCTCACCATCCTCACTTGGAATGGTTCTGGTTCAATTTCACAAAAAAAATAGTGAACATGTGATATAATACTTGTCAAAAGGTCTGATCGGACCTGAACTACATTATTCACATGTGGAGAAACTCTCTCTAGTGGTAGTCTTTTCCGTCACCCAACTCTGACACTATATATTGCTACGATAGACTACTGTTATTTCTTTGGAGAACCCCATGTGACACATCTTGTCTCAACAAATTATTGGAGGAAAATATTCCAAATGGATCATAATCCTCCAACAATTTGATTTGGTCTTCACAGCTGCTAAAGCAAAGAAATCTCTAGTCTTCATCGAATTACTATCGTACCTTCCCAGAATTGACCCAGGAGAAGTAGCTCATGATCCATTTCCTGATGAATATGTGTACTTGGTTGATTCTTCGGACCCATGGTATGGAGACATTCTGGTCTACCTAAAAACCCAAATCTTCCACCCAACACTCACATCCGACGACCGTCATCGTATTTGCCACCATGCAAAGCACTACCTCGTGCTGAATGATACGCTATATCGCCGTGGTGTCGATACTATTCTCTAGCGTTGTCTCACTTTCAATGAAGTAGAATGCATTTTGAATTATTGCCATGCAGGGGCATGTGGTGGTCATATTTCAGGCATAGCTACTGCCCAAAAAATCCTCCGTGCTGGTTATTATTGGCCCACTTTGTTTAAAGACTGCATTGCAGCAGTCCAGAAGTGCCATCCATGTCAAATTTTCATGAATAAAATGCACGCTCATCCCGCCTCCCTTCATCCGGTTATCTCCATTGGTCCTTTCGCCAAATGGGGAATTGACTTCGTCACCTGCAATCCCATTTCGGAAAATGGACACAACTATATTATCGTTGCGGTTGACTATTTTACGAAATGGGAGGAAGCCATTCCCACTTTTAAGGCTGATGGCGAAACCACCGCTCTCTTCCTGTTCAATCAGGTAATCTGTCGGTTCGGCATACCCCTATATATTGTCATAGATCATGGATCCCACTTTCAGAATCATATGATGACTGAATTAACATCCATGCTAGGTTTTCGTCAAGATCAATCTTCATCTTATTATCCTCAAGATAATGGTCAAGTCGAAGCCATAAATGGCGTCCTCAAAACCATGATTCGTCGATTATTCGAAAATCATAAAACCACATGGCATCAGAAGTTGTATTCCGCATTATGTGCATACTGAATGTCAATCAAAACTTCCACAGGCTTCACGCCATTTCAACTTGCATTCGACCTGGAGGCAGTACTTCCAATCGAGTGTGAAATTCCATCACTCAAACTCGCGGTTGAACTCCTACGTGGCACTACTGCCATAGAAGAGCGCTTTCTCTCGCTCAATCATTTGGATGAAACTCGTCGAGATGCTACACTAGCACTCGAAGCTCACCAGCACCGAGTCAAAGCTCAATATGAAAAATCTGTCAAGCCTCGTTCTTTCCAAGAGGGTGATCTTGTTCTACTCTATGATCAGAAACATGACCTCTTGGGGGTAGGAACACTCCAAACATTATGGCTTGGTCCTTAAATCGTCACTAAAGTCCTCTCAAAAGGGGCTTATGAACTTCAGGACTGTGATGGAATTCCGCTTGCGGAGCCCTGCAACGGGCTCTATGTAAAGAAGTGTTTTGCCTAGTTTTTCACTAGGAATATGCTTTGTAATTTTATGTATATAAGTTTTGCCTATTGTTTTGATGTCTCTGGATATTTTTGGTTTTTGAGGTTTTTTTTCTCATCTACAATATTTTTTCACACAGATGCCGTCATCCTCCTTATCATACATCAGATACGTGGACGGTGCTAGTCGTCACACTAGACACATTGCTTCAGCTGCTTGGGTTCTCTACACTCCTGAGTCAGAACTTCTTGGTTTTTGGGGAATATTCCTAGGAAGTGCCACCAATAACGTTGCCGAGTACATGTCAGTGATCCAACTCCTCATGGAAGCGACATCTCGCGACATCTCCAGTTTAGTGTTCAGGTTAGATTCCCAACTCGTCATTATGCAGTTACGATTCATTGGAAAACTATGTGTTGGATTAGAATTTGTCACATTTGTTATAAAATATTTACACATGAGTACATATATTTTTTATTTTCATAAAAAATACATAAAAATTCAAAAACACAAAATCACCAAAAATTATGTATATATATATATATATGTCATGTCCAGTACAATAGTTACATCAAAAAATCTTCCAAAACTTGGGTGTTTTACAAAAATTTGGCTATACTAAGCCACGCTCTGAAACTTATACTTCCACTCTGCCAGCTAGGCATGATGCTCGAAATAACATACAACTACCCTGGCTATCCTCCTCAGAGGCACCAGGTATCTCTCCAGCACACCTACAGTATGTCGCTGCAGACGAACTGGGACCTCCCGCATAGGAAGAGGTGGTATATCCATACTAAAACCCTCCAAGTTCATGGAGAGTTCATGTAGGATCTAGGCATCATCATCTCCAGTGGCTTTTGCATCCTCAGCTGGTGTGCTAGCCTCGGGTAGCTGCAGTCCTTACCGTGCATAGTGAGGGGCCCCAGCTGGGCTGACAGATGCCACATCTGTGTCAAGAAACCAAGCTTCATGTCAAAACATATTTTCCACCCTTTCAAACAAAAAAATTACATAAGCATTCAAAAGACGAAAACAAAGTACTTCCTAAAGCACATTGATCATTTATTTCCTACCATCGAGTCCCCACTGGGTGCCAGGGGGCAACACTAACTCCGGATCGCCGGTGAATTTAATCCCTGCATAGGGATAATCCTCAATCATAGCTATCTGTGAGTCTAGCCACTCAAAAAACCCATCATCAAAGCAGTGACGGAATGGACTCTCTCCAGTCCGCAGAATCAGAGTTGCCCACCGAGCCTGTCTTAGCTCGTGTGGGTCCAATGGCACTGTAATGATCCTGGGCCTCATCAATGGCCCTACTCCAGTAGGAAGGAAACGATCAATGTGCTCTACCCAAACTCTCTTTGGGTATGGGTCTTGCATGCTATGAGCTCTGCTTGGACATGACGAAAAAATCCATCACACCAGTCAAACACTTGAAGCTGCATACAATCCAAGGCTAGTAGCATCTAGGCCTTGGTGGCCACATGTTGACTCTTGGCCCCTGCCAAGCGAACAATCATCCATAGTATAGACCTCAGTGGTCTCAAAGCTGCCCGTGCAATAGGTACCCGGTTGCTCACAACCTCTGTGTTGCATATGCAATGAGCAAGAATGAGATCAGCAGTGGAACGCGGATCTGCTCTGGACCTCATCAAGTTGGGCCTCGGTCCACGACATGATAGGCCGGTCAAAAAGTAAACATCGTCTTTCTAAATTTAGAGCTCATTGCCCCCAATCCAAAAGTCATGGTGACGCTCATCCCATTGCTGAATCAGCCACCTGAGGAGGTCCTCTTGGCCCCTCATCAGTTCTAAACGTGCATATTTTAGAAAAACACATCTGTGGAGAGCCATTAAACTTGCAGCATCAGTAACCATATCTCTTTCTTCCCGTTCATGTTCTCTCTCTGGCCAGATACTCGTGATTAACAACTGAATACCAGAAAATGCAACATTTTCAACCGATTAGAAATTGTCTGGACCACTTCAAAATGCTTATAAATGAGTTCCTAAAAAATGCGTTGCACCTAACGCTGGCTATAGTGCAAAACAGAGCATTCTAACACGCTCTTCCCTCACGGGAAGTGCACTTAACGCGGCTCCAACACCGCTGGCCCACGTTAGCCGCTAATATTTTTCAGGGCTTGCCAAATTTCCCATTTTGAACCAGCAAAACTTCACAAAAACACAATAAAATGATATCAGGAGGTTCTAGCTCTTACCTGGATCTCGCGGGAAGGAAAATCGTTTCCCAGATTGACCGCAATCGTCAGCTGAACTTTTGACCCTATTTCAACCTAGAGCTCCTTCACAGCATTCAAAATAGTGAAAATGAAAGTCTTATAACCTTCTTATAGCCATTTCTCGGGCATGACTCTCTTAACTAGTCCACAAAAAGTCATGATTTCTTCCTACACATGTGTCGCAACTATTGAGTTTAGTTACTGATGTCCTGATGGGTGATCAAGATTTATATGCAGACATAAACATGTTTTGACCCGTTTATCGAGCATTCTTTTTATGGTATTTTTCTTGCTCGTTAATCCAAAAAACCTCGAGTTCTCTTCTTCGGACTCGTTAAACTTATACGAAGTTGATTTCGAGAATTATTTTTATGGTATTTTTCTTGCTCGTTAATCTGAAAAACCTCGAGTTCTCTTCTTCAGACTCGTTAAACTTATACGAAGTTGATTTCAAGCATTATTTTTATGGTCTTTTTCTTGCTCGTTAATCTGAAAAACCTGGAGTTCTCTTCTTCAAACTCATTAAAACTGACATGAAGAAGCACTGAGCTTTCTTTTTAGGGACATTTTCTAGCTCATAAAACTGAAAAAACCCCAAGTTGCCTTTGTTGGGCTCGTTAAACTACCACGACAGAGAGTAAGGAGCCATTCTTTTCCTCTTTTTCAAAGCTCTTTAAACAGAAAAAGTGACCGAGTTTTCTCTGCGTGACTCGTTAAAATTTCACGGAGGGCACCGAGTTTTTCTTTGTTGGACATGTTAAAATTTCACAAAGAGTACTGAGTTTACTTCATCTCCTCGTACTCATAACAAAATGAGGTAGACGTGCATCGAACATAAATTTCTAACTTTTTCGACTTCGATGGACTAACTCACGGAAAATGAACTGTTTCAGGCTTACTTCTGTGCCCAGTTATCAAGAGATGACAAAGGTACCCCATGGAGTTGTCTTTTACGACATTTTTCAGACTCTCTAAATATGAAAAATTCACCAAGTTTACTTGTCTGGACTTTTTAAACCTAATCAGACGGGGCACGGAGTTCTCTTTTACGACTTTTTTCAGACTCTCTAAATATGAAAAATTCACCGAGTTTACTCGTATAGACTCGTTAAACCTAATCAGACGGGGCACAAAGTTGTATTTTACGAAATTTTTCAGACTCTCTAAATATGAAAAATTCAACGAGTTTACTCGTCTGGACTCGTTAAACTTAATCAGACAGGGAAAAATTTGGACAAAATGGATACTGCCTCTGTTACATTTTTAGAAAGGTCAATTTGGAAGAAAAAATCTTGAACATGGCACTTCCCAGAAAACTCTTTCGCAGTTAGCCGAACCCTACCATCTATGTATATTAGCCTTCATTTCCCAGTGTTCCTATACTAGTAAAAATTCTAACACACTCTTTGGTGTTCATTAAGCCTCAGCTGCCTAGTACACGGTTACAGTGCCTTCTATTGTTCAAGCAGATCTCGCTATCTACTACTCCTCTTATCAACCAAACCACTCATTATGCCAGAAATTATTTGTCGTCCGACATCCCCATATACTCTTCATTATCTCCATAAAAAAAAAAATCATTTGGTTTCCGTTTCGTGTTGACTTATGTAGGACGCCTCATTGTCTACCTTTCAACAGATCTGTTCCTATCGACTGCAACATCTTATCTAGGAAGTTGATCCAGAAATCCATCAGTACCCAGGTACTTGCAGCCATCAGTGGCAAGTATTCCAGTGTTTGATTAGGAGTATTCATCATTGGCTCCTGATCGAATGATTCTACGAGTGTTCAACTTCAAATCTTTTTATTCACACTCGCTAGATTGTACTGTGCATCTTAGGGACCATCATCATTATCGGTGGCCGCCTTCGCATCTATTAATAGTTCTCATTATCGACTGGTAATCAGATGATTTCTAACATGTTTGACGATAGCTCTTTCATTCACATGTTGAGAAATATGTAGTTTAAGTGAAGCGGCGGTCAAGACCTTGGGGCAAAGGTTACATCATTAAAGCTATGTTCCCTTCCCCAATTTGTGATATTGTTTATGGAGACAGCTTCTTCAACCTGATCTGGTTATGATAGACACTTCCACATTGTGCTTATTTGTGGACAGATTCTTCATATCTCTATTCTAGAGAAATCATGTTGATTACGCTACTGAGCATGGGAATGCCCGACTCAAGGCACATACTATATTTTCTGACATATGTTGTTATTTCAGGTTTTCCTCAGTCTTTCAATCTCTTTATCTCTACTACACACATTATAAAGTATTTCAGACATCGTCTTAATATCTGACCTCGAAATTTAGGGGGCATCTGTTACAGGACAAAAAAACACTTGATCATCTCAGAGGAGAAGACAAATATGGAAGGAATGCAAAGACCTAAACTAAACCAATTTCTGCCAAGGTAACGCACCACTATAACATCAAGAGAGCGTTATAACGCATTTGATCAATGGAAAGATCGTGTTAGTGGCTAGGGCAATGCTCTGTTTACACTGGAGGGCAGCGTTACCCGTGTTTTGAGTTTGAAACAGGAAAAACCCGCAGAGAATGATTTGAATTTCCAGCTTTTTCTCACAAGAGAGTCAGTACAAAATGGAAGCTGCAAACCACTAGTCTCTTATTGGGCCTTGCCATAAACAACTGAAATCTCAAAGAAGGCAAAAGCATGGCAAGTTGAGGAAGCATCTTGGTTTTTTCTATTTAGAATTGGTCGAAGGAGAAAGGCAATGATTTCTCTCTACATCTCCTATAAAATGGATTTGAAGGCTCTTGGTTCAAGGTCGAAGGATTGTCAAAGTTTTGAATACTTGTGCAGCAGAGCATTATTGTTGTAGTGTGAGGGTCAAAGGTCAAAGAGGTTCATTGAGAACTTGTTGATCAAGACATCACCACATTGAGAGATAGAGATATTGGAAGGCTGAGGAGGGCTTTGTACAACCGACGGTTGTAATCCTCCTTTTTTATAAATCAATAGAACTGTATCTATTTTGTCCATTCTATGTGTTGATATTGTTATTGTTTTTTAATTACTTATATAGCATGAGATGAATGGCTTAGATGTGCATTGTTTAATTTTTGTCATATATTAACTTAATTGATAGGAACGTATATTGTGATAGAGATTACACGGGTGCTTTGATTGATCACAGGGTCAAGATTTGGAGCTGGTGAAGGAGGATCCTTGCTTCACTGCTTTGCATTCTCCAAGAGAATTTGGGATCATAGAAGAGGTAATCTTCCATCCTATTCCATCAAGTTGTTTAAGTTGATATGAACATGTATGCATCTTCCTTGTGAACTATATAGCTAATCTTACTGTCTGCTTCGGGCATCGGAAAGCCGTGAGAGGGATATTCGATAACCAACAACCCAATCATTTTACCCTATAGCATTTACATTGTCATATGATCCTTTGGGCCTAATCTCCACAATGAGGGTGGAACACTAAACCACTCCTTATGTGCACACATAGAGGCCAAATATTGAAGGTATATGAATCAGTTGTACTAGATAGAGAACACCTTATAGGAAGTAGAGGAGCAAATCATGTCTACATCTACTCTACAAACTCTTACTCCTCAAGAGAAGACAAAGAAAGGACATAGAGAGGAAGGATATCCTTCAGTTGTAGGAAGTTCAGTAAAGGAATTCGAGATAATATACAAAAATAAAACCAAAAGGAGTCCTAAGACAAGTTTAGGAGAAGAAACAAAACAACAAGCTACCATAGTCATTAAAAAGCCACTCTCTTATGCACAATTAGGTAATAGAGTCCCAGGAGCATCATCAGTTTCACAAGGTCAGCGGGATATAGCCCAAACATCTAGGCTCATTCAGGGATAGAAAGAGAAAAGATTTTTTGACAAATACAAAGAGATCAAGCTCAAGAATGAAATTCTCAAAGGCACACACAATTTTGGAAAAAAACTGCCAGTTCACAAAGTAGGCTTCTATCAACCTTTGATTTAGAGAATGGAAGAATGAAAATGGAATTCTTATAGGCTCAAATTCCATAGCCAAAGACAATTGCATACTATAAGAAAACATCCTTTGAATTTGACAGAAAGGACATTCATCCCATCGATCAAATGGAGATGCACAAGCATAATGGAGAGTTGATTTTTTTCTACTTTGGCTAACACTTCTATGAATGCTTTAAATTTGCAGGTGTCTCTCAAAAATGTTCAATCTTAGCTTAATATTGAAATGATTTCATCTCTGGCAAAAGATACTAGAATCAAGTCATTAGAATATCTTGTCATAAATATGGGGTATGATCAAGTGAATGTCAAAGCAGTTGAAGAGTTAATCAAGAAGAAAATTTTTGATATTGCAACACTTATAAAAAATATAAAGATGCCAGCAATAGAAGACCCACTGTCCAAGGAGATAGAAGAATCCGAGACCCAGAAGGAAGATATGATAAAGTTAATCATGGAGGAAAATTCTCTTATCATGAAAATGGAGACATAAATGGAGAAGTTGATCAAGGAGAACGAACAAAATCCAGAGATGGCCATACTTCCTTTGGATTAAGTACCACTCACATAAATACCCACTATAGGTATCAATAGTACCTATAGCCCAGCGTACATATGTTGTTGCTAAACTTATAAAGGCCATAGAGTAAATGTCAATACAAGTAGAAGAGATTAAGAGGTTGCACAGACAAGTAAAAGCTTTGCAGGAACAAAAGAACAAAAGTGAGGCTTCACACTTGGCTGAAGCACAAATATCCCAATGACCGATGTTAAGAACATATAGAATGGAAAAAGAGTCATCCATTGGCCAAAAATTGGCCCAAGCGAAGGAAAACATATGGACAAACATCCTCAACTCCATGAATGAGATTGGGCCCTCCATACAAATTATTTTTGAACAAAATGAGCTAATACAGAAAGCTACAGCAGCCATTGTAGACATCAAAGAGAAGTTGGGTGAAAAGCCCACCAAAGCTACTGATATCATCAAATTCCTTAATTCCAAGAATAAATATGAGCTAGAGGCATGGAAAATTTTAGGGGCTAATATTCGTAGGTGGGCCAATTTTCCGTGTTGTTACCAAAAAAAATATTCACCAATTTCCGTTTTTTCCAAAAATTATTCGCCCAAATTTTATAATATACAATTATTTTACGTTTAAAATCACCAAAATTTTATATAGAGAAATATAAAATCATTATAAACCTAAATATTTTTATAGAAATATTGCCAAACTTTTTATTATTTTCATATTAGAAGCTAGTAATATTCGCCAAGGTTTCTAAACTTTAAGATAAATTTCCATCCTTAAATTTTTCCCTAGCTAGAGGAAATAGGAATTGACGAAAGGATAGAAACTATATTAATGGAGTTAAAGGAATTTTTGACCTAAAAGAACCTAATTCTACACCTAGAAGAAAGATCCCAAGGGCCAGAAATTGGTGTTAACAGGGTTTTCAACAGGTTTGATGTGCTAAGCAAAAAGAGATTGCCCGGTGTGTTTGTGATCAATGAAAAATTAATCAGATAGGAGGACTACAACAAGAATTTGAAATAAGTGGCCAGAGACAACTATAAATTTGTTGGGATAAAGGGCAGCTTAAAAAGAAAATATTTTCTAGAAGCATTGGGAAATGATTTCTACATACAACATGGGGTGAATCATATTTTTGTGATCAAGCCCACTTTTTTGAAATATACTGAAGTGGATAAAATTTAAGGACATGTAACTAAATTGTCAATTATGAATGAAGAAAGGTGGGATAAGTTGTGTGAGTTACTGGATTGAGTGAGTAACTATGACTACAGTCAAATGATTAGTAACACAACAAGGATAGAAGGGACAACTCAGCAAAAACTTCCTTCAAATCAGGGCCACCTCTCAAGCAGTTCCAAATTTTCCTATTACTTTGTAATAAGAGATAAATTGTTTTATATTTGACTAAATATGCCCTGATCATTTATGACATGATTTTTGTAAATATTTTTATAAATACTTCAGATTTCAGAGTATTGAGGGTTGATTTTTTCTTTCCACAAGCTATTGTACTTTTTCCAGCTGATGGGCTCACCATTAATAAAAGGACTTCTTCACAGGATTCATGTGTTAAAATACTTGGTGAAGTGGTTCTCACTGTTTATGTGTTATTTTTTGGTTTCTATGCTTATGTTTTCTTAAATCTGAATTATTTTACATAAAATGTGATGAATAGAATTTGTTGAAACATACACTCTGGTTCTGGTTGTGCACAATTTAAATATTTTCCTTTGATATCAAGTTAAAGAATTCTTAACTTCTCTTTAGCTTCAATTGAATATTTTTTTTTCTTTTGTTACATTTCATTTAAATATAAAAGATCCAATTAGTTCACCTACCTTTCCCTATGAAACTCTTTTAAAAATTTGAGACATACCCATGTTAGTTTGAAGAATCCATAGCTCAATGGAATTTTAGGCAGTAAATCAACCAAACCAATTAAAAAAATCATAAACAATCAAACAAAAAAATGTGATTTAATAACTAGCCTAAAATTATCAATACAAAAAAGCTAAATCTATAGAGAGATCCATCTCTGAGTTTAGGAGGCCTAGACCATAAACTCGAAAGTGGTTGTGTGGTTACCTCTATAGTCTTTTCCCATCCTTAGAAATTACAGATTAATAAAAGGTACATAGTGGAACATCAATACACATGACTAGAGAGCATGATAACATTTCAAGCATGATAAAAATGAAGTTTCCTCAAAGGGTCAATTGGGAGACAATAACAACTATTACATCAAAGGAGTTGGAAAGGCATCCATAGAGATGGAATCTAGTAACCACATTCATCTCAACAATGTCCTTTATGTACCAGGTTAGAAAATAACATTATATATGTTCCTTGTTTAGAAGATAAAGGAGATAGGGGTTTTTTTGTGGATGGAAAAGTACTTGTGTGGAAAAAGGGATATAGTATAGATGATGATATGGTTATTGGGGTTCATGATGGAATATTGTATATATTGTGGGTCAACTAGATTAAGCTTTAGTACAAGAAAAATAGATCCAAGTGAGTTATGGTACCGAAGGTATGGACATATTCATTTTAGAGAATTGCTTGAATTAAGTGAAATAGTGGCATGGTTTCCTAAACTAAATTTTTAAGAACAATGGTGTATGCAAAGTTTTTTCTCTTGGGAATAAAATCAAGAAAACATTTCCAAACAGTGATTAAATATCTAAGGAATCTTTGGACTTGATTCATTCTAATGTATGTGGTTTGATGCCCATAAAATGTCTTGGTGGTTCATTGTACTCTATGAAATTCATTGATGACTTCTCCCATAAGACATGGATATATCTCTTGAATAAAAAATATGAGTTAATAGATAAGTTCTAGGAATTCGTTGAAATGGAAAGCTTGACAGGTAAAAATATCAAGATATTGGGATCTAAAAATGGAGGAGAATACACCTCAAATAAGCTTGTTTCATTTTGCAAGCAAGTTGGGATTAAGAGGGAGCTAATTGTCCCCTATAATCCAAAACATAATGTTGTATCAATATGAAAGAAAAATTCCATTAAATAATATGTCAAGGCCATGATGCATGATTTGTACCTTTTGTTTCTCTTATGGGGCAAAGCATCATGGACAACAATCCTCATTAAGTTATGGAAGGTATGACTCCTAAATAAGCCTTCTCTAAAAGGAACCCAAAGGTAGAGGACATGAGAACCTTTGGATGACCTATATATATTCATGTTCATAAGGATAATCAGATCAAGAATGTTCCTTCAGGAAATGAAGGCATATTCGTTGGATATAGTGAATATTTTAAAGCCTATAGAGTATACATTATAGAGTAGCGACGAATTGAGGTCAACCAATATGTCACATTTGATGAGAAAGTGGAGTATTGAAGGTCTAAGGAAGTATACATATATTCCTTGGAAGAGGTAAAGAACAATAACTCAAGAGAAAAAAATTTGATTTCTACAAAATATATCAAAATGCCAAAAGGGTCTCAAGATTGAGCAAAACCAATCATAGTTCCAAAGATTAGGAAGAGACAAACATGGCTTAGATCCAGAATTAGAAGAAGCGGAAGGAAATGCAGCTCCAGATGTTACATATTGAGAATTAAATAATCCTAATAGGTTCTCCTGCTATGAAAATCTCATGAAAAAATTCATTGATGAAGAACCTTCCACGTATGAACAACGAACTAGTCAGCAGGTGTGGAAGGAGGAAATGAATGAAAAGTATCAATCAATCATAAATAATGATGTTTTGGAAATCATACCAAGACCTAAATGGAAGTTAGTGGTAATTTCCAATTGGATTTATAAGATAAATCATGTTGTATATGGTAGTATTGATGTAACACCCTCCTCCCACATTTACCCTAGTTAACCGGTCTGTTGGGGAAAACATGTGACAAGAGGCTACTATGATATGATTCAACTCCCCATTTACAATTAAGGAAGTGGAAAAGACATAACACACCTAATATGAACTTACAACATGCTACAAAACCTTTAGGAAGAAACGCACCCTTCCAGATGACCAAACCCTTAGGAAACTCAACATTTCACTGGCCTAGAGTGCCAGTCTCTCCATTTCTAATCCCTCCAGGTGACTGAGAGCCTGATTCACTCCCATGAGCCTTCCTAAGTGTGATTGCATCCTTTTTCTTCTAGTGCAATGCCAACGACTGCAATATTTAAAGCTATTTTCTAGGGCTAGGACCGAGTCACTACTTAGAAACTTATGAAAGATTCAGAAATGATACATAACACTAAGAAAAAGGCACTAATGCAAACATTTGATCAATGAATTGAATATAACCCTACTATCCATGACAATAATTTCATCAAACATGTCACAAATATGCATTCTAGAGGTCATAATAATAGATACGATCATAAGGGTCTCATACTTATCTAAGAATCACTAGGAAGCATTGATTCCTTATCACATTAGTTGCATTATCATCTATTAGGTCATATATTGATTGTTCATTCATTTACAAATAAAAACATGATGATATCTATACATCATCACTTTCATAAAACATACCTCTAACAAACATATAAACAACAGAAATAACATGGATATGACAGCCATAAATACCACATATGAACCAATACATTTGCACATAATATACCATGGAGAAGAAACACTTATTAATGAATGATTAGGCCAATCAGGTTCAAAACTTCCATGTTCCACCTGACCATATATGGGTTGAACCAAATCTCTCTTTAACGAATCAACCCCGTTCCATATTCCAAGCATGAATGTGGGACCTATAACCAAAATCAACTAGGGCTTCCCGAGGCTACACCACCTCACCCTCGTCAATTGATCCAGGCTTTACTGCAATCCTCACCAGATCACTAGGCCCTAAAAAAGCATAGATGCCTCGAGATCCCTCCACCTAAACTATGAGGAATTTTTTGTCTCAACCTCTCTGCTACCATGTATGCCACCATTACTGGTCAAGGGATTCCTATGCTTATTAGGTCTCCACCCTCTAGGCTTTACCATGTTTCCCGTCTCGTGATTCCTAGGCCCAATCAAGGGAATTCACCACTAAGATTTACTATGTATCCCTCCATTCACAAGTCAAGTGATTCATAGGCTTAATCAAGATGTTCACATCTAGGATTTACCATGTATCCCATCCCAGGATTCCTATGCATTGCGAATAATTCTGATACCACCCCACTGAGGTTCAATTCCACCCAGCAATCCAACTCAAACAAATAAAATAGAACCCACTACACCATGACTATCTGGAAATGACAAGGGAATGCTGAAGAACATTGCCACACCTAGAAAAACCCATGTCAATGGATGCAAGAGAACCAAGAACACAGATGCATAAACATGCATTCCAAAACAAGTAAGGAAATTATACATGTAAATCGATACTTACAAGTAATCCTATTTTAGCTGCTTGATCCTACTCTTCCTTGCTTGATATTTTCTTCTGTCTTTACCTTCTTTTATTTTCTTGATCTAATGCTGAAGTTCTCCAAGAAAAATATGTGTGTCCAAGAGCATGAGAGAGAGAGTAGAGAGAGAGAGATCCAAAAATAATCTGACAAAAATGTTATACTGACAAAAGGTACCAACTGATCCTCAAAAGTTGTTTTATTAATGAGGCCTTTATTTTCTTCATTTTTCCATATTTTTCCTTAATTTTTCTCCCTGCATGCAACATGTGACCTTTCACCTTCCTTTTATCCCAATTTCAATTATTTTCATAAATAAAATTTAAATTAATGCCACTTTGCTATTCCAAATCCTTTGTCATTTCCTTTGCCATTGTCTTTGTCAATGCCTTTGAAAATTTCCTTAGCCATAATAAAAACCAAATTAAAACCCACACTATGATATTTTTCCCAAAATTTATCTTGGAATATGTGTCCCATAACCGTGGTTATTATTTTTCCTTTATTAACTTTTTACATGGATTTTTACCATGCTTGTTATAGAACCATCCTGCTTGGGGGAACACTATCCTCGATGTTCAATGACACCTACAACCAACAATACTACTAAAAGAGAAACATACCACCCATGGAGCTTTATAACTTAGCTCGTTGTAGTATTTACAATGATCAACCTGTTGATAAGAAAACCAACATGAACACATAGCAACATGACAACCAAAATGACATGACACCATACTAATTATTGGAGCTTTATAACACAACTCATGGAAGTATTTAAATCCATATACATATGTACATATACCAAAACATCATACCAAAGAATATACCAAAAACATATATCAAGGAAATTTGATCAACCAACGAATAAATAAGGATACATATCCCACATATGATATACCATCTCCCATGTAGCTTCACCAGGTCCAAAGTGCTTCCACTTCACTTTAACCTTCTTGATTGCTTGGTTCCTGAGCATGATCATTCTCTGCAATATACAATCTGGTTCCAGTTTGAATTCTCCTTCTAGATCCACCTACAATACAGACCATTCAATCACATGATCATTATCTTTAACATGCTTCTTAGGTAATAAAGCACAAAAAACATCATGGACTTTCACTGTCAGGGGTTGTGCAAGTCGATAGGCTACTGGTCAAATCCTTTCAAGAATCTCGAAAGGTTCACAAAAATGAGGTATCATCTTGGAACATGATCCAATATGCAAGGAGATCTCCTTCGGACTGATGCACAAGTACACATTTTCCCCAACCTGAAACTCCTTAAACAACCTATTCTAATCTGCATAGATTTTCTTCCTTTCCCATGCTACCTTAATATGCTTCTTTATTACCTGTATTTCTTGTTCCATGTCTCCTAACATATCCAGTCCTATCAACACCATGTTCGCTAGGTCACTCCAACTTATGGGATTATTAAAAATCCACTCGTACAATGCCTCAAATGGACTCATCCTCAGTCACTCGTGGTAACCATTGTTGTAGAAAAAATCAACCAACAGAAGATACTACTCCCATCTCCTCTGCTAATGCATCACTTGCATCCTCAACATGTCCTCCAATATTATGTTGACTCTATTTATCTACCCAAATGTTTGTGGCTGATAAGTTGTACTGAAGGAAAACTCTGTCCCTAAATCTACAAACAACTCCATCCAAAACTTGGAAGTGAAAGTAGCATCCATGTCTAATACAATATTCTTCAAAACAACATGAAATCTGACTAGTTCTCTGATGAATAATTGTGCCACATCAGTAGTTGAATACGTAATATTTTACCGGAATGAAGTGTGCTACCTTAATCAACCTATCCACCACAACCATGATGGAATCATGTTGTCTAGATGTCCTTGACAAACCTGTAATGAAATCCATGGAAATGACCTCCCATTTCCACTTTGGAATTGGAATCAGTTCTAGAAATATACGTGTATGTTTACACTCTTCCTTTACCTGATGATATTCCAAACATCTAGCCAAAAACTCTAGCATATCATGTTGAGAATGCAGCAAGATGATGGAGCTTAGTGAAATGAAGTCGCCTTCACTAAGTGGGCCCGCAGGCAAATTCTGGCGCAAAGTCTATTTTTAGACTATGTCTATTTTTAGACATACGGAGCATAATTTGGGAATTCTACTTGGAGATTCTTGGAGTATGCGACATGTCGGTAAAAATAGATGAGACCCTAATTTTTAGGACCCAGGCTATTTTTAGACTGATCTCCTAAAATATGGAAGTCAAATATTATTTACCCTTAATAATATTTTGACTATAAACAGCAGTTTACTCTCTTGGCGCACTTCAGTTTGAGTCATGGAGGTGGCTCATGCAACCGACACAAGGAATCACGTGGTTCCTAGGGTTTGATGGCATCTTGCATGGTTGGCTTCAGTTAGACTTCAGTGGCAGGAGTTTTGGAGGAGTTAACGGGACAAGTAGTGGAGTTGTGTTCTGTTTGTTTTAGTTGAACTAGTTGGGATTAACTAATCAACTAGATATGAGTGGAGTAAATTAAATAATATTTAATTTACTAAATATTAACTCATTAGTCAACTCAAGAACACTTCAGTTCACTACAGTGCATGATCAGTTCAGTGGAGACCAGTGGAAGAGGTAGATGAAAGGGTGAGTAAAGCTATCAGTTGGTAGATTTGTTTTGCATGAGTTTTGCATTACACTTGGAGGAATTTTCCATGACAATTATGCAATCAAGGGAAGGGGATTCGAACCTTGAACCTCTTCATATACAGGCCATGATTGCGCAATAGAGGCAAGGCAATTGGCGGGGAGTTTTGAACCTCAGACTTGTTCAAAACTGAGTCAGATTGTGAGTAACTTCATGAGAGAGCACTGAGTACTTGTGAGGAGTATTGTACTTGTTTGGTTACTTGATTTCTCCATTATAATATACACAATAGCTGCGGGGTTTTCAGCTATAGGCTTTCCCCATACATACCGAGTTAATGTGTGATTGAATTGATGTGAGATTGCTTTTGTTATTTCCGCATGTGACAATTAATTGTAGAAGAAGGTTATGTGTTATGTATGCAATTCGAAATTGATATATGACCAGGTTAATCTTCAGTGAATAAGTGATTTATTCAGCTAATTTCTACATATCATTCTTCATATTCAACCAATAATAAAACTTCTTCATTGTTGTCAATGTTTTTTGATATCCTGGGTGAAATGAATACAATTTCACATGAAAATCCCTCAAGATAATATTCTTGAGCTCACTAATGTCTGGCACATATATCATGTCTATAAATATGATCAAGCCATATATTGTGAGATGATAGTGCACATCTTGATCACATGTACCTTGTTGTAACATGTGCATACATTCCATGTACTTGTCATCATGTTGTCCCGCCTGTAAGATCCGATTTTGTAAGTATATCCCATAAGAACTCATAGCTATTATATGATTCACCTGTATCCTCCTACTAAGAGCATATACAACCTTGTTCTATTTACCTTTGATGTGCTTGATATCAAAGTCAAACTCACTGATTGTGGTTAACCATCTTATTTATTTAAGATTCACATTCGGTTGATTAAACAAGTATCTCAACCCATTGTGATCACTCATTATTACAAATATCCTGCAAAAAGATAGTTTCTCCATATATTCACTGCATGAATGATCGTTTCCAACTAAAGATCATGTGCCAAATAATCTCTTGTGCTCATTAATTTTCCATGATTCATAGCATACTACTTTTCCTTCTTGTATAAGGGCTACGCCAAGTCCTCTCTTACATGCATATGTACACACTAAAAACTATTTTTCCAGGTCTGCAATATTTAGCATTGGATCATTTGTCAAAAACTTCTTCAATTTTTCAAAACTCGCTGCACATTCCTCTATCTATTCAAATTTGTTACCTTTCCTCTGCAGTGACATAATATGATATGAAATCTGAGAGACATTCCTGAAGAACCTCATATAATAACCTGCTAGCCCCATAAATGATATTACCTCATCCATTTATAGGAGCTTCCCATTCCATGATATCCGTTAACTTCTATAGATCCATTGTTATACCTTCCTTGGGGACTACATGCTCCAAGTAATGTACCAATGTCTGAAAGAAACTACATTTACTCAACTTGGCATACAAACTGATGCTCTATTAGAAATATTAACACTACTATGACATGCTTGTCATGTTCTTCCTCATCCTTAGAATATATCAAGATGTCATCAATGAATATAATAAAAAAAAATTCTATATACAGATGCAACATACTATTCATCAAGCATATAAAGGTAGTTGGAGCATTAATCAAACCAAATGGAAATACATCAAACTCACAATGCCCATATCTGGTCTGGAAATTTGTCTTGTAAATGTCATCTTCCTTGATGCGTACCTGATGATATCCAGATCTCAAATCAATCCTTCAGAACACCATTTCTCCCTTCAACTGATCAATTTAATAAGTCATCAATCCTAGGAAACATATATCGGTTCTTCATGGTCACATTTGTCAACTGCCTGTACTAAATGCACAACCTAAGAGTACCATCCTTATTCTTCATAAACAATACTAGTGTACCCTAAGGTGATACACATGGCCTAATGTACTCCTTGTCAAGAATTTCCTTCAACTGCAACTTCAGCTCTACTAACTCCGTAGTGCTAATTTTGTGTGGTTCCTTTGATGTTGGTGCTTCCCCTGGTACCAAATCAATGGAGAATTCCACTTCTCTGTGAGGTATAAAATTTGAGATATCTGCTAGAAGCACATCCTGAAACTGCTCTAAAACCGGGTGCTAGCTCAATATCTCCACATCCTCATCCTCCTTACCTTTATTACTAGAAATGTGCACTACAAATAGCAGACACCATTTTCTGTGACTATGTTTTTCCTGCATAGCTATCACCAATATAACTTATGTTGCTTTCTTCTTACCCTGTAAGATTCTTTGTTCCCCATTTCCATCCAAGAAATCAATGGATTTTTCATAACAATCCACCTTAGTCCTGTGAAGGCACAACTAGTCCATACCCAAAATCATATTATAGGATCCCAACATTAATACATTAAAATGTGTTGAAGTAGGCATACCATTCAGTTCAAATACACAATCTCTTACCCAATGAAGAATTCTCTTCTTTGTACCTGTATCCAACTTCACTAATTGCTGTGAAACCAGCTCCAAAAATAGAATAAAAGAGATATCAACACCTTAGAAATAATCCACTTCGAGGGGGAAACCTCCAATACATTACATGAATGAACAATTCTTGGATGATACAAATGAAAAAACCTCCTTTCTATATATAGGAGTCCATGGGGCCACAATTTAATCCTAGTGGGGCCACAATGTAATCCTAGCTGACCTAACAATAATAATATAAGGGCACAATAATAACAATATGGGGGTTACAGGGGTACAAAAATAAGAATAAGGGGGTTACACTAACAAAAGTAAGGAACTATACTAGTAATATAGGGACCTAACATGCTCCTCTCCTTCAAAAAAGTGTTGTACTCAATGCTTGAGTAGCTTCGGGTGCTTTTGTATAAAATTCTCATCCTCCCATGTAGAATCTTCAGTGGGTAAGTTCTTCCATTTGATGAGATACTCTGAAATTGAACGATTTCGTAGTTGTCGAGTTCTTGTTTCCATTACTGCTTCAAGTTCCAATATGGTTTTTCCTTCCTCATCAAGTTCTGGAAATATTGTTTGAACTGGAAGTGTGTCCCCTATAACCTTTTTTAAGCATGAAACATGGAAAAATGGATGCACTCTCGAAGAAGTAGGAAGCTCCAATTTGTATGCCATAGTAGCAATCTTTTGCAACACCTTGTAAGGACCATAGTAATTTGGAGATAATTTATTATCCTTCTTAGCTTGCTTGAGGGACATTTGTTTGTATGGTTGTAGCCGTAAAAATACCCAGTCTCCTACATCACAAATTCTCTCACTGCGATGCTGATCTGCCTTTTGTTTCATTCGATTTTATGCCAAATTTAGGTTATCCTTTAAGAGTTGGAGAACTTCTTGTTGATGCTCGATGTGATCCTCCACTGCTTGAACCCTAGAATTTTCCCTTAACGAAGATGTGATGGATGGTGGATGATATCCATAAAGTGCCATAAATGGGGTCATTTTTACTGTAGTATGGAAGGAAGTGTTATACCACCATTTAGCGAGAGGTAACCACTTGACCCATTGTGCTTTCTTATCAGATACAAAACAACGAAGATATCCTTCCAAACATTTATTCACTATCTATGTTTGACCATCGGATTGAGGATGATAAGATGAGCTATGAGCTAGTTGAGTACCCAAACAAAAAAATAATTCCATCCAAAAATTTCCTGTAAAAATAGGATCTCTATCACTTACAATAATCTTCAGGTTTCCATGTAGCTTTTGAATTGTTTCCATATATGCCGTAGCAACTGTACTTGATTTAAATGGATGAGATAATGCAAAAAAGTGTGCATACTTGGTAATTCTATCAAATACCACCATGATGACACTCCTTCCTTCGGACATAGGTAAACATGTGATAAAATCCATTGAAATATCCTCCCAACGTTGAATTTGAATGGATAAAGGTTGTAGAAGACTCAGGGTCTTCATTTTCTCAACTTTATTTTGATGGTAAACTAAACATTCTGGCACAAAATTTTGAATATCAGATTTAAGGCCACCCAAAAAAAATCTTTCTTCACCCTGTGGTAAGTTTTGAAAAATCTCAAGTGTCCTCCTAAAAGAGAAGTGTGAAATTTCAAAAGAATCTTTTGTTTTAGTTGGGAATTCTTGCAAATATATAAGCGATCTTTGTACCATAAGGAATCATTTTCCAACTAAATGTATCAGATGTACTAGGATCTTGCTACAAATTTTGAATGAGTGTCCACACTTCTTCATCCTTCTTCCATTCATCCCTTGCTTCAGTTATCCAATCTAGTTGGATAATGGAAATGGCACAAAGAAATGCTTCCACCTCTTCATCCTTTCTTGAGAATGAATCTGCAACAAAATTTAGCTTTCCTTTTTTGGAGATGATTTCAAAGTCATAACCCAACATCTTTGTGACCCATTTTTGCTGCTCTTCTGAAGATAGTCTTTGTTCCAAAAATTGTTTAAGACTATCATGATCAGTCTTTACCTTGAAGTGTCTTCCCATTAGGTAAGGTCTCCTTTTATTTAGTGCATGTAGTATTGCCAAAATTTCCTTCTCATAAATAACCTTTTGTAAATACTTTTCTTTGATTGAACGACTTTCAAAAGAAATGATCCTTCCTTCTTTCATTAAAACAACACCAATTCCATTTCCTGAGGCATCACATTCCACAATAAAGGTTTTTGTGAAGTTTGGCGTAGCTAAGACTGGTGGTAGGCACATTGCCTCTTTAAGATGTTCACAGGCCTTAGTTGCTTCACGAGTCCATGAAAATACATATTTCTTCAATAATGTTGTTAGAGGTGTTGTTATTCTCCCATAATTCTTAACAAACTTGCGATAATACCTTGTTAACCCAAGAAATCCACGCAACTACTTTATGGTTGTGGGGAATTTCCATTCCTTAATGGATTTAATTCTGTTAGGGTCTACCTTAACAACCTCGTGAGATACAATATGACCCAGATATTCCACCTCTTGTACTCCAAATAAACATCTAGATGTTTTTGTATATAATTGTTTCTCCTCCAACAGTTTGAGCACCATGTCAACATGTTGAACATGATCCTTCCAGGCTGTAGATTAGTATATCATCATAAAATATTAGCACAAATTTTCTAAGGAAGTGTTTGAAAATTGAATTCATCAACCCTTGAAATGTAGAAGGTGCATTGGTAAGGCCAAAAGGCATGAACAAAATTTCACAATGACCCTCATGAGTTCGAAATGATTTTTTAGAAATATCTTCAGTCTTCATTCTAATTTGATGATATCCTGAACGAAGATCCAACTTGGTAAAATAAATTGCTCCATGTAATTCATCTAATAATTCATCAATCACAGGAATGGGAAATTTATCTTTAATAGTGAGCTTATTGAGCTCCCTATAATTCGGACACATGCGCCAAGATCCATCTTTCTTGTGCACCAATACTACTTGGGCAGAGAAAGAACTTTGACTAGGTTGAATTATACCAACCTCTAACATTTCTACAATCATACGTTCAATTTCAGTCTTTTGGACATAAGGATATCTGTAAGGCCTGATGTTTGGAGGAACACTTCTTGGAATAAAATGAATAGCATGATCATGATCACGAATAGGTGGGAGTCCTTTGGGAGTATCAAACACCTTGGAATGATTGTCCAAGACTTTTTGGAGATCTAGAGAAATAGATGATTTTGATGTTGGAACTTCTAGTGAGCATAATTGTGCAATTGCGCCTTGTTGTTCTTTCTTCAGAATATTTTTCATGACATTAGAACTTATTATCTTTCCTGGCTTCCCTACGATACCTCGTAATTCAATTTCCTTTCCTTCCGAAAAAAATTTCAAGGAAAGTTCTTGAAATTTAAAAGCTACCGTCCCCAAAGATTGTAACCATTGTACTCCTAGTACAACATCAACACCTCCCATTGGGATCGAAAGAATTGGACTATTCAATACATATTCCCCCATGGATAGCTTGATATTATGGCATTTTCCTGAGCAATTTATAGTTCCTCCATTTGAAACAATCACTTGAAATTCTGGTGCTGGGTATAGGAAACAATTCAATTCCTTGGCTACCTTACAATGAATAAAATTATGGGTACTACTCGAATCAATCAACACTATTACATTTTTCTTCTTGATATGTACTTCTATATTGAGAGTTTGAGGAGTGGTAATTCCTGCCAATGCATTACATGATATGGTCGGACTCATTTCTTCTTCTTCTAGGGTTGCTTCCTGGTGTATATCCTCTTCTTTTGAATTTTCTTGTTCATTTTATTCCTCCTATTCACAATCTATGTAAAATAATTTCTTCTCAGCACACTTATGACCTTTAGTGTATTTGCTATCACAACTGTAGCAAAGCCCTTTTGCTCTTTTATCTTCCAATTGTTGTGGTGTCAACCTTGTAGGTTGTGGAAGTCTAGGAGTAGCAACACTTCCATCTTTATAGATGTGAGTGGTAGGCTTCCTTGTCTCCATAATTTTATATTCAATTTTTCTTGCCAGCCTGAATGCCTTCTCCAATGAATCATTTTCCCAAATGTGAACTTCATGTTGGATGTTATCCTTTAAAGTCCCTATGAACACATCAATCTTGTGTTCCTCTGGAATATCAGTTACCCTTATATTCAATTTTTGGAAGTCCTCAATGTGCTCCGCCACTTAACCCTTTTATTTGAGATTTATCAGTTGACTAAAGAAGGTGTTGCTCTTTGTATCCTCATAATGTGCTATCATTTCCTCTATAAAAATTGACCAAGTGAAATTTTTTTTACGGGACCAAAGCCATTGATACCATACAAATGTATTTTGTTCTAAATGTAAAGTTGAAATTCATACCTTTTGTGTGTTTTGCATGTTATTGAGATCAAAATATTGCTCCATATATAGTATCCATGTTACAGGATCCTTGCCATCAAACTTCCTCATATCCATCTTTGGAATATGGTGGTTCTTCAATCCAACATTATATTTTATGAAATCATGATTAAAATTTATTTTGTTCTCATCATGAGTTTCCTCTACTGTCTTTTCGCCATTAGGAATCATTTGTTGTATCAACTTTGTCAAACCTTCCATGTCTACTTTTATATCATTCTTCATGTTTTCCATGTTGCCTTTGATTTTTCTTCCATGTCCTCCATCTTAGCTTCCATGCCATCTATCTTAGCTTACATGCCATACATCTTAGCTTCCATGCCTTTCTTCAAACCATCCATATTATTCTTCAAACCATCCATCTTCGCTTCCACACCTTTCTTCAAAACTTCCATTTCATTTTTTGCTGCTCTTTGCAAGAGCGAAATTTGGTGCACTTGCGCTTGTAATTTTGATAGATCATGTTGAAATTATTCATCTTCATGAGTCATAGTAGAGTATTATGAGGGCTTAATGGGTGTTGAATTCTTCTTAGGAGGAATTTCAGAACCCAATACTAAAATATATGCTTAATAGGCCCTTGGAATCACTTCAAAATGAGTTCTTACACAGGAATTATGCAATTTGGAAAAAAAAAAATACACACATTTTTCTTGCTTTTGAGGAGCTCGATATTGAAACCGAATTATCTATGTGATTTCGGATCTTCAGTATCTAAAATTTGGCCCCAAGGTAGCTCTCTGAATCCTATTTCGAATGCCATAGGTTTGACCTGATTTGGATTCTTCAAGTCAAATTTTGTCCAATCTCCCACAATGACCTAATTATGGACTCGTTCAGTAGAGAAAAATTGTACGACTTGCCACGTGTCAGTGTTTCCTCCTTTGGCTCTAAAATTTATAGAAAGGAAACTACAGTTCGTGTACTTGCGGCCACTCTTTACAGAATTCTAATCGGATGCTCAAAGAGAGAGTTATGAATATTTTCCCATGATCACCTCTTTGAGATGAAATTCAAGAGCCTGAAAAAGCCCTAACTTCCACAGACCATATCTATGAACATATTCTGAGCCAAGCTTTGAAAATTTTCAACGATATTCCCCAATATTTTGGCTTTGCGCTCTAAAAGTTTTATAAATTGAACCTTCGTAGAACAAAATTTATAGTGAAAATTCCATGATGACCTGTTTAGGTTAAATTCAAGAGCTTGCAAAAGCCCTAACTTCCACAGATTGTATCTCCTAAAATATTGCGAACAAAGCTCTGAAATTTTGTGACGTTTTTCCTTAGGATTTTTTCTTTGCGCTCTAAAAATTTCAACTTCTGACCCTTCGTAGAAAACAAGTTATAGAGAAAATTCCACAATGAATTGTTTGGAGCAGCGAAACCCTGGAATCCAAAGCTCTGATACCAAATGTTGTGAAACTAGCTCCAAAAATAGAAGAAAAGAGATATCAATGCCTTGGAAATAAGCCACTTCACGGGGGAAACCTCCAATAAATTACATGAATGAAAAATTCTTGGATGATACAAATGAAAAAACCTCCTTTCTATATATAGGAGTCCATGGGGCCACAATGTAATCCTAGCTGACCTAACAATAATAATGTAAGGGCACAATAATAACAATATGGGGGTTAGAAGGGTACAAAAATAACAATAAGGGGGTTACACTAACAAAAATAAGGGAATATAATATTAATATAGGGACCTAACACTAACCAATATTATGCATGCACTTCCTTATTCAAATCACACTTATCCACCAAGTCAGGGCTAACATAATAAAAATTAGATCTAGGGTCAATCAAAATAGAAACTAATTTATCACAATTGTTACCATCCATCTCAATGATAGATGTTTGATGATCTTCCTTTCTATTATCCAGTTCTGCATAGATATGAGGAACGTTATGCCCAACATCCCCAACAATATGTGCCTTCTGTGAACTATAAATCTGAGTCCTGCCACCATGCTACTACAGGAAATCTCTCTTGAGGTGCTCCTTACCACATATCCAACATTATAAACCTCTCGATACCATCACCTCTATTATGTTGTTGTGACTGATGTACTTCTCTAGCTACCTTGAGCTTCTTATAAGGTGCAACATTTTCTTTCTCTTATGTGTTCTGAGGCCTTGTTCTTTTCTGATGCCATTTACCTTTACCTTTATCTTTCCCTTTCCATCCTTTATTAGATTCATTCTTACACTTTCACTGCTCATAAAAATTATTCAGTTTCCCAATAAATTCCTCAAGTGACCGAGGATCATCATACTCAATCTGATCTCTAAATGCTAATGGAAATCCACTCACAAACCTCTGAAATTTAGTATTTTCATACTTAATATACGGTACATACCTCAATATCTCCAAGAAATTAGTCGCATACTCTTCATATGTCATCGAACCGATCTTAAGATCATAGAATTCTTGTCTTTGATGTCATAATACCTCTTCGACAAGTAATTCTTCCTGAAAAGTATTTTGAATTCATGCAAAATAAGCTCTTATGTCCTAATGTATTTGAACCACTTCACATATTCCCACTAGATATCTGCTTTACTTTTCAGGTTGAAGATAGCTACTTTGGCCTACATATTATCTTTGTAATTATGAAACTGAAAGAATTTTTCTTCCCAAGTAACCAAGCCTTTTCTTCTTTTGGCTTCTTCAAATATCCATTGAAGGTAGGTGGCTTAGATTTCTTAAAATCATATGAAAAGTATCCCCTATCAATCCTTTTATAAGGGTGATAACGATGATGATCATAGTTCATGTCAAAACCAGAACTAGAATACTACCTGTGTCCATCATCTCTCTTATCTAGAGTAACCACTAACCTGCCACCTATGATTGTTTCATCCCTATCTAGCCTGTGAAAACCATGAGACCTACTGAAATATGCCCCATTAGTTTTTTCCTCCTGCCCATGGTTTATCCAAAGTGGCCCCTGTCGTTGATCCAAAGTCTAAAGGATTACTGCATTTACTTCTTCTTGTTTCTCTTGTTCCTACATGATAATGTCATTGTTTGATTTGAAAATTTTTATCTCTACCTTCAAGATTCTCAACATTTCTGCTAAGTCAGAAGAATTCCCAATGCCATGTTGCTCATCTGATCCATATGGGGAATCTCGTGAATTGTAGTCTAGTATCTTCTTATTAATATTTGATCTCTTCCTGCAAGGCATACTATGTCAGCTAAATTAAACAAACCAACATACCTTAGTATAATTTGGGGATGATATCTGATCTGCAAGACCCACAAAACTATCACAATAGATAGATAAACATAATCATAACAAAATATATATATCAGTATAACCATAGTTTAGTTATCAATGCATGACCATACCAACCACACATCATGACCCCAGGTATGGAAAATACGACCATATCAATGTATGCATAACAACATATAAATATTGACATGCATAAATAATTCATAACTGATATACATTCACAACAAATAAATTCAACAATGATACCATCAACTTTCACATGGTGACACAACTGCGACCATGAATAACAACATGAATATCCAACAAGAATATAGACCACAAGCATAACAACACATATTCAATTGACATGAATGCATGAAAAACACACTTCACATCCAGTCTAAGGGGTGAACCATGATTTGATACCACTCTGTAACACCCTCCTCCCACATTTACCCTAGTTAATTGATCTATTGGGGTAAAGATGTGACGATAGGCTAATATGATTTGATTCAAATCCCCATGTATAGTTAAGGAAGTGGAACCAACACAACACACCCAATATGACCTTACACACATGCTACAAAACCTTCAGGAGGAAACCCACCCTTCCAAGTGACCAAACCCTAAGGAAACTCAACATTTCACAAACCTAGAGCCCCAGACACTCCCTTTCCAATCCCTACAAATGACTGATAGCTCCAGTTTCTCCCATGAGGCTTCCTGAGTGTGATTGTAATTTTTTTATATGAGTGTTATGCAAATAACAGTGAGATTTAAGGCTATTTTCCAGTGCTAGGACCTAGTCACTACCCAGAAATTTATGAAAGCTTCATAAATGATACATAACACTAATAAAAAGGCACTAATGAAAACATTTGATCAATGACTTGACTAGAACCCTACTATCCATGAAATTCATTTCATTAAACATGTCACAAATATGCATTCTATAGGTCATAGTAACATATCTAAGCATAAGTGTCTCATAATTATATGAGATTATCTAGGAAGCATTAATGAATTATCACATTAGTTGCATTATCATCCATTAGGTCATATATTCATTGTTCATTAATTTACAAATCAAAACATGATGTGATCCATACATCATCACTATCATAAAACATACCTTTAACCAACATATAAACAACAAAAATAACATCGATATGAAATCAATAAATACCACATATGAACCAATACATTTCCACATAATATATCAAGGATAAGAAACTATTATTAATGAATTATTAGGCTAGCCAAGTTTGAGACTTCTACATTCCACCTGACCATAGATGAGTTGAACCAAATATCTCTTTATCCAAGATTCACCCTTGTGCCATATTCCAAGCATGAATGTGGGACTTATAACCAAAAAAAAATAGGGCTTCTTGAGGCTACACCACCTTAACCTCATCAATAGAGCCAAGCTTTACCTTAATCCTCACCAGATCACTAGGCCCTAAACAAGCATGGATGCCTCAAGATCTCTCCACCTAAACCATGAGGAATTTGTTTATCTCAACCTCTCATATTTACTGTGTATTCTTTCAATACTGGTCAAGGGATTCCTAGGCCTATGAGGTATCCACCCTTTGGCCTTTACCGTGTATCCCATTTTGGGATCCCTAATCCTAATCAAGGGTATTGACCACTAATATTTATTGTGTATCCCATCATTCATTGGTTAAGGGATTTCTAGGCTCAATTGAGCTGTTCACATTTATCCTTTACCGTGTATCTCATCCCAGGATTTCTAGGCCTTGTGAATAATCATGAGACCACCCCACTCAACTTTGATTCCATCCAACAATACAACTCAACCAAATACAAGGAACCCACCTCACCATGGCTATTCGTAAATGGAAAGGCAAGGCTAAATAAAATTGTCACACCTGGAAAAACCCATGTCAATGGTGGAAAAATAACCAAAAACACACATGCATAACTATGCATGCCAAAACTAGCAAGGAAATTATACATGCAAATCGATACCTGCAAGTAATCCCGATGTAGTTTTTTGATCCTACTCTTCCTTGCTTTATATTTTCTTTCCTCTTTGCCTTCTTTTCTTTTCTTGATCCAATGCTGAAGTGCTCCAAGAAAAATCTAAATGTCCAAGAGTGTCTGCGAGAGAGAGAATAGAGAGAGAGCTCCAAAAATAAACTGAAAATAAGGTTATATTGACAAAAGGTTACTTTGAAAAAATGTACCAATTGATCCTCATAAGCCTTTTTGTTAATGAGGCCTCTACTTTCTACATTTTTCCATTCTTTTCATCTTCACATGAAACCTAAGACATTTCACCTTCCTTTTCTCCTAATTTCCATTATTTTTAGAAATAAAATGCCAATTAATGCCCCTTTGACTTTCCAAAAACTTTTCCATTACATTTGACAATTTCCTTATCCATAATAAACCAAATGAACACCCACACTAGGATGTTTTTCCCAAAATCATCTTGGAATACGTGTCCCATAATGATGGTTATTATTTTTCCTTTATTAACTTTTCACATGGATTTTTGACTAAGGTTGTTACAATTGACAAATACAAGGCACATTTCGTTGATAGAGGATTCTGCCAGAAAGAGGGAGAAGACTATAATGAGACTTTTGCTCTAGTTTCCTGGTACACCTACATTAGATCGATCATTTCTCTTATTTTTGTGTTTGGATGGAATTTGTACCATATGGATGTGAATACCACTTTCCTCAATGGTGTGATTGAGGCATAGGTGTACCTAGAGAAACCTCAAGGATTTGAGGTATATGGAAAGGAGTCTCATGTTTGGAGGTTGAAAAATTCTTTGTAGGGACTCAAGAAAGGTCCAAGATCTTGGTATGATCGTTTTTAAAACTATATGATGAGACTGGGATTTACCAAGAGTGAAGCTATCCAAACCTTTAATTTAAGGCAGTGAGGAATGAACCTGTGATATTAATATTAAATGTTGATGACTTGTTTCCAACAGGTGTTGAGCCTCTTATCATTCAGTGTAGTAAGTAGTTGGATTATAAGTTTGACATGAAGGATATTGTGTTGATTCACTGTTACTTAGGATTATAAGTATGGAAGAAAACTGGTGAATTCCTCCTATTCAAGGAAAGTATGTGTTAGAGATCCTTCAAAGAGTCGGTATGATGGATTGAAAATTCCTGGCGACTCCCATGGTGACTAACTTGAAGAAGTTAAGAGGCTTTAATTCAATTTTGGTATATCCACCTATTTTCCGATGAATTATTTGTATGTTGATGTATTTGGTTAAAAATAAGCCGAATATATACTTTTTATGAATACCTTGAGCCAGTTCTAGTTATAACCGAGATGGGAGCATTGGATTGTAGTAAAACACATCTTGAGATATTTGTGTCGTACAATGAACTATGAATTGAGGTATGTTGCAAGCAAGGATGTATAGATTAAGGGATATATGGATGCTTATTAGGCACGAAGTGATGAAGATAGGAAGATTACCTTGGGAGCATGCTTCAGTTTGGGATCCTCTATGATATCGTGGATGAGAAAGAAGCAAAGGTTGATTAAACTTAGTACTATTGAAGTAGAGTACATCGCAACCAATGAGGCATGTATTGAAGTAGTACAACTTTGAAATTTATTTGCAAGACTGTTTGACGAATAGTTGGAACTAAATATGTTTTACTACGATAATCAAAGTTGTGTGAATATTTTAGAGAATCATGTGTTCCATGATAGGTCGAAGCATGTTGAGATCAAGTACCACTACATATATGACATGGTGCAGAGGAGAGAAATAAGGCTCAACTACATCTCCACAAATGAGAAGATAACTGATGTTCTAATGAAATCATTGTCGAGGAACAAGTTTGTGTACTTCAAAGACAAATTAGGTCCCGTGGATATCGCCCCTCTCTTTGAGAGGGAGTGTTTATTTTTCTACAATGCAAATGAGCATTATCCTCAAAGGGAGAATGGGTCTAAGAGACCCGGAGGGCTCAAAAGGTAGTTTTGAGTGAGTGTCCCTTAGAGGAGGACCTTAATCACACACCATAAATGGTGTAGTGAGTTCCTGGATCCTCACACACTGCGCATGGTGGAGTGAGGTCCTTCAACATCTAGACCCTGATAACACACCAGAAGGGTGGAGTGAGGTCCTCATTAGGGGAATTTTGAGGTCTAAAATGGGCCTCGTAATAAAAATGTAGAGCCAAAATAAACTTTATAATACCCAATAGGATTCAAGATGATGATGTTAACAATGAGGGATGATTCACCATTTTTGGAGTAAACAAGTAAAAATAATAATAAAACTAGTTTTTCAACCCGTATTTTCAAATTATCTCCAATGGGTTTTACTCAAATTTCGAGTGAGAGTACTCGTTGGATGAAAAATTTAATTCCCGATCAAAGGAGTACCCATATTTGTAATATCCCGAAATGGGAATCACATAGAAAGCCTGTTGAAATAACTCACTCCTGAGAATTCAGTGTACTGAAATGAATTTTCAGCTCCTGGATCCCTTAGATCATCTTATCTAATATGTAAATCCAAGAAGAGAGCAAAAACAAATCAAACTAGGTGGGTAAAACAAATCTCCCACAACCTAGTCTAGCTGTAAAACACCCAGAGACAGGGGTTGCAGCTATATGCAAAGGACTGCTTCAGAAATAATGCAGTTTATCAATTTAAAAGAATGAGGCCAGCATGAAGGTTCATCTTTCAGCTATACATCAACAAAATAGATCTACAATGCATCTTATACAGTGTATAACAGAAATAGAAAGAATGTACAAGACAAAAGCCTCAAATTGAGCTGCTACAACAACATAAAATGGAAGAATAAGCTTGAGAACGTTATTTTCATTGTTGAAGCATACAATAGATTACAACTTAGATCTAGAGTACATCTGTACACAAAATGATAGATATATTTCAGATCTATATACAATATAGGCTCCTTTATACACTCCCCTTGGGGATCTTAGCAAAACATGAACTACAATGAGTATATCTGAGATCTAAATCACAGATCTGTAGAAGTATTCAGAAAAATATGAATCATAACATGTGTAGTAGATTAGATCTGAACTAACATGGATTGGTTGGCCAATCCATGGATCACCACAGTGAAAGGAAGAATCCAATCACTAGAGATCTCTCCTCTAAAATGGTGCCAAGTCTCCCTACAACTTTGCTCTTGCAAATAACGCAGTCATGGAAGTGGGACTACACTGTAGGCTCTGAGAATGCTTTGGCATACTGCCAATGTGTGGATCTGAAGCACAAAGAGTCTAGAACTAACTTATCAAAGGGATAGATGACATTCCCAGTGAGAAGGAGTGTTAGAACTGCATAGATCTGAAAATATCTATTCTCCACTTGCTGCAACTCACATGGACAACCCAATCCTAAATAGGACTACGCTGTAGATGCAAGATGTGGCTTGGCCAAATGCCAGATAGTGGACTAGACAAACAAGGCTCCTCCAAGAGCTGCTCAAGGAAGGAGGTAGGATTCCTAAACATGAAAAACCAATGAGGAATGTCTAAACTGACAACACCTTCAGAAAATAATATCATCAACAACCTTCTCACGCTACTCTCCTCTTTCATTCATAGGATGAAAGCCTTGCAAACCCTAAACCATCTCAAAAGGTTTAGCTCCTTTCACATTTGAAACCTCCAACTAGAACCACAATGTTCCTCTAGGTTCATTGCATCTGGAAAACATTGTGGATTTGGTCCTGTTGACCTAGTCAATTTTCACAATCCCTTTTCATACATGAGGGAATTTTATTAAGGCCGCCCAGATTTAGCCTTGTTCACATGGGAAATGCTTTATTTTTTTTTTTAATGAGTTTAATTTGTCCTCCTTTACAATTTTATTCTTGAACAAGAAAATGAAAACAAAATTGAATATTCCTATTAGCTTGGGCTAACTAGGAACATTACAATCTGTTAGTCATCAATATTTTTCACTTGTTGGTGATGACTAGTTGTAACAACCAAGTTTTCTAGCAGCTGATCTAAAACAATTTGTCAAATTTTCCAGCTGGAAAACACCCATAAACTTTTTTTGCCCTCTTACCTTTTCATTCCGCCCATGACGAGATGAAACTTCATTATCAAGCCCCATCTAGCCTCAGCCATACTAGTTTTCCCATCAGCTCCAAAGAAACAATCCAAATCTGTCCGAAAAAGTTTCCCCTAAGTTAGGTAGTGGCACTTTAGGCATTCCTCCCTTGAAAAACCACTCTAAATCCAAAGAACCTCTACCTGCTATAGACTAGTCATAACAGACCTTCCCATTCTACAAATAAAGTTGGTTACAGCCCTAGGTTGCACCACTAATACACCCTCAAGTCTCAGCAATACATGTACCATAGGTCAAACTGATTTTAGGTGTTTTTACAATGTTTTAATGGATCTTTCAAGGACAGAGGCATACCAACATCCCAGAAGACAATATTTGGCTCCACATGAGAAGACATCTGCTTCTCAATGTGATTTTGAGCCTAGGATGCAGCTGCAGAGCAAAGAATTGTTTCATTAATCTCCTGTGATCATAGTCAAAGCATGAAAGGACAGTGAAAGGAAAAATAACACTGTCAAAAGGTTGATGATATGACATGACTGAAAAACCTCCTTCATCTATAAGCAGAGGGTTTGAAGACTGAAGAAACTCCTTCATTTCATAAGTAGAGGGTTGAAGACTAAGAGTGCCTCCATCTATAAGAAGAGGGCCAAAGGTAAAGTCTGTTTTGAAGTTTTTCACTAACTGTAGAGACAAAATTTGGTTACAGTGAGACAGAAACTAAAGGTTTCTGAAGAAAAACAATAATTAAAGGCAGAGGCAAAGTATTGGGCTTTAAAAATGATTTGCATGAGTTCACTATTGTTTGAGTTACAATGTGAAGCTAATAGGTTCATCATCATTGAAGAAATATTGTTAAACAGATGGCCAAAAGAGTCAAATAGTCTTGGGCTCAAACTAACTTATGCCATCAGGTATAAGAGAAGCCACTATCAGTATGATTCATCAAACATTATTCATTTGGTTGAGGCAAAGTTTGAAAGGAAACCAGACATTTGTCAAAATAGGCCTCCTTCAGCTATAAGCGGAGGGCCAGTGAAGTAGTTGACTTTGGGGTTTTCATTGATTGAGTGACAAATGGTAAGAGCAGTAGGAGACAATTGAAAGCTTCTGAATAGGGAAATCATGTCAAAAACAAAGGGAAAGCATGAGTACCATAAACTATCAAGGACGCTGGCATCTCTCTTATCATAGTTTGCTTTCAAAGACAGTCTGGAGCCAAGAAGTGTACAAAATTTGCTGAGAGGTGTGATTTCCTTAAAGAGTTACAAAAACTCATCTCCTTGATAAAAAGGCTTGACATTTAGTCTCTGTTCCTTTAAACAAAACAGAGTTGAAGAATAGTTGAAATCAGCTGGGTTAGACACAAGCCAAAGGGTGATAATTTTTTTTCAAAAGGTTCTGGAACAAACATTCAAAAGCAATACCTGCATGCCACTATTACAAATGAAGGCAGTTTAGTTATGAAAAAAGGTCAAAGGTACTTTGTTGTTACATTTTGAGTAGAGGAAATTTTTTTAGAAGAAGTGCCCTTATTGATAGACAGAGGACAGTAAAGCTCAGGTGAGTACAACTAGCCCTCACCCATAGTCAAAAGGAAGCATCATTTGGAGAATGCATCTACAGTCACTAGCTATATTTGAGCTAGGTTACCTCTAACAAGCAGATATAAGTATAAGGAACATAAACTATCATTAATTTTTAAAGACATAAGTCACCTCCTTGAAAAATGGCAAAAGATGTTTCACAAGTCAATTTTTTTCCTTTTTCAATAAGAAAAACACCGAGTGATGATTGACCTTCAAAGTGGTTTGCCCTCGGTGAAAAAATATCACAAGCATAAAAACCTCCCAAAACAGTCACCCATAGTTTTTCAAAATGGCCTGGTCAAGTTTGGGTGTGTTTTATTTTGAAAAAACACAAATGATAAGATGTTCATTTGTTGTTTCAAACCAATGCCTTTCTTTCAAAAGGAGACTTACAAAAACTCCCACAAAGGTAACTCAAGGGTGATCGACTTAAAATGAGCTAAAAGGATTGTGGCCATATCTTTTTTCATTTCAAAAACATAGGGCAACACTCCTCTTGCTGTCCACGAGACCAGAGAAGGAATTTTCGAGCAAATTCATTGATTTTTTGGGTTTGAAGACTGCGTGGCGTGCCTGTAGGGTTGTGCAGCGCGTTCAGGCAGAGTTTTAACATAGAGTTGCACTGATGTGCGACGTTCCTGTAGCAGCGCGTGTCGCGCCTATAGGCGCCAGTCACAACGGCCCGACGGTGACCCAATAGCTTTCTTGTGTGCGGCGCTCTCTCATTTCAAACGTGCCGCGCATGTTTCAAGCCATCAAAACGCCTCCAAAAGTTTTCAAAGCTGCTCAAACCCTTCAAACAACGGCTGCTATCGATCTTCAAGGTATGTTGGGGGAAAAAGGTTTGAAAAATATTGTTATAGTTAGTTGAAAGTGAAGTGGTCATTTTTTATTTCAAAGGCCTAAACGATGCCCTCAGAACAGTGCATCAACATAAAACTGCAAGTCAGAATATACTCAATAGTGAAGGCTTTTTCAAAATTGTGAAGATAACCTTACTATGGTAAAACAAAGTTAAACTTTGTCAGCTATATCGTGGAGAAAACAGTGCTTGGGAGGTTCGATCTTTTGGTTTAAAACTCGAAATTGCCATGGTTTTGTTTGCCCAAACCGACATAGTGAAACTGGTGGATTTTTATTGCTATCAAAAGACCATACAAATTGCCCTCAAAACAATGTTTAAAGCTGGAGATATTGTTTAAAGGGAGGAAAAATAGGGTTTGAAAAGTGAAACAGTAGGCCTGATTTCAAACGGCAGTGATCCTTCTACAAGTGTTTTTTCATTTCAAATTTTTCCTCGGTGTGGTGAAGAGCAAAGTCAGGGCTGCCTCTTTAACCATAAAACAAGCTTTAGTATGTGAAGCTGTCATTGCCATTTAGAGGTGTTTGTCAAAATCTGTGCAAGAAAATAGTGAAGACAAGGAGGGTGTGTTGATTTTGAGGAGCTTTTGTTGTTTGTCTGCTACAAAGCTGTATGTTATCACACCAAAACACAAAGAGCTGGGTAACCTTACCCAAACACAGTGACCCTTTGACTGTGTGTATCTTTTTTTGACTGTGTACTTTTTTTAAAAAAATTGTTTGTTGATTGGCATACAAAGAGAAAGGGCAGTGTTTTGGGAGGAACAGAGACCTAATATCACAGAAGCATCTCACACAACATTTGAAACAAATTTGCCTTGATCAAAGCAGTGATTTACAAAGAAGACAGAGTTTTGTTTGAAAAAACATTCTTGAAATCCTTTTGAGGAATTTTGGTTTTGCAGAGAGCGTACAGAACAAGATGCCTCCTAGGAAGGATAGTAGGAGTGGATTGCATAAGATATATGAACCTATTTCCACTGAAGAAGTGAATGCACACCCATCAGTCTTGTTCAATTTCCATGAGTCGGGTGTTTATATTTTTGTCAAAGGGTGCAAGAGGTGAAGAGTTTCTCTCCTTTGACACATCTTTGCGCTTTAAGGTTTCGAGACAAGCATTTCCAGTTGGCAAGCCTTGACTTCAAATTCTCCCCAGGATCCATCTCCAAGGCCACTAAAATTCCCTATATTGGTGAGAAATGGTTTAAACAAAGCCATTTGGACTCGGATGATTACAAGCCCTTTCTAAACCTTGAGCACAGAGAGTCATGTCCTTCTATTTTCCCTTTCTCATATCTTTTAGCTAGCTACGCCCCTCTCATGAAGATTATCATTAAGTACTTCACTTGTGAGGGAAGATTCTCCCGAATTTATGCATATCACATTCGACTTCTCATGCATTTCACTAGGGCCAGATTGATAAATATTCCTTTATTCTTACACAAGAGCATTGAGAAAATGGTCTCCACTGTTCAGAAGAAGCCCCCTTCACAGCAAATAGCCTGTCTCTTCCATCTCTCTCTCATCAAAATCATCATCCTTCATCAGCTTGAAAAGAGGGAGGTCTCTTGGGATGTTTTCATCACTCATCTAGATTTCTCCACTGTCCCTCCAGTCCATACATCCCCTACACCTCCTACTCATCATCCCTCGCCTTCTTCTAGCAGACCTATTCCTAAGAAGCTCAAGTTTACTACAGAAAAAAAAAAGGAACATGAAGAAGGAGAAGAAAGTGACCAGCAAGAGAAAGAAGGACATGAGCAGAAAGAAGAAAGTGCTGAATAGCAACATGATAGTGATGATGAACAACAGCAAGGGGAGAAGGAAGAAAGTGCCGAACAACAGACTCATGATGAGGGTGAACGGCAGCCTTATGAGACAGAGCAGCAGCATGAAGATGATGAACAAGGATAGGAAAGTGATGAACAGGGGCAGTCAAAGGATGACACACAACAGCTACATCATGATGAATAGGGTCAGCCAAAAGAGACTGAACAGGGGTAGCATGATAGTGTTGAAAAAGAGCAGCATGATAGTGATCAGCAAGGGCAGCCAAAAGATGATACAAAGCAGCCTCCTCACGAACAACAGCCTCTTCAAGAGGAAGAGCCTTAAGAAGAAAAAGGGCAAGGTGACAAAGGTAAAGGGGCCATGCCCTCTTCTCCTAAAAAGGCCAAGCCTCGGATAGCAAAGAAAAAAGTGCCTAGAGTTGTCACTCCAAATGTGACAAGGGCCCTCCAAAGTAAAGGGAAATTGCCAAAAAAGCCCATGATTTATTTTCCTAGGAGGAAGAGCACTAGAATAGCCACCCAAAGCAAAGGGAAGGGTAAGGAAGAAGGAAGTCATGAACAAGAGAGTGCATTCGACATCATCCAAATCCAAAGTGATGATAGTGATAATGAGGCCCGGATTCTAGAAAGCCTCTTGATCCATAAGAAATCCAAATTGATGCATTGAAGGATGATCTTCATAGAGCTAGGAATTTCAATCAATTTCTGCAAATCTAAAATAGGCAAATGAGTGTCCATATGGCTGTTTATGAGACACGGGCGACCAATTACAAGAAGGAGGCCTCCAAAGCCCAAGCAAGGTTGGAAGAACTCATGGGCGAGTTCGATGAAAGTGAAGGAGAAGATCAGCCTAGGCGAAAGAGGCCTAGAACCATGGGGCTTAAAAAGGCCCTTGAGAAGCAAAAAGAAGAGGAAAAAGCCCTTCTCCAATCTACCCCTCTCACTGCATTGTTCGAACAGGAGATAGAGAACAATAGGGAGGCATGGCTTGAGAGAGTCAATGACCACTTGGAGAAGAAATTGGAGAAGGCAAACAAATATTTAGACCTTCAAAGGAGAATGACAATGCATTATAAAAAGTTAAATCAGTTTGCCCCGCGCAAGTTGAAGGCTGCTCAAGAAAAGCTCAAGGAGGCTAAAGGGAAGCGTCCGTCACGGAAAGTGAGGAAATAAACATCAGGAATTCAGATTTTGGCCTCTACTTCACAACATGTTGTTGAGAATCCTTGAGGGTCATGCTCACCAATTTTGGGCAAATTTCGACATTTTTTGGTTTTTTGGCATTTTTGGGTTTTTGGCCAAAACTCATGGGCTTCGCCATTTCAGTTTGGAGGATCATCAAAGGATGAGAATGGTATAATTGGATGCCATATTTTTAAGAGCACATACTAAGTGATTTTCAGGACATTTGAAGATCATTTTCTCCCCCGAAATGGCGAAAAATGCCTGTTTTTCCTACACTCTGCCCGGTCTATCAGCAAAGCTTATTTTCTGGTTTTTTACACACAGGCATATTTTTGGAGGACTTCCAGGCATCATATTAGGAAAATTAAAATTTTTCCAGAAATTAGACACTCATATCTTTCCAATGAGCTATCATGAGCCTCGTTGCGACATCGGGAAGGCTGCCAAAAGTTGCCGGCAAGTCAGGGGACCTTTTGCTGATGAATTTTTTGAGTATTTTTGTAAAAATTGAACCTTTAAAAATTTATTTTTCCTCATGTGCGTTTAGCTATTGTTGCAAATGAGAAGTTATGAAAAGTCAATTTATTTCCCTCTTTTAGCATTTTTTAGATATTTTATGAGATATTTTGTGCCTTGGGCTTTGCAAAGCCTCAAGGACAAGATTAGATATTTTGAATAGGCCAATGAGATTGCAAACTGAACTAAGAGGTTTTCCTCACTTGGGCCTATATATTCCAAAGGCTTTCATTGTAACAAATGGCTAAAATTTATGATAGAAGCAATATATGGTCATATAATCTTTGGAAGATATACTTGTCTCATGCTTTTGGATATTCTCTTGGATGTTCTTGGGTGATGAAAGAGGATTGTTGTTGGATTCCATGACTTGGTAGAATGGTATAGTTTCTCTCTCTTTGTTTTGTTTCCTAGTTTTCATTCATGAATCCATGTTTCTTGCTTGTTATAGAATAGTAGAGAAAAAAATTGAGACATGCCCTTGGAGGCACCTCAAATTTCCTGTTTCTTCATAGCTTTCATGTTTTCTTCATTCTTAGTCACATTAAAGAATTCTTGATTGCTCTTTAATAACATAAGGATATTGTTGCTTGTTTCATTCATGGTTTTATGCATGCTAAGTATGATTTATGGTATGCCCTGCTTACTCATGGCTAGCCATAGCTCCATCCATTAAATTTCTCTTTGACTGATTAGATTGTCATTTGTTGAACCAAGGAGGTCTTGTTCTGATCTTGCCCTTTTCCTAAGACTATGCAATCTTGTTTTCAAAGTGCCCAATAACTTGAAGTACTATGTTTAGGCATTCCGACATAGTGATTTGAGTTTTTTTTCTGTCTTAAGTGTATTTTCCCCAAAGTCTGATATCCATTTCCCAAAGTTAGAGAGTTATATATCTCTATGCATGGCTTGAATGTTTATTTCTATGTATTGATTAGCTTATAGTTACATTTATCATGATTAATGGTTTTCCCTACCATGTTTATGTCAGCTATTAAACTAGTTATGCATGAAATCCTTTGTTGTTCCAAAACTTGATGTTCATTTTATTCCATTTTTCCCAAAGATCCTTTCTACCTCGAATCAAATCGGCCCTTCAACAACCTTGTATCACCATCTGATAGATTTCTTGACCTTTTCGACCCCATAGCCCAGTTGATCTGACATATTTTTACCTATCTTATATCTTTGATCAGTTTCATCCCTCACAACCTAAAAACCAAAACCAAAAAACCTACTTCATAACTAGCCTAAAATCAGAACACAATAAGAAAACACACAGATATCCCTTACACATATAGAGAGAGCCCTCTCTGAGTCTAGGAGGGCTAGGTCCTTGGGCTCCAAAGACTAGATTGATGTTACACTGTCATTTGGATTTCCAATCAGCCAAATCACAGGACCCTAACATAATGGCGATCACGGCGGGACTCTGAGTGATAAAAAAACTTAGTTTCCCTAAAATATTTAGAGACCTTTGAGAATACTATCTGGCTGAGTTATCCCACCGCTCCCTAACATAATGGCGATCATGGTGGGACTTTGAGTCAAAACATCCTAGGTATCCCTTAGGAACTCTCAAAATCTCAGTCAAACTTAGAAGAGTAGAATCTAGCTCTTTCACCATCTTAGCAAAATGATGATTTAGTTGTAGGAAACTCTTCCAAACATCACAGGCAGGTAGTCCATAGAATTATTTAGAGTAAACTCTTCTTGTTGTTGCCACCCTAGAAAAGTGATGAAACAGGTTTAGAATACTTTAATAAACTGTAGGCTGCACATAAAAACTCATAAAAACCCCAAAACCTTTCCGGATTGGTTTCCCTAGTTACTGGTGGTGGACCATAGCTACATATTTACAAAAACGACCAAGTTCCACCTGGCGACTCCACTAGCCTCCAGTAGGCCTAAAAACTCCATAAAAGACCAAAAAATTCATAAACCATACCTTTCTGCTAACTTATCCTTCCAAAAACTTAAACTTAAGGCGGAAACTCTGTAATCAGTGACAAACTAAGTATAACTTAGCGATTCAGAAAACCTCACCTAAACATAGGAGATAAGCAGAAGCCTTCTTGCCAAGAGAACCATTAGCTTGTCCATACAGCCTAGCAAACTGTTGAAACCAAGTGAATCACTCTTCTTTGCAAGTTTCCATCTCAAAGTTGCTATAAAACGTTTTCCCAAAGCATCTTTGATAGTGTTGGTGGTGGACAATAGTTCTCATAGAAATCCACCTGGCGACTCCACTAGTCCATCCTTTTATTTTTGAACATCCTTCATATTAGTAAAACCTTAGAGAGGCCATCCATCCAAAATATTCACAAATACCATCCTCTCTAAGCTCTAGAACCAAAATCTGGCTTCACGAAGAATCAACACCATAGCTCATCCAGACCCAAATCCCCATATCATAGTAGATGACCCAGAGAAGATTATGTGGCAAGCTTTCGAAACTGAAAATTTAGCTACTGATAGGTCCATATGTAAAGCAAGATCAGTACCTGAACATCTCACTGCCTTGCAGGATCCCCCCTTTGCTTAAAATCAACAAAAACCCTTTTTAGAAGCAAGTCACAAAGTAAGATAGACTTTGACGATCTTGAGCCCCTAGATCTGCCACAGAGTCCTAGTAGAGAAGCCTCACCTACCACCCCTCCCGAGTTTCAGCTTCTCGATCGCTTTGGCTCCTACCATCCCAGATCTGCTAGAAATCAGATCACTAGCCCAAGTACATCTGCCACACCTATCCAAACCACTACTGTTCAAACCATCTCAGCTCATCCCACAAGCCCTCATTTTGTACATCACCCATTAGCTCCCGTCATGGCAGCCTAGTACACACCCTTGGTGTTGCCACAACCTTTGGCTCCCTTACAAAATGACTATCAAGCCAAAATCCCACACTTTACTGGAGATGAGACTACCACAGCTCAACAGCATGTAGATAGGATTAGCAATGCCTTTGAATACATGGAAATAGAAGACGATACCATTAGAATGAGAATGTTCGCCCAAAGCCTGGGTGGAGAACCCAAAAAATGGTTTAAGAGCTTAACTCCAAAAAACATCCACAACCTCCCAGAACTCTACCAAGTCTTCATAAACAAGTGGGAAATCTGAAAAAAACCCCATTCAAATCCTATCAGAATATAACAATCTAAAACGGGAAAATGGGGAAAGTGTCCAGGGATATTGCACTAGGTTCAACAGTGTGTATAACGCCCTCCCACCTCACTTCAAACCCTTTCTTGGTTCAGCCTTGGAAATTTCCCCGAGGGTTTTGACCCAGACATGAATTATCAGCTAAGAGACAAGGACCCCCTTACCTTAGAAGAAATGAAAAAAGTGGCTATAAATGCAGAAGCCAACTTAGCCGAAAAAAGAGCTAGGATAAGAGCAGAAAAGGGAATCACTCACCATGACAATTTTTCCCCCTCAGTTTTTTCCTCAGATCCTATAATAGATGGCCTGGTCAAACCCATGACAAAGATGTGGGAAAAAATGAGTGAGAAAGCACCTCTTAAGGACAACCAGCCAAACCCTCAAAACCGCAACCAAAACTTTAGGAGAGACCAATCCCAAAATAAAACAAAAGGAAAAGACCAACAAGTCAGGCCATCCTTCAGTGAGAATTATATTGATGAAGAGGATAGGGATACTGAACCCATTGATGAAAATCATTGGAACCTCATAGGTTCTGATAACAAGAGTGAGGTTTACCTCACAACATAAGAGCAAGATTTATGCTCTCCGAGTCTGGACGAAACCAACTATGAAGATCCCGAAGATCCTGCCATAGATTTTCAGAATGCCATTATAGAAGCTCATAGGCAGTATAACCTTAGAAGCAGAAAAAACCAAGACCACTCCAAGAAGAGTAACCCCGAAACTGCTAAAACCTCTGATACTATCCTTAAAAAATCCATGGATAGCAACAAAATTATGGCCAAGAAAATTGACCAAAACAAATATAAAGCTATTCAAACAAGTCTTGGCTCAGATACTCCTAGTATCTCCACAAAGACTCCCGAGGTGACTGTGTCAAACAAAGTCTCAAACCAGAGTTAGCAAATTAAAAGCATATAAAAGGTCATGTCTGAAAAAACTGAAACAATTCTGTCCAAACTATAAACTCCTTTTAGTTTCGAAGGGGAAATTTCCAAAATAAAAATTACCATACCCCTCACTGAGCTAATAACCATAGATAGGTATATATTGCAAATCTTCAAAGTTTTTGATATAGGAAACGAGGCAGATACTTTAAATCTAACTAATGACAAACCCAAGCTCTTATTCGGCCCCAAAATAGAAGGTGAACACCAAGAAGGAACTATTTCTCCTTTCTATGTGAGTTTGAACATACGGGACAAGATATTACATAATGCCATGTTGGATTTTGGTGCTGTTAGGAATCTGTAATTTTAGCAGATTGGTAAGACTAAAACTGCAGAAGCAACATTATTTCAACCAACTTTTGTATTCTGGGATCTAGCCCTTCTGAATCCGGAGAGGGATCTCTCCAATATGTACAAATATGGAATTGTCTTTGAAATTTGGGGTAATGATATTAGGCTAGTTATGAAGACCAAGGGTTTTGTGTGTTTTTTTTTGGATGGTTGAGCATGAATACTGTTTGAGGTGGAAAGTCCTAAGTGCAAAGAGTTTCAAAGGTGAGAAGTTTCAAGAGAATAGAACAGCTAGGCTAAAAAGATAGATATAACGCTGGTTTTTAGTCCATTGGGCTATGGAGTCATAACAGGGATTTATTTGAACAAAAACGTCAAGAGTGATCCAAGGGGCAAGTCATCTATGTCACAAGATCATTGAGATTAAAATGATGGAATGGAAACAATAAAGTGTTGGAGGGGTGGAAACTGATAATAATTTCACAAGGGATTTATAGTCAGTCCAAACAAGAAAAAGCCTCTTAAGTAACTGTTTAAAACCAACCAAGTGCAGGGCCAACCATTGACTTCTTGGGTAAGTTTGTATTAAAGAAGCTTAATTGACAAACAATCCAGTAATCCACATAATTACCTTCAGAAAATATGAAAACACATAAGAGAAAACAAAGTGCAACTTAAGCTCAGATAAAGTACTTTTAAACCTAGTCTGCTTTCAGCCAACACCAAGGGAAACTTTCAGAATCTGCCTTTGGAGAATATAAGCTAGAAACAGGGCAAACCATCACTTTCTAGTCTAAACTTTAATGAGAAAATAAGGAAAACAACTTTCAGGAACAATGTTTAAAGCAAACAGTAGGGTGAGGGAAATCCAGCATTCCTAACTGCTTGAACTGTACTAAATCATTCTTGAATAAACAAATAAGAGGAAAATATTAAGATAAATATTTTCAGTTAGAGAAGGGAACTGATAAACAGTAAATCCTAACTCTGTGAATGCTGTTCTTTATCAGAGAATAGTGAACAATATGGCATACATAGAAGGAAAAACAAATAACAAAGAAAGGGCACTTCACCAGTAATATAGACCAGGATCCCAAGAAACAGCTTGTTATTGATGTCAAACCAGTTACAGTCTTCAAGTCCAGTGTTTCAGTTCAGCAATCATCTTCACTATTCATCCTAACTTATCTATTACAAACAGAGCTTTAAGGGCCAGTGAATAATATTTACAATCAGAAGTTTCAAGCTCAATTACATAACAATGCTCAGTAGCGTAGTCAACCAACAATTTCTAATCTTCTACTGAGGTATTTATAGAAGGGTGATGAGGTGAGAACTAACAAAAGATCTCAAAGATCATTAATACAGATTTAAATGACTTCTCAACCTTTTGAGGGGCTCAATGAAGAAGTTTTACAGGTGGACCTCTGTATTAATGTTTTACAATTAACATCAAAGCTCGGTGGGAGCTTTGTTGACTTTAAGGCTCTGCGTAATATGGGAGTAACTCTGCAGATATTTCGTTGCATTTAAGTTCCTTGTAGCAGTAATTCCCTGGCTGCGCTGGAGGCAGACTATCAGATTTGGAACAATAACTTCGGCCTCTGTTTTGAAAGGTTTGAGGCAACAGGTGGCTCTTGTAGTAGCTGAGGAATCAATTCGCCTCAAATACAATGGTGGAGGTCTCTTCTGTCAGTTAAACACTTATGATTTCTTCTGACTGTGTTTTAAACCAGGAAATTAAGCCTTTAATAATTATCTTTAGCCGTATTTTTCCCAGATCTGTCTTCAATCTTCATCCCGCTGTGCTATGTCTTCAGAAAACTGATACTCTTTTAAATGTGTTTCAAACACAGTGTCTTGTCGATGTGCAGGCCGCGCTGGGCTTTTAGAGGCATCAATGCCCATGAAACATTGATAAAACATTGAACCCAACCCTGTGAATGGTTCTCTTTTAAGGACTAAAGGCACGGGAATCGTCATTCCCCTCCCCTGGCCTTTCTTCAAAATAATAGCGGAAACAATTTAGAACCTGCATAAAACATAAAAAAATTAAGAAATCCTGCGTTTTTGGGTTAAACTGCTTCAGAAGGTGGGAGGGGAGAGTAGCCGTTGGATGAAAGCATCCAACGGTGGAGATCTGCTCAGAATAGGTAAAAAGAAGAGCGGGAGAAAAAATAAAGCAGAATGATTTTGGGCCATTCGATCCGAACACGTGGACGGTGCGGATTCAATCGGCAGGTCACAATCGAGGGATCGCAATCGAGGGTGGCGAGCAGATGGGCCGATCAAAACATACGATGCGATGAAGTGGAGGCCGTTGATCTACATATTAGATCGACGATGGAGAAAAAATCAGGGGAGAGGTCAATCGGCAGAACAAAAATTGGATGCGATGTCAAAGTTGCGATGCGATTGCGCGATCGAGCAAAGGGTCAATGCGATTAAGCGATGGCCATTGAACTAAAAATGAGATCAACAGCGGAGAATGAATCGGGGGAGTCACAATCGGAGGTCGGGAAGGAGGTGATGCGATTGCGCAATCGGAGAAAGGGCCAACGCGATTAAGCGATGGCTGTTGATCTAAAAACGAGATCAACGACGGAGAATGAATCGGGGGAGTCGCAATCGGAGGTCGGGAAGGAGGTGATGCGATTGCGCAATCGAAGAAAGGGCTGATGCGATTGCACAATCGGCCAATCGAAATCGGAGGTAGTGAATACTGAAACCACACCAAAGAAAATCTTCGATGCGATTAGGCGCTTTGAGACTTCAACACTTGGTCCTAGGGTGAAAGTCATATGGAAATGAAAGAAAAAGGGGCGGGGTTTACATGTATACGACCTAATCGCATCGGAAGTTTGATGCGGGTATTTTTAATCTACCCATCTAATTTCTCCGATTGCGATTCCGCGATCGGTTCTTTTCAATCAACCCATTTTTATTTTTAACACGTGATTTTCGCCTTTTAAGTTAAAACTTTGGAAAAGTGGGTTTTTTGGATTTTTCAAAGGAAAAGAACGATCGGAGATGGAATATAGAAGGTATTCAGCACCAGAGGCAGGCCCACCGGAAATATATGTAAAATAACGATGAGATCGGGGTTTTTCAATATAAGGTTGATCACATCGCAAGTTTTAAACACAGTGTCAAACCTTGCGCACTTGAATCTTTTCGATGCGATGAGCGCTTGGGGAAATAACTCTTGGTTTTTACAAATAGAACATTGGATCTGGAGTTATAATGAAGGGGAGCTAATCACATCGGGGTTTTTACGCAATACAACATATGCGCTTGCTTGATTTATTCTGATGCCGATAAGCGCCAATAGGACTAGCGCCTGGTTTTCGGGTAAGGGGCATGTGGGGGAAAGTGGTTAGGATTTTTAGACCAAAGGGACTTAGACCTATAGTAATAAAAATTTGTTTTTTATGAAAATTCCATAGTTTTTCAATGGAAATGGGGGTTCCGAAATAGTTAAAAAGTAAGTTTTTAACTATGGAAAGGGGGTTTTTATGAAGGGGAGAAGAGGAATCATGAAAAAAAAGGGGTGGTTATGGAGAAAAAGGGGAGAAAATTAAAGTAATTTTGGAAGAGGGGGAGGGAAAAAAAGATGGTTTTACAGCAGTTTCTTCTCATGAAAACAACAGAAACTCTGAGTATAAAAATGGGAACAGAAAATGAAGATTTTGGATAGAGGCATGAGGCCTTCAAGGAATCTTCAAGAGCCAACAATTTTTAGTGGTAAAATTTGTTCCTTAGAGGCTCAAAAAGTCTTAGCCACCTTTTAGTATAACAAATATTATAGGTGGCTAACAGGTGCCTCCCATAACCTCATGCCTAAAGCAATCATGGAAAACCTAGAACTAGAGGTAACTCAACCTTACAAAAACCTGTACTCCTTTGACTCAAGTCAGGTCAAATGTTTAGGTCTAATAAAGAACCTAGGTTTTTCTTTAACACAACTACCAGTGAAAAACCTAGTCATGGACGTAGTAGTGGCCGATATCCCTCCTAAGTATGGAATGCTATTATCAAGGGCATGGGCTGCCAAAATACAAGGTAACCTTCAAATGGATATGTCATTCACTACCATCCCAGTTTTCAACCAGACTAGGAGATTATACCGAGAGACTCACATAAAATACATGGTTAGCAACTGGGATAAGCCAAACAATACTCCCATTTATTCCATTCATTCCAATTTAGATTCTTTTATCTTATACAATGAAAGTGACATAAACAAGCAGATAATAGAAAATGAAGAGGTTTTCAAACCATCAAAAATGCATTTCCCATTACTGGATATAGAGACTAATGACAAAAGCTCCAAGAAGCCTGAAAAACAGCTTAGTATCATGTATGAAAAGGAAACTCTTTGGAGTATAAGCTTTGACGGTTCTTGTGGAAAAACTGGTTCAGGGGCCGGCATTTGGATACACAATACTAATGAAGGTCATTCTTTCAGATTAGAATTCCAATGTACTAATAACATTGAGGAATACGAGGCCCTTCTCATTGGTCTGCACATACTTAAGGACTTAGGCGCCAAGAAAGTATCAGCCCAGGGAGATTCAGAACTTGTAATTAGGAAAATCAAAGGTGAATATTCAGCGAAAAACTCAAGACTAAGAGAATACAGAAATGCAGCTTTAGACATCCTCAAAACCTTCAAGAAGTATGAACTCACTTATATTCCTAGGATTCAAAATAGTCTGGCAAATGAGCTTGCCTTTGCTGCAAGCAATGGCAAAATACCATGTTTGAGTGAGAAATATAGTATTCATGTCAAACATCGCCCTACAATACCAGATAATATTGACCATTGGAAAATATTCAAAGATGATGATCAAATTGATGACTTCTTACAATCTAGGAATGAATTTGAGGTAACCAAAATAGACTTAGAAAATGAAGAAAAGAAATACAGAAAAAATCAAGACCAAGAGCTAAATCCACCTTCTTGGACGAATCTAAACCTGATAGATCATTCATATGGAACTGAGATAGGAGAGGACATTGACCCAAGAGAACTTGAAGTCTTACATTGTGAAAATGACACCATACCCAGAGGGCTTGCACCTCTAGAGGAATTGTTTGATTTTAATGATGTGGCCAAAAAGCCAAAAATGGAATCTACTAAGGTCGACATAGAAGAATATAACATAGGAAGCTCGAAAGAACCTAGAAATATCAAACTATCCAAAACTCTTCCTTCTCACATAAAACATAAATACATCGAGTTGTTTAAATAATTTAAAGATTTTTTCGCATGGGAATACCGAGATTTGAAATCATACGACACAAGCATCATCCAACATAAGATTCCCCTCAAAGAAAACCAAAATCCTTTCAAACAGAAGTTAAGAAGGATAAACCCAGTGTTACTACCTTTGGTTGAAAAAGAAATAAAAAAGATGTATGATGCTAGGATAATAGTGTCTCTCCAGTACTCTGAATGGGTCTCAAATCTAGTATCAGTTAGGAAAAATACCGGAGAAATCAGACTATGTATCGATTTCCGAAATCTAAATAGGGCCTGTTTAAAGGAAAACTATCCCTTGCCCAAAATGGACCACATACTTCAAAAGGTAGTAGGTGCTAAAAGGATCTCATTACTTGATGGTTTTTCTGGTTATAACCAAGTGCTGGTTTACCCCACTGATCAACACAAAATAGCTTTCACCACACCTTGGGGCACTTTTATGTACGTTAAAATGCCTTTTGGATTTATGAATGTCGATGCTACATTCCAAAGAGACATGGACATAGCCTTCTCAGAAGACATAGATTTTTTCATAGTCATATATCTTGACGATATTACGGTATATTCTAAATCAGATGAAGAACACCTGGTACACTTAAGAAAGGTTTTTAACAAATGTAGAAAATATGGTTTATCCCTAAACCCCAAGAAAAAACTTTTCAGTCTAGAAGAAGGAAAACTCCTAGGTCACATTATTTCGAAAGAGGGAATAAAAATATACCCCCAGAGAATCGAAGGCATATTGCAAATAAGTCACCCCATAAACATAAAGGAGCTACAGTCCTTTATTGGAAAGATAAATTTCTTGAGAAGATTCATCCCAAACCTTGTCGAACTCCTGAGAGATATCACAAATATGTTGAAGAAAGAGGTCGGGGTTAAATGGACTACAGAAGCCAAAAAATCTTTTGAACTAGTTAAAAAGGCCCTAACTGAAACACCAGTATTGATAAGTCCTGATTTCACCAAATATTTTTACATTTTTTCATTTTCCTTGCAACACACGATAGCTGCTGTATTGTTGCAAAAAAACGCAGCCGGGCAAGAGCAACCCATTGCCTTTTTCAGTAAATCCCTAAGAGATGCTCCCTTGAAATATAACATCATGGAAAAATAGGCATTCGCATTGGTAAAAGCACTAAAATATTTCTGAGTTTACATCTTACACTCTCATGTCATCGCTTTTGTCCCTAATACTTTCGTCAAGGACATATTAAACCAAGATCCTGATGGTAAAAGGGGAAAATGGATCGCTATCATCTTAGAATATGACCTAGAAATCCGACCTACCAAACTAGTTAAAGGACAAGGACTTGCAAGACTAATGGCTGAAACCAACCTCCAAGCTTTAGATATAAATTTTGTTGATGCCTTATAAGAATAGGAAGAATGCACATCCCCTCATGTTGAACAAATGTTTCTAGATTCACCTTGGTATGCAGATATTCTTTATGTATTATTTTATCTAAATGCTCCTCCAACTTTATCAAAAACAAAAGCAAGATTTCTTAAACAAAAGTATTTAAATTTTTGCATTATAGATGGTCTTCTGTATTGGAAAAATCCCACTGGTATGTTGCTTAAATGTTTGCTTGAGTCTGATGCAGAGAAACTTATGCACGAAATGCATGAAGGGGAATGTGGGGGACATATCTACAAGAAAACCACAGCGAACAAAATCCTTAGAGCCAGTTATTATTGTCCTACCTTATTTCCTGAGACTCACAAGCTAGTTATGACATGTCATAAGTGTCAAATTTTCGATGGCAAGAAAAAGCTTTTACCTTTGCCCTTGCACCCCATCATAGTCGAAGGACCCTTCCAACAATGGGGCCTAGATTTTATTGGGGAAATTCACCCTTCTTCATCCACTCAACATAAATGGATCCTCACAGCTACTGATTACTTTACCAAATGGATAGAAGCCATACCTTCCAGGAATTCCACCGATTCAGTCATCATCAAGTTCCTAGAAACCAATATCCTATCTAGATTTGGCTGTCCTAGAAATATCATTACAGATAACGTTGCTGCCTTCTCCTCCAAAAGAATGGTTGACTTCTGTTACAAATATCACATTTCATTAGGAAATTCCACAACTTATTACCCTCAAGGTAATGGTTTAGCCGAGTCCTCTAACAAAATCCTAGTCAACATCATCAAAAAACTTCTTGAACAAAATAAAAAAGCATGGCATGGAAAACTAGTACACGCACTATGGGCTGATAGAATAACCACCAAAAAATCCATAGGTATGTCTGCTTACCAACTAGTTTATGGCATAGATGCCATTTTTCCAACATCTCTAGGGGTTCCAGTAATGAAGCTATTGCAGGAAGTTCAAATAGAAGAAAATGACATGCAAAGACTATCCATTTACAACAAACCAGAGAAGAAGTTTACCAAAAGGCTCAGTTAGTGCAAGACAAAATAAAACAGATTTTTGATAGAAGGACCAAGGAAAATGATTTTCAGATTTGGGACAAAGTGCTAAAATGGGATTCTAGAAGAGAAGACAAAGGTAAACATGGTAATTTTGAAAACTTATGGAAGGGTCCTTTCATCATCAGCTCAGTTAGCAGAAACAATGCCTTTTTCTTGCAAGAACCTGATGGGACTGAAATTTTTGGGGGTCCTGTGAATGGCAGGACATTAAAGCATTATTTTTGTCAAGAGCTCCAATTTTAAGACATTTTCAATCATTGTATATACTACTGTTTGAAAAATAGATAAAACAGAAAAGTAAAAAACAATAGAAGAATAGAAAAGAGGGAAGTTAAAAAATAGAAAAAGGCCCCATGTTCCAAAAAATAGTCATTCAGAAAGCGCGCAAGTCTAAATGCTGCTACTAGTACTCAAATGTCTTGTTCAGTTATCTAGCCTAATCATAGCTGAACATGTTTTAAATTTATTTGCTGATAAGTTATTGAGTGAAAAAGATGGTCAACATTGTGTAAGATTGAATTATCAAAGAGAGTAGATTAGGAAAAGATACTCGTTCCACACGCTCAAAATAGAACCAAAGAGGGAAGCAGGGATGAAAAAAAAATTGTGCATCTTAGCCCCGTTTTTCCTAGTTTCCATTTTATGCAAAATAATATTTGTGTGTAGCTTGTCTTTCATGCCGCATGTACATGACAAATCAGACTGTCTAACCCTGATTTGATCATTTTAAAATTTCATATTTTAGATTAGAGAACAAAATCCTATCAAACAGCTTAACCTTGACAGTTGATCTAGCATAGGTAGAGTAATGAAGGAGTTCATCAGTTTAATCTGAACTCTCGGCAGATATAAGTGTAGAATTAGATAGGTTCATTTTTCAAAAAGAAAAAATATATATTGTCAAAAGGGTTGCTAGTCCAAATGCACTCAAAGGAAGAAAAAATGTTAGGAAAGATAGTGGGGTAGGTAGAAATATTATTGATGCTAATCATGCTGTCAATTTTCAGAAGTAGCATCAAGGAAGGGTAAAATTTTCACCAATGGATAAGGCACTAGTCTTCAGGAGCCAAAGATCTGAGATTCCAGACACCTCCTGAAAAGGAGCTGCCCTCCCCAAATGGAGCCACTATTAGTCATCAGTATTTTTCACTTGTTGGTGATGACTAGTTGTAACATCCAAGTTTTCTAGCAGCTAATCTAAAAAAAATGTCAAATTTGCCTGCTGGAAAACACCCATAAACTTTTTTTGCCCTATTACCTTTTCAGTCTACCCATGATGAGATGAAACCTCATTATCAAGCCCCATCTAGCCTCAGCCATACTAGTTTTCCCATAAGCTCTAAAGAAACAATCCAAATCTGTCCGAAAAAGTTTCCCCTAAGTTAGGTAGTGGCGCTTTAGGCATTCCTCCCTTGGAAAACCACTCTAAAGCCAAAGAACCTCTACCTGCTATAGACCAGTCATAAGAAACCTTCCCATTCTGCAAATAAATTTGGTTACAGCCCTAGGTCGCGCCACTAATACACCCTCAAGTCTCAGCAATACATGTACCATAGGTCAAACTGTTTTTAGGTGTTTTTACAGTGTTTTAATGAATCTTTCAAGGACAGAGGCATACCAGCATCAAAGAAGACAATATTTGGCTCCACATGAGAAGACAAATGCTTCTCAATGTGATTTTGAGCCTAGGATGCAGCTGCAGAGCAAAGAATTGTTTCATTAAGCTCCTGCGATCACAGTCAAAGCATGAAAGGACAATGAAAGGAAAAATAACACTGCCAAAAGGTTGATGATATGACATGACTGAAAAACCTCCTTCATCTATAAGTAGAGGGTTTGAAGACTGAAGAACCTCCTTCATTTCATAAGTAGAGGGTTGAATACTAAGAGTGCCTCCTTCATCTATAAGCAGAGGGCCAAAGGTAAAGCCTATTTTGAAGTTTTTCACTAACTGTAAAGACAAAATTTGGTTACAGTGAGAAAATAACTAAAGGTTTCTGAAGAAAAATAATGATTAAAGGCAGAGGCAAAGCAGTGGGCTTTAAAAATTATTTGCATGAGTTCACTATTTTTTGAGTTACAATGTGAAGCTAATAGGTTCATCATCATTGAAGAAAGATTGTTAAACAAATGGCCAAAAGTGTCAAATAGTCTTGGGCTCAAAGTAACTTCTGCCATCAGGTATAAGAGAAGCCACTATCAGTATGATTCATCAAAAATTCTTCATTTGGTTGAGGCAGAGTTTGAAAGGAAACCAGACATTTGTCAAAATAGGCCTCCTTCATCTATAAGCGGAGGGCCAGTGCAGTAGTTGACTTTGGGGTTTTGACTGATTGAGAGACAAATGGTAAGAATAGTAGGAGACAGTTGAAAGCTTCTGAACAGGGAAATCATGCCAAAAACAAAGGGAAAGCATGAGTACCATAAACTATCAAGGACACTGGCATATCTCCTATCAGAGTTTTCTTTCAAAGATAGTCTGGAGCCAAGAAGTGTACAAAATTTGCTGAGAGGTCTGATTTCCTTAAAGGGTTACAAAAAATCATCTCCTTGATAAAAAGGCTTGAAATTTAGTCTCTGTTCATTTAAACAAAACAGAGTTGAAGAATAGTTGAAATCAGCTGGGTTAGACACAAGCCAAAGGGTGATGATTTTTTTTCAAAAGGTTCTAGAACAAACATTCAAAAGTAATACCTGCATACAAATGAAGGCAGTTTAGTTATGAAAAAATGTCAAAGGTACTTTTCTGTTACATTTTGAGTAGAGGAAAATTTTTTAGAAGAAGTGCCCTTCTTGATAGACAGACGACAGTAAAGCTCAGGTGAGTACAACTAGGCCTCACCCATAGTAAAAAGGAAGCATCATTTGGAGAATGCATCTACAGTCACTAGCTAGATTTGAGCCAGGTTACCTCTAACAAGAAGATATAAGTATAAGGAACAGAAACTGTCATCAAGTTTTAAAGAGATAAGTCACCTCCTTGCAAAATGGAAAAATATGTTTCACAAGTCATTTTTTTTCCTTTTTCAATAAGAAAAACACCGAGTGATGATTGACCTTCAAAGTGGTTTTCCCTCGGTGAAAAAAGATCACAAGCATAAAAACCTCCCAAAACAGTCACCCAAAGTTTTTCAAAATGGCCTGGTCAAGTTTGGGTGTGTTTTATTTTGAAAAAACACAAATGATAAGATGTTCATTTGTTGTTTCAAACCAATGCCTTTATTTCAAAAGGAGACTTACAAAAACACCCACAAAGGTAACTCAAGGGTGATCAACTTAAAAGGAGCTAAAAGGATCGTGGCCATATATTTTTGCATTTCAAAAACACAAGGCAACACTCCTCTTGCTGTCCACGAGACCAGAGAAGGAATTTTCGAGAAAATTCATCGATTATTCGGGCTTGAAGACTGTGCGGCGTGCCTATAGGTTTGCGCGGCGCATTCAGGCAGCGTTTTAACACAGAGTTGCACTGTTACGCGGCGCGCCTCTAGCAGCGTGCGGCGCGCTTGTAGGCGCCGGTCACGATGGCCCAACGGTGACCCAACAACTTTCCTGTGCGTGACGCTCTCTCATTTCAAACGTGCCGCGCGTGTTTCAAGCCATCAAAACGCCTCCAAAAGCTTTCAAAGCTGCTCAAACCCCTCAAACAACGGCTGCTATCGATCTTCAAGGTATGTTGGGGGAAAAATGTTTGAAAAATATTGTTATAGTTAGTTGAAAGTGAAGTGGTCATTTTTTATGTCAAAGGCCTAAATGCTGCCCTCAGAACAGTGCATCAACATAAACCTGCAAGTCAGAATATACTCAATAGTGAGGGCTTTGTCAAAATTGTGAAGATAACCTTACTATGGTAAAACAAAGTTAAACTCTTATAGCTATATAATGGAGAAAATAGTGCTTGGGAGGTTCGATCTTTTGGTTTAAAACTCAAAATTTCCATGGTTTTGTTTTCCCAAACCCTGACATTGTGAAACTGATGGATTTTTATTGCTATCAAAAGACCATACAAACTGCCCTCAAAACAACGTTTAAAGGTGGAGATATTGTTTAAAGGGAGGAAAAACAGGGTTTGAAAAGTGAAATAGTAGGCCTGATTTCAAACAACAATGATCCTTTTACAAGTGTTTTGTCATTTCAAAGTTTTCCTTGGTGTGGTGAAGAGCAAAGTCAGGGCTTCCTCTTTAACCATAAAACAAGCTTTAGTATGTGAAGCTGTCATTGCCATTTAGAGGTGTTTGTCAAAATCTGTGCAAGAAAACAGTGAAGACAAGGAGGGTGTGTTGATTGTGAGGATTTTTCGCTGTTTGTCTGCTACAAAGCTGTATGTTCTCACACCAAAACACAGAGAGCTGGGTAACCTTACCCAAACACAGTGACCCTTTGACTATGTGTATCTTTTGTTGACTTTGTACTTGTTTTTTAAAAATTGTTTGTTGATTGGCATACAAGATAAAGGGCAGTGTTTTGGGAGGAACAGAGACCTAATATTATAGAAGCATCTCACATAGCATTTGAAACAAATTTTCCTTGATCAGAGCAGTGATTTACAAAGAAGACAGAGTTTTGTTTGAAAAAACATTCTTGAAATCCTTTTGAGGCAGTTTGGTTTTGAGAGAGCGTCCAGAATAAGATGCCCCCCAGGCAGGATAATAGGAGTGGATTGCATAAGAGATATGAACCTATTTCCACTGAAGAAGTGAATGCACACCCATCAGTCTTGTTCAATTTCCATGAGGTCGGGTGTTTATATTTTTGTCAAAGGGTGCAATAGGTGAAGAGTTTCTCTCCATTGACACATCTTTGCAATTTAAGGTTTCGAGACAAGCATTTCCAGTTGGTAGGCCTTGAATTCAAATTCTCCCCAAGATCTATCTCCAAGGCCACTAAAATTCCCTATATTGGTGAGAAATGGTTTAAACAAATCCATTTGGACTTAGATGATTACAAGCCCTTTATAAAGCCTGAGCACATAGAGTCATGTCCTTCTATTTTCCCTTTCTCATATCTTTTAGCCAGCTATGCCCCTCTCATGAAGATTATCATGAAGTACTTCACTTGTGAGGGAAGATTCTCCCGAATTTATGCATATCACATTCGACTGCTCATGCATTTCACTAGGGTCAAATTGCTAAATCTTCCTTTCTTCTTACACAAGAGCATTGAGAAAATGGCCTGCACTATTCAGAAGAAGCCCCCTTCACAGCAAATAGCCTGTCTCTTCCATCACTCTCTCATCAAAATCATCATCCTTCATCAGCTTGAAAAGAGGGAGGTCTCTTGGGATGTTTTCATCACTCATCCAGATTTATCCACTGTCCCTCCAGTCCATACATCCCCTACACCTCCTACTCATCGTCCCCCAACTTCTTCTAGCAGACCTATCCCTAAAAAGCTCAAGTTTACTACAGAAAAAACAAAAGAACATGAAGATGGAGAAGAAAGTGACCAGCAAGAGGAAGAAGGACATGAGCAGAAAGAAGAAAGTGTTGAACAGCAGAATGACAGTGATGATGAACAACAGCAAGGGGAGGAGGAAGAAAGTGTTGAACAACAGACTCATGATGAGGGTGAACAACAGCCTTATGAGACAGAGCAGCAACATGAAAAAGTGCAAGGTGACAAAGGTAAAGGGGCCATGCCCTCTTCTCCTAAAAAATACAAGCCCTGGACAGAAAAGAAAAGAGTGCCTAGAGTTGTCACTCCAAATGTGACAAGGGCCCTCCAAAGTAAAGGGAAATTGCCAAAAAATCCCATGATTTATTTTCCTAGGAGGAAGAGCACTAGAATAGCCACCCAAAGCAAAGGGAAGGGTAAGGAAGAAGGCAGTCATGAACAAGAGAGTGCATTCAACATCATCCAAATCCAAAGCGATGATAGTGATAATGAGGCCCGGATTCTAGAAATCCTCTTGATCCATAGAGAAAGCCAAATTGATGCATTGAAGGATGATCTTCATAGAGCTAGGAATTTCAATCAATTTCTGCAAATCCAAAATAGGCAAATGAGTGTCCATATGGCTGTTTATGAAACACGAGCAACCAATTACAAGAAGGAGGCCTCCAAAGCCCAAGCAAGGTTGGAAGAACTCATGGGCGAGTTCGATGAAAGTGAAGGAGAAGATCAGCCTAGGCGAAAGAGGCCTAGAACCATGGGGCTTAAAAAGGCCCTTGGAAGCAAAAAGAAGAGGAAAAAGCCCTTCTCCAATCTACCCCTCTCACTGCATTGTTCGAACAGGAGATAGAGAACAATAGGGAGGCATGGATTGACAGAGTCAATGACCACTTGGAGAAGAAATTGGAGAAGGCAAACAGAGATTTAGACCTTCAAAGGAGAATGACGATGCATTATAAAAAGTTAAATCAGTTTGCCCAGCGTAAGTTGAAGGCTGCTCAAGAAAAGCTCAAGGAGGCTAAAGGGAAGTGCTCATCATGGAAAGTGAGGAAAGAAACAATCAGGACTTCAGATTTTGACCTCTGCTTCACAACATGTTTTTGAGAACCCTTGAGGGTCATGCTCACTAATTTTGGGCAAATTTCGACATTTTTTGGGTTTTTGGCATTTTTGGGTTTTTAGCCAAAACTCATGGGCTTCGCCATTTCAGTTTGGAGGATCATAAAAGGAGGAGAATGGTATCATTGGATGCCATAATTTCAGGAGTGCATACTCAGTGATTTTCAGGAAATTTGAAGATCATTTTCTCCCCTGAAATGGCGAAAAATGCCCACTTTTTCTACACTCTGCCCGGTCTATCAGCAAAGCTTATTTTCTGGTTTTTTACACACAAGCCTATTTTTGGAGGACTTCCAGGAATCATATTGGGAAAATTAAACTTGTTCTAGAAATTAGACACTCAGAGCTTTCCAACAAGCTATCATGAGCCTCGTTTCGACATCGGGAAGGTGCCAAAAGTTGCCGGCAAGTCAGGGGACCTTTTGCTGTTGTATTTTTTGAGTATTTTTGTAAAAATTGAACCTTTAAAAACTGCATTTTCCTCATGTGCGTTTAGCTATTGTTGCACATGAGAAGTTATGAAAAGTCAATTTATTTCCCTCTTTTAGCATTTTTTAGATATTTTATGAGATATTTTGTGCCTTGGGCTTTGCAAAGCCTCAAGGACAAGATTAGATATTTTGAATAGGCCAATGAGAGTGCAAATTGAACTAAGAGGTTTTCCTCACTTGAGCCTATATATTCCAAAGGCTTTCATTGTAAACAAGGTTGGAACTTGATGATAGAAGCAATATATGGTCATATAAGCTTTGGAAGAAATACTTGTCTCATGCTTTTGGATAGTCTCTTGGATGTTCTTGGATGATGAAAGAGGATTGTTGTTCGATTCCATGACTTGGTAGAATGGTATAGTGTCTCTCTCTTTGTTTTGTTTCCTAGTTTTCATTCATGAATCCATGTTTCTTGCTTGCTATAGAATAGTAGAGAACAAATTTGAGACATGCCCTTGGAGGCACCTCAAATTTCCTGTTTCTTCATAGCTTTCATGTTTTCTTCATTCTTAGTCACATTAAAGAATTCTTGATTGCTCTTTAATAACTTAAGGATATTGTTGCTTGTTTCATTCATGGTTTTATGCATGCTAAGTATGATTTACGGTACGCCCTGCTTACTCATGGCTAGCCATAGCTCCATCCATGAAATTTCTCTTTGATTGATTAGATTGTCATTTGCTGAACCAAGGAGGTCTTGTTCTGATCTTGCCCTTTGCCTAAGACTATGCAATCTTGTTTTCAAAGTGCCCAATAACTTGAAGTATTGTGTTTAGGCGTTTCGACATAGTGATTTGAGTTATTTGTCTGTCTTAAGTGTATTTTCCCCAAATTCTGATAGCCATTTCCCAAATTTAGAGAGTTATATATCTCTATGCATGGCTTGAATGTTTATTTCTATGTATTGATTAGCTTATAGTTACATTTCTCATGATTAATGGTTTTACCTACCATGTTTATGTCAGCTATTAAACTAGTTATGCTTGAAATCCTTTGTTGTTCCCAAACTTGATGTTCATTTTATCCCATTTTTCCCAAAGATCCTTTCTACCTCAAATCAAATCGGCCTTTCTACAGCCTTGTATCACCATCTGATATATTTCTTAACCTTTTCAACCCCATAGCCCAGTTGATTTGACATCTTTTTACCTATCTTATATCTTTGATCAGTTTCATCCCTCACAACCTAAAAACCAAAACCAAAAAACCTACTTCATAACTAGCCTAAAATCAGAACATAATAAGAAAACACACAGATATCCCTTACACATATAGAGAGAGCCCTCTCTGAGTCTAGGAAGGCTAGGTCCTTGGGCTCCAAAGACTGGTTTGATGTTACATTGTCATTTGGCTTGCCAATCAGCCAAATCACAAGACCCTAACACAATCCTCCCCTCCAAAATGTTGCTTGTCCTCAAGCAACTGATAAGGTGAGTGATGCAACTCATATCCTCCTCCACTGGTGTCACAAACAAATATAAGCTTCTCCCATAACCTAAGTGATCACCAATCCATCCATCCATGACTTGTCCCCCCAATGTCCTCATGAGATGCAAACATCTCCTCTCATAAGGAAACAATGAATCACATGAAACAACCATGGTTTTCCCAATGCCCTCCCTACAATATAAGACAAAAAGTATAGGGAGTGTAGTCATATCATAGGGCACATGCATGCCTTCCCTCCTTCCTCCATCCATCCCCATGAAAAGTACAAGCACATCATCAATATAGGGGATCAAAACAATGTACAAACAAACATAAATGTGTGTACAAGGAGGTGGATCATAGTCCCACATGTGGAACCAGCACAAAGGATCCCCTGCCTGCATCAAACCAAGATGTGGTGAGTGGTTTTCCCACCACTTACTTGCTATCCAAGTCATCCCAATATTACAGAAAATGTGAGATATATTTGGTTCCTTTGGGAAGCACCCATCATGGAAACAAATCTCCCTTTGCACATCAAGGGAGTGGCCAAATTCAGAATTTTTGGTGGCCCAAAAATTGCCATGACATTTACAAAGTATATCACTCCTCCTTGGAGTCATGGCCTGCAATAACATGGTGTAAGAATGCATGAAGTCAGAATATAAAACACATGTACTATGAACATGCTCTCCATCAACAATCCTCCTTATATCAATGGAGTGGTGCATAGATCTACTCCCTTCTTCAAGGGAAGAAAGAGAGGGCTGATTTAAATCTTCCTTAGAGTCACGTTGCTGCTCCAACTCCACAAGGTCCATGCATCTTTGACAATGTTTCTATAGTTCTCTTTCAAAGCCCTCCTAATAGTAGCTCCTCAAAATGATATTGTTGAGCTTCATAGAATAGGTGTGGCTGAAATTGAACTCTTCATAAACCATCTATAGTAACTTCTCCTTGAGCTTGGAAGCTCTAGACAAGAAGATAATACCATGATTATAGATGAATCCATCAAGGATTAAATAGCTTCCTTCCTGCAACCAGTCATCAAGAATCATGCAAGTATGAAGATCCTTGGAATATTCCACCAACAATTGGGATTTCCAATAGGGATCTAATGTGCCCAACAATGACAGTGCTGATAGGGTGTCATCTGAAATATCTACCATGTTGTGGTTCTCTTCCTTGACACCTCTCATGCCAAAATTGCAAGGTGGAAGGTTGCTAGTCCTTCCTTGCTTCCCTCCTTGCTCATGCACATGCTCAAAAGAAGAAGGAAGCTCTTGGAAGTTAGTCTCCCATGGGAGGCTATCATCTATCCAAGGCCTCTCTATTTTTTCCAAACCATGCATATGAGACCACCATCTCTCTTCAAGTATGGAAGAGTGTTCTTTAAGAAATTTTATCTTCTGATTTAATCCTTGCCTCCCATGCTTCATGATGGTGTCATTCTCTCTTCTTGCAGCATATCATCTCAACCCAATTTGAGAGGTGAGAATAGATAATGAAGTCAAAGGAAAAATGCTTTCCCTTTCTTTGTACCTTCCCCATACTCTCAGCACTGTAGCATGGTCTTCAAGTGCTCCCTCCTCCCTTGGGTCTAAGGAAGGATCATCACTATATGAAACATCCTTCATCAAATCTGAATCAGGTGGTCTTCCATAAGGCATACCACAGGATACTGATGTATCATGGTTTATTCCCATGTGAACAATGGATGGGAATATATCATGACTACTTCCACTACACAAATCCAACTCATATTGCTGTGTGGAAGTACCATGAAGCTTCGAGACCCCTTTTAATGGTGTAAGAGTGCCTCTGATTAGAGCCCTTGCCCCATCTTCTGATAGTGGATCAGCTGTGTGAACCCTCCTTTGTTCTGTCTCATTGTATTCTATCAATGACACATGCTGCTCATGTCCTCCATATGGAAGAGCCTTTGGAATTCCTTGCAAAGGTGCAAGAATCCCTCTAATGGATGTCAATGCTTCACCTCCATCTCCAAATGAAAATAGATCTCCTCCTGCTTGCACAGTGCTGGAGGATATTTTCTGCTTTCTCTTTCCCTTCTCCTCATCAGTGGAGAATTCTTCATGATCAAGAGATCCTTTTTCTTGATCTCTTAGTGAGGAAGGAATCCTCATGTCTTCTCCTTGAGGAAAGAGATCTTGCTGAAATGGGGCCTTTGCCTCTGGAAAAAGGTGCAACAAACCTTTAACCCCGTCAACAATGTTTAGGATTGGAGTTGGCTCCATGGAAACTTCCAACTTATGCAGAGATTCAGATTTCTTGGGCTTGATCTACTTCCCCCAAGAAGTCTCAGAATGTCTCTCATCAAATCTTGTCACTAGTCTCCTAGTGAATCCTGCATAGGAAGAAATGCTTCTCCCTTTCAAGGAAGAGGACTCAAACAGCCACCAAGCATAAGCCTTCCCTTGAAGGTGCAGCGCTACTACTCTCAAGGCTTCTTCTTCTGACACTTGATGCAGTTGCAAGTATGTGTCAAGCTTATTTACCCAAGACTGGGCTGAGTCTTTAGGTGATACATCAAATGTAGGTAGAGAGAATCTACCCGAAGTTTGTTGCATGCACCCTTTCCTTCTTCTGTAGCTGCTGGATCTTCCTTCTTTGAGTTGAAAAAACTATGGGAAAATGAGATGCTCTTTGAATCTCTCTGATGAGATTCATATTCTTGTAGATAATCACCAAGATATTCCTCCTTTGGTTCTTCTCCCTTTCCTCTTTTCTTTGACAAGAAATTAGGCATGCTCCAACATTGCAGATCTGGTTGTGTGGCTGAATACTCACACACATGGTAGGAAGTAATGGGGCTTTCTTGATGTAAGGATCCTCTGGAGGGATCTGCATGTCTTTCCCTCTTCATTCCCTAGATTTATTCCTTTAGCTCATGCATATCTTGAGAAAGAGTTTTTGAGAACTCTTCTCTCTGCAAACCTTCATATAAAGGGATTGGCCCCTTTACTTCTGTGTCTTCGGTGTAACCACATTTCTTCATTAGTATTTTCCTCCCATGAGAATCCATATTATCTCTTCAAAAGTCAAAGCATAGGCTGTGCCAAGAAAGAAGCTCTAATACCACTATAATATCCCGAAATGGGAGTCACACAGCAAGCATACTGAAATAACGCACTCCTGAGAATTCAATGCACTGAAATGAATTTGCAGCTCCTGGATCCCTTAGATCATCTTATCTAAGATCTAAATAAAAAAAGAGAGAAAAAAACATATAAAACTAGGTGGGTAAAATAGATCTCCCACAACCTAGTCTAGCTGAAAAACACCCAGAAAGAGGGGCTACAGCTATATGCAAAGGACTGCTTCAGAAATAATGCAGTTTATCAATTTTCAAGCATGAGGCCAACATGGAGGTTCATATTTCAGCTATACATCAGAAAAATAGGTCTACAATGCATCTAATATAGTGTATAATATAAATAGAAAGAATGTACAAGACAAAAGCCTCAAATTAAGCTGCTACAGCAACATGAAATGGCAGAATAAGCTTGACAGCATTATTTTCATTGTTGAAGCATGCAGTAGATTACAACTCAGATCTAGAGCAGATCTGTACACAAAATGATAGATATATTCATATCTATATACAAGATAGGCTCCTTTATACACTCCCCTTGGGGATCTTAGCAAAACATGAACTACAGTGAGTAGATCTGAGATCTAAATCACAGATCTGCAGAAGTATTCAGAAAACTCTAAATCATAACATGTGTAGCAGATCAGATCTGAACTAACATGGATTGGTTGGCCAATCCACGTGTTATCACCAAAATAGGACCTGATAGACTACTGGTCATGCTACCTTAGTGTAACTATTTCAAACCAAATTTTTAGTTGAGGCTTAGCCTCCTTAACCTGAGAGGCTTCTCTCAGTAGGTTTAAGATTTTGAATTAAGGATTAGATGGCTAACTCTAGGAATAAATTATATAAAAGTGTATGATTGGTTGAAAAAATGATAAAAAAACATCTATTGGGCTATGGAGTCTAGTTATTTTCCCACAAAACATCAAAAATAGCTTATCATGGAAGTCAGGGCATTTCAAAGTTTTTAGGTGTATCAGTAAAACAAAAATAGAGTGAACAAAAAACAATTTACAAACATATGAAGGAAGTTATAGAATTTTCCAATGAATTCTAAGTAACATATGTTTATACCACTGCAGATAGATAGATAAGTAAATCCATAGGAAGATCACACATTAAAAAATCTTTCTGAATCCTGAGTAGTAAGCCAATATATGTATTATGATAAAAAAACGCGCAGTCTGCTATAGTAACATAGTCTGCTTGTTAATGAAAATTTCCAACCTTGAGGAATTCGACCTCATGTCTTTTATAGATCCATCATTACAATCTTGGATTCCCTCATCTAGCTTGAGGAGAATTTTAATTTCTTAGGTTGACACCTATCTACTCCTAAAAAAAACTATTAATTACATGTGACAGTGAACTGTCTATTCTAGAGTCCTAATGCAATTAGGAGTAAAACTCCTTATTATGACTAAAACAACTTGATCTAGGAATTAAAGATTATATTTGATAGTTTCTCTTCCTTATGTTCGACCTTGATGGTGTCCATAACCTTGTTGTTATATTCTGTTAACTTATCCATTATCTGTCCTCAAAACTAGGAACATGTTTCCTGCAATATAGCTTTAACCCTCATTTATGCTCCTTGAATCCTTTGGCTGACAAAAATAGACCTTTTTTGACAAGTGATATGTGTTATCACTTTCCTAGAACCATTTCCTTCCACCTGTGCAAAATCAAGTCCTTGAAAGAGTGTAAAGAGAGCTGATGTGTCTGCGCTACGAAAATATCAGCTATTTTCGTAGTGCTGTAACTATGCCTTTGTAAACATCTATTATCATCCAATTTCTCTTGCTTTAATGCCTGGAACTTCATTTATGAACCATTTCCATCTTCTAGCAGCATCAATACTTCAAAAACCAGATGTTTTACCTCTTGAAACCTTAACAAAATGCTCAAAACTACACCTATAGTAGTTTCGTAGCGCGCTACGAAACCGCTGTGTATGTCACCTACAGTATTTTTGTAGCGTGCTACGAAATTGCTGTGTATGTCACCTACAGTAGTTTCGTAGCGCGCTACAAAACTACTCTGTATCTCCTTTTTACACAGTTTTTTCATCATCTTCAGATCTTAAGAATATTTACAGCCTTTTAATGATTACCTTGATAATCTTGATCCTAATAAACCTTAATAATCATTATAAGTCAACTTTGCCATGTTTTCAATAAGTGGTGTCCTTCCTAAAACAAAATTGTATTAGAGATTTGTCACTTACTACCTTACTTCTATTCTAGCTGACCTTCAAAGTTTTCCAATTGGATTTCAAGATCTTCAATCTACCTCTTCAACCTTCTATTAGTAGCCCTTAAATTTACATTTATCCTTCTCACAAATTTGGCCTCTTTGATTGCAGGAAGAGTCCAGGTAAAATACTGAGCTTCACTGCTAATTGTTTCAGGTTTTGAGACTCTTTCAAGCTCCCACAGAGCCTTAATTCTGTCAAATTTTATCTTCTCCACAACATGTTTCCTTTCTTTCTTCTTAAGCTTAGAAATTTCAAGATTAGCTAGTCTTAATTTTTCTTTAATCCCCTCATAACTGCTCTTTTCTCTTTGAGTATGGAAAACTCTATTTCTATTATCTTCAGGCATAGGTGACGAAAGGTCTATGGGTTCCTCATAAACATTTGAAACTTCTCCAGCTTTATCTAACTCCACATCCAACCCTTGCAAATTTTTTGAATTCCTAGTTAGAGGCCTTCTGGGCTTGAACACAAACTCTGAAATTTCATCATTAAAATACAGCTTTTTGGAAGACTTGATCTTCTTAGATTTCTCTTCACCCAAATTTATAAAATATCCCTACACTAAAAGAGATTCCTCAATATAAATATCTTGTAAAATATCATTCAAACTACCCTTTAAACCTAGATCTTCTTCTGAAACCACTGTTTTTCCTTTTTCCCTTACTATTTGACTTCTAGTCATTCTTTTCTGGGTTGATTCGCTGGTTGAATGTTCCTGTACTGCTTCCTTACCTTTGGTTGTCCTCTTTTGTGCAGGTTGAGTGGTTTCTTGAATAATCACTGGTGTTTTAATCTATGGCTCTTTCACTTGCTTTCTAGGCTTTAACTTGACAAATCTCTTTGATCTTGTTTTTGCAGGGTTAATGGTTTTTTATGGTGATTTTTCTATGGCCCTAGGGCTAACACCTGTTCCATGTGTTTCCACCCAAAATCCACACAAAAACAGAAATGCATACCATTCTATATTCACCCTCTGAAGTTCATGCAAAACTATTAATTTAACTAGACCATGATGGAATAATGAAGTTTCACATGCTTGAGTTTTCATCTGCACCTTATCTGCCATCTTGGCCAAACTTTGAAACAGGAAGAAAGGTAAATCTAGAGAAATTATTCCAGCGAAATGAAATAAGAGTTTGAAATGATAAGAATACACATTATGGTATCTTCCTTCACAGGTGAAGTACCTTTGAATGTTGGAGAGCGGGTTAGCATATGTATCCTTAACATAACCTCTTGGCACTACTTTGGTTAAATCTGTGTCCACAAACTCTAGCTTCAAAAATATTTTACAAGGTTCCATTTCAAACATGAAGTTCTTGAACCACCTTTTTTCTCCCCTTGGAATCTCTGTCACTAATGATATAATTTCAGGAGAAATTAGCAAGTTTAAAAATCCAACCTTTGTAGTTGAACCTGTGAAATTAACGGAAAATTCTATTGTGACTTGATTGTGACCTCTCTGTAGCTTTTCACAGAATCTCCAACATCCTACTTTCTTGAAGGCTTCTTCAACTGAATTATCCCTTGTGAGAGCCTCTATGCCTTCAGGTTTTGTTCTCAAACAGTGACCTGATCTATGGTTTCTTCTTTCCTCTATCATATTTCCCTCGAAATCCCTGTGGCTTCAGAAAAACTTGTAATAAACTGGCTCGCTTGATTTCAGAGAAACTGGCTTGCCTGATTAAGGATTTAGCCTCGCTTGATAAATAGTTTAGCCTCGCTTAAGAATTGAGAGAAGCTATGGTTTTTTCTTACCATAAGCTTATTGTTCGAAGAAAAACATGCACCAAGTGTTTTTGCATGAGACAATACAATCAAGGACAACCATCCCTTTTCAAATTTAAAAATGACTAATGATAAATGACCCCTAACGAATCTCATGATGGTTGTGAATGGTTGCATGTGTGAGAAAGGATTTGTGGACTGACACCTAATCATGAAAATTTAACGAAATTTGATGGATTTTATAGTTGGAAAGGATTGGTTACGAATCCCCGATTTCGTAGCGCATGTAATGTATTTTTAGGGTTTTGCGCTATGAAAAGACCAGTGTTTTTGTAGCGCAAAAGCTGTTTTTAACACTGTCTGCGCTACGAAAAAGGTGGTTTCGTAGCTTATTCAAATTTTTTTTCAAAATGACTAAACACATGACTTCTGAAACATAATATGGGACCCTTAAAGTATGAAACAAAGTTGTTGGACTTTATTTGATGATGGAGACAAGACTCTAACCTTATGACTTAGACTCTAAAAACATAAAAATGACTTAACCCCTATCTCAAACCATGACTTAGAAACAAATACAAACTGTTCAAGTTTGGAAAAATTTATAGTGATAACACCACGAATCACCAAAGTGAAAGGAAGAATCCAATCACTAGAGATCTCTCCTCTAAAATGGTGCCAAGTCTCCTTGCAACTCTGATCTTGCAAATATCGCAGTCATGGAAAAGGGACTACGCTGTAGGCTCTAAGAATGCTTTGGCTTGCTGCCAATGTGTGGATCTAAAGCTCAAAGGGTCTAGAACTAACTTATCAAAGGGATAGATGAATTTCCCAGTGAGAAGGAGTGTTAGAACTGCATAGATCTGAAAATATCTATTCTCCACTTGCTGCAACTCACATGTACAACCCAATGCTAAATAGGACTGTGTTCTAGATGCAAGATGTGGCTTGGCCAAATGCCAGATAGTGGACTAGACAAACCAGGCTCCTCCAAGAGCTGCTCAAGGAAGGAGGTGGGATTCCTAAATAGGAAAACCCAATGAGGAATGTCTAAACAGACAACACCTTCAGAAAATAATATCATCAACAATATTCTCACGTTTCTCTCCTCTTTCATTTATAGGATGAAAGCCTTGCAAACTCTAAACCATCTCAAAAGGTTTAGCTCCTTTCACATTTGAAACCTCCAACTAGAACTGTGTTGTTCCTCTAGGTTCATTGCATCTGTACAGTGTTGTGGATTTGGTCCTGTTGACCCAGTCAATTTTCACAATCCCTTTTCATACATGAGGGAATTTTATTAAGGCAGCCCAGATTTAGCCTTGTTCACATGGGCATTGATTTATTTTGTTGTTTAAGGAGTTTAATTTGTCCTCCTTTACAATTTTATTCTTGAACAAGAAAATGAAAACAAAATTAAATATTACTATTAGCTTGGGCTAATTAGGAATATTACAATATTACATACTTTTGATTAACCCTGCTACATTAAAAATGAGAAATACATGAAAAGCGTGATTGCAATCATGTTTTTCATGTATTTCTCATTTTTCGTGTAGTAGAGTCCATAAAAAGTATGCAACATGGGTACTCGTTGGATGAGGAGTTAAATTTTGCATCCAACGAGTATTATCGCTTGAAATTTGAGTAAAACCTTAGGGAGATCATTTCAAAATATGAGTTGAAAAAGTATTTTTTTATTTTTTCCCTCTAAAATTTGATGATCTAATAAAATCTTGTTTTATTATTTCCACTATTAATTTATAATTTCCTTAAGAGGCCCATTTTAGACCTCAAAATTCCCCTAATGAGATCTTCATCACACACCAAAAGGGTGGATTGAGGTCTTGGACACTGATCACACACCAAACAGGGTGGAGTGAGTTCCTATTCAACATCTAGACCTCATTAGCAAAAAGGTAGGGGTGGAGTTAGGTCTTGGCCCAGAGTGCTCACTAGGAATGGTGAGTGAGTACTGGTTAGTTGAGGGTCGCAATATTTTGTGTTAGGTAGTGGCCATTGGATTCAAGGACCAATCACTCTAGAGGGCTGAGTTATATTATGATGATGACAATTCCATGGGCTTGGTACCACCCTGAATATGGTCACTAGCAGATGTTGATGATAGATGATGATAAGGGTAATAATGGGTAACATTTTATTTAGAGAAATTTGTTCACTTTGAGAACATATATGACGATGATTATGAACACCTCCCTATTTAAGAGGGAGTGTTTAATTTTTAACTATGATTGATCTTCCTAATTCAATTTTGGTTACTTGATGTATTTATATTTATCATTGTAAAACATATTTATAAATGTTTGAGTCAAAGGAAAATTTATTTAGTAGGAAAAATGACTACTAATATCTAGGCTTCCTTGATAGAAGAATATCCATTGTGTTTGTATCCCCATCAAAGCTTATAATGTTGATTTAAGACTATGATACAAAGCTTCATAATTTCTTACTATAATGAGGCCTAAACATCTTCTTCTAAATTAGGAAGCCATTATTTTGATTGGAGACATTATCATCATTAATGGTTAAAGTTGGTACCACTCTAGTATTCTGCAACTTTGAGGTGATAAGGGGTTGTCATATACTTTTTGATATCTTCTAGGTCTTTCTTTCCCTACTGATTTTGAAACTATTTCCATGAGTCCTCCTAGAGGTGCATTAGTTTTCCATCTATGACTTCCCAAGAAACAATGTTGTTGTATTATGTGTGAACCCCATTTAGTGAGATTCTAAATGGAGGAACCTGATTTATTAAAGAAATTTTGGATGATTTAACGAAGGAAGATATGTGACGAGCCTTTCAATTACATCATAATTATTTAGCATACAATTGGAGAGTTTTACATTTAATTATTAATTTGAGTTTCATATGGAATTTGTGAACTATCATGCACCATATATGGTAATACAATATATTATGTACTATCATAGTTGTATTATTCTAAAGGAATGTCACAGGGAAATATATTAATATTATTTTACATGTTACCAGGAAAAAAAGCACACCACCCTTGTAATAAAAACCACACTTGAAAGAAATTAAACATGCCTATAGGAAAGTAAACAAGCTTGTAGGAAAGTAAGCACATTAGCATTAATGAGTGGCTTATTCAAGTATGTATATGATATTGAAGTTTTTAATAGGAATGCATATGAAATTAAATGGTTAAAAAATATGTAATAAACCACAGTCTTAAGAGATTCGAACCATGCTATGCTACAAATAATTACACCATGAAAATAATTTCAATTTCTAGAAGACAAGTTAAAGTAAAGGTAAATATGAACACAAAGTAATTAGCTAAATCCATAAAATAGAGAATTTCAATGTTAAATGTGGAGTTGGAAAAATGTGAGTTTTAGTTGTAACCTAACCTATGGGCTACAACTATGATCGTGCACGAATTGTAGTAATAGTAAAGCCACGAGTTAGAACAATATGACTTGCAAAATGTATACGATAAAGAGTTACAACAATATGAACAACATAATTGAATATCAAAGTTACAACAAAATGTAAATAACATAATTAAATATAATAGTTGCAACAATACATAAATAGCATAGGAATTGTTGATAATAAAAGGTTGTAAATGAAGCAACAACTATGTTATAAAGTTACAAAAATTACTTGACTAAGGAGGGGGTCCTACCTTCTTATGCAAGGAAATCATTAGGGGGGGTATAAAAGAAAAGAAAACTAAGATTTGTTGCAAAAGTTGAAATTGCAAATATAGAATAGTTGATTTTCTCTTTCTCTCTAAATAACTCGTTTTTTATTAGGATGGTCTTTATACATGATATAATTTTTCTAAATTAAATTAAGGATTTGATGAACAACCATGAGAAACTGTCAATTTTGTCAAGTTACAAAAAAATTATTGGAAGATAGAAAAATAGGGTAAATGATGACTTTTTTAGTTGTGTGACAAGTGGTAGTTGGGTCATACTTTCTGTTGGGGTTCCCATGTTTTGGCCAGATTGGCAAGACCAAAAGATGAGACAACATCAGAACCACTTTCAGACCTCAGGATCTAGCCCTCCTGGGTCCAGAGAAGGATCTCTCTATATAAGCAAATGTTTTATATTTTTGGAGCTCAAAGTTGAAATGTTAGGCTAGTTATAGACACAAGGTTTGTTTGTTTGATGTTTGGTTGCTTGGTTGTTGGGAATCAGGAAAGAAGGGTTTAGTATAAGACAAGGCTGAGAAAATAGGATTTTAGGAAGAGGAGAGAGAATTATGAGAACATCAAGAACATTGGGCAATGGAGTCAGGAAAGGGTTTACTTTCTATTCAATATGCAGGCTTTCAGTTGGGCTAGTCATCTAAAGCATTGGATCTTAAAGATGATAGTAGGACATGGAACGGAAAAGAGAGGGTGAAAGCAAGGAAACCTCCAAGGTGACCTTTCAGAAATCAGATCCAGGGGCAGGACATGCCATTGGACAACCTATGATCCAAAATCTAAAAGGTTAACTCTTCAGACAAGGAACATTAAAGATTTAGAACACAAAGATGAAAACCTGAGATCAGAGAGAGACTTTGAAATCTCAATGCTTTGGCCTCCAGCTTAAGGGAACTTAGACTTTAATCAATTGAAAGGACCTTGGTGAGACAGAGACAAAGTTCTAAACTCCCATTATTCCAATTCATTAAATTAAATCCTAACAAGAACATCTGTGAACAGTTTCATTAATTCATACATCATCTAGCAGCATATGTTTTGACCACTACACTGGTTAAATTAGTTGAAATCAATCCTCAGATAACACATACAGCAGAAAACATTGAAGGCAAGGAGAGTAGAAACATAGGGTACCTAACAAGGGTAAATCCTATGCTAGATTTCTGATGCGAGCCAGAAGAAATGAACTACAAGGTAAAACAAATACAAAGATAGAAAAACATCACCGCTGCTTTAAATCTGGATCCAAAGAAATGTGCTTGTCAAATTAAAGAGCAACACCAGTCATGTACAACATTGCAAAAAACTTGATATTAAGCCTGAAAACATCTTCCTCAGCCTATCTTACGACTTTACGCAGAGACTATGTCTCAACAGAAACAACTTACAATTCTCAGATATCCGATCAACAACAACCTTACAATGAGTTTCTTCATGAAATTTATAGCTGAAAGAGGAGCATAGGAGGTAGGTGAAAAACTAAATGCAGCATTAAAACTCAGAAGAGGAAGAGGGCCAAGGCCCATTCTGTTTTAAATTCTGGGCATTTATCTCTGGTACTCTTTGGATGATGGAGTGGTCTTCGTCGGGCTACAATTTACTCCAAGTATGTCTTTGATGTACTTGCTGTAGCACTTTTGCAATACTCCGATGAATCTGAAAAAACATGTCAATAATTCAGGTCTGCCATACTATGTAACAAATGCTTCTGATAGCATTAGGACTGTTGTCAGGGGGAAAACTTCTCATGGACATAACGTAAACTAAAATCGTATGCATACTATGTCCTTTCTTAAGAGGAGACATTCTGCTGATATAAATACCTTGATGATATGGTTTTCTGTGCCTTGGACCTTCTGGGTGATCCACGAGATCTTTGATTTGGTACCCTTCCTTTAAATTATTGGATTAAGGTTCAAAATATTTACTTACAGGCCATAAGCTCTCTGCTTTCCCACTGATACTCTTTGCCGCTCCATGATTGCCTCTGTCTGCAAAATATGCACTTTAATGGCTCTGGAAAGTTTTACAGAGTTTTAATGTTGTTCCTTTAATGAAATTCATGTCATAATAGCTTCCCAGGCCTTTCCTCATGATTTCAATCTCTGCACATGGTCTTCCCTATGTTCTTTGCCACTGTAACAGTCACTGTGAACCATGGCAGTTTCCCGTCTGCCCATAACCCTGCAAAACGCAAAAACACGTTAAGAAAACCATGCATGGGGAGGGTGTACATAGCGGGGGTGATGAGAATGGTAGTGCAGCCTGGCGAAATGGTGGAACAATGCAGGGTGATGGTGAAAAACGCGGCGTAACAGTGGAACATGGTTTAGTGAAAGTTGGCGGATTGCAGCGAATTTTAATGCAAACCTTTGAAATTTGACCTTTGAATGAAATATAGGGAGGACAGAGGAAAATGCAACAAAAATACGTGGAATGGTGACATGGTGGGACCCGATCAATGGCGAGACATGAAGTTAATCCGGACCATCCGATCTCAGGAGGAGATCGATGATTGAGAATGTGTCGGAGGGTGATGGATGGTGGGCTAGGGGTTCCTTTGCCTTGAGCTAATTCCCGAGCATCTTCGTGGGGCGATGACCATTGGATGGACAACTTCAGATTAGACGGTGTATGCACATATCGCGCCGGGTCCACAGTCGAACATTAATGCATGATGGGGGGTGGTTTTCAAAATAGTGCGCAGAGCCACGTGTCATGCGGTGAATGGCATCGCTCCGAAATGAAAAATACCGCCCACCTTCCAAAGGCAGTGCGATGGAAACCAGTGGTTTTGAACAGTGCTTTGGCGCGGGGACCATCGGGGCGTGTGAAAAATGGACCGTCGATCTGCGGATCAGATTGACGGTGGATATGTGATCGGAGGGGTGAACGGGGGGGGTGCACGGGCGTGATGCTAATCTACGAAGACCGTCAGATCTGTAAAGATCAATGATTAATAGCGCTCCCGATATCCATTTGTGATAAGCGCTTTTCAGGCTAGCACTTGGTTCTAGCACCCAGTCACGTGGAGAATTGGTTTACGGGGGCTGGCCGAAAAGGAGTTAGGCCTGCATATGAAGAATATGGGTTTTTGGCCCATTTTCAATGCAATTTAAGGACAAAGAAGGGTAACGACAGAGGGGAAAAGGGGCTAATTGGCCAAATAAAGGGTGTTTGTGAGGCTTAAACAGGGTTTTGGGAGGATTTAGAGGGTAGATGAGGGAAATTTAAAATGGAAAAAATAGGGTAGAAAGTGGGGTTTAGTGGGAATGAAATAGGAGGGAAAAGGAGGCCTTTGGGCATTCTTCACAAACAGAGAGGCTTTATAATGGGAATCAGCAGAGGGGATTTTATCAAAAGACAAAAGGCACAATGAGGTTTCAAGGATGATGTGTTTTCAGGAGAAATGCATTCCTTGAAGGCTCATAAAAAAAATTAGCCCCCCCCTGTTTGCTTGACAAAAATTCATAGGGGCTAACAGTGGTTCCACATGGGGATGGCTTCTTCTTGCAGGAGTCAAGAATCTAGAAATTATCTTTGAGGTAGGCCAAATGCCTGATCTTTGAGCCATCTTCCTTCTTTGATTTTCAGCTGCCACAAGCATGATAGATCAACAGAAACAATCCCAAACAATCTTCCTACCCAGACTATAGTCCTAACATTTTTTCTTCCAGGGTGCATTTGGACTAGTAGACCCTTTACATCATTTATTTTTTACAAACAAGAAAATAAACCTATTCTATTTCTACCCTTATTACTCCATGAGACCAGATTAAACTGTTGGCCTCATATGTTTCTCTACCTAATCTAATACCTGTTGGGATTAGACTGTCCAGCAGATTTCTTCTCTACATTCTACAATAGAAATTTAAAACAGTCAAACTAGGATTAAATAGTCTAGTTTTCTGTGGATCCAAGGCATAAAGACAGTTGCACATGGACAGAAACTTGCAGAAAACTGAAAACAAAATCTTGGAGGCCTGAAATCTGAAGTTTTGAAGCATCCTTCTTCTCTTTGTGACTCAAGTTTTGAGCTTGTTAGAGCCACTTTCTCTTCTTCATTTCAGCTCTGGTTTTGGGCTTGTTAGAGCTGGACCATTTCTTATTTGCTGGCTCAGGTTTTGATCTTGTTAGAGCCAATATTTTTCACCTCAGAGGTTCATGTTTTGAGCATGTCTAAACCTCTCTTTCTATCTCTTTTTTTTTTTTTTTGGAACATTTTCTCTTTTCTTGAAAACATAACACAACAATGGTATTTACAATGGAAATGAAAACTGGAAATTGGAAATCAACAGAAGTAGTGTTTGAGAATCCTGCCATTGATAGGACCCCCAAATAGCTCTGTACCATTTGGTTCTTGTAGGAAAAATGAATTTGGACCCACAGTGGCCTGGATGATGTATGGACCCTGCCAAAAACTGTCAAACTTGTCGTGCTTTCCTTTTTCCTCTCTCCTTGAGTCCCACTTCAGAACTTTATCTCCAATTTTGAAGTCAGAAGCTTTGGTTCTCTTGTCAAACAACTTCTTTATATTTTCCTGAACCTTCATAGCTCTGTTATAGACCTCTTCCCTTGTTTTTTGGAGATGAATTGTTTGGTTTATCCTTCTCACCATGCTGTCTTCTTCTGTCTGAATTTCTTGGACAAGTTTAATCACTGGTACTCCAAGGCTGGTAGGGAAAACTACTTCTATTCCATAGACAAGATGATATGGTGACATACAAATGGATTTCTTTGTTGTAAGCCTATCAACCCACAGGGCATGCACTAACTTGTTATGCCATGACTTTTTGTTCTCTTCCAACAACTTTTTGATGATGGTCACCAGGCTCTTATTTGATGACTCAGCTAAGCCATTACCTTGTGGGTAATAAGCAGTTGAATGACTGAGTGCTATTTGATACCTGTGACAAAAATCAACCATTTTCTTGGATCCAAAAGCAACAACATTATCAGTGATTATTTTCCTCGGACAACCAAACCGAGAGAGGATGTCGTTTTATAGGAACCTAATGATGACTGAATCTATGGCATTCCTGGAAGGTATGGCCTATATCCATTTAGTGAAGTAGTCTGTGGCTGTTAAGATCCATTTGTGTTGTGCAAAATAAGCAGGATGAATTTCTCCTATGAAATCTAGACCCCATTGCATAAATGGTCCTTCAACAGTGATGAGTTGTAAAGGTAGGGGGAGGAGATTTCTTTTGCCTTCAAAGATCTGGAATTTGTGGCAGGCAATTATCATCTTATGGATGTCATTGAAGAGTGTAGGCCAATAATAACTAGCTTTGAGTATTTTTTTTTACAGTGGCTTTCCAGTTTAGGTTGCCTCCACACTCTCCTGCATGGAACTCTTGTTTAATTCTCTCTGTTTCAGTTTCAGGCAAACATTTAAGCAATAGGCCGTTTGTATTTTTCCAGTATAAGCATTCATTCACTATGCAATAGTTTTTGGCTTTTAGCTTTAGGAATCTGGCCTTGGTATTTGATAGTTCTGAAGGGGCATTGAGGTGTGTGAGCACATACAGAATGTCAAAATACCATGGAGAGTTCTGAAACTTCTCTTCAATAGTGGGATCAGGTAATCCTTCCTGCTCATCCAAGGTATCTACCATGTTTATGTCAAGGGCTTGTAAATTCGATTCAGCCATTAGTTGAGCTAAGCCCTGACCTTTGATCAGTTTTATGGGTTTTATCTCAAGATCATACTCTAAGATCACAACAATCCATTTTCCCCTCTTCCCATCCGAGTCTTGGGACAAGATGTCTTTAACAACTATATTTGGCACGTAGGCTATGGTGTGGGAATGCAGTATGTACACCCTAAAGTCTTTCAAGGCCTTTACCAAGGCATAGGCCTATTTTTCCATTATGTTGTATTTTAAGGGTGCGTCTCTCAATGCTTTGCTGAAGAAAGAAATGGGATGTTCCATTCCCTCTGGATTTTTTTGCAGCAGAACTACAACCACTGTATGCTCGGAGGCAAATGAAAAAATCAGGAAATATTTTGAGAAATCAGGGCTAATTAGGACAGGAGCTCGGGTGAGTGCAAGTTTAACTGATTCAAAATATTTCTTAGCCTCAACATTCCATTTAACTCCTACACCTTTCCTTAACATGTTTGTCATATTCCTGAGGTGTTCAGCTAAATTTGGAATAAACCTCCTTAAGAAGTTAATTTTCCCCATGAAGGACTGAAACTCTTTAATGTTTCTCGGTTGTGTGATCTGTAGTATTCCCTCAACTCTTTGTGGGTCTACCTTAATTCCCTTCTCAGATATGATGTGGCCAAGAAGTTTACCTTCTTGCAGCCCAAATACAGTATTTTTTGGATTCAATGACAGACCGAACCTTCTGCATTTTTCAAACACTCTTCTCAAATGTTTTAGGTGTTCTTCTTCAGTCTTGGAATAGACTATTATGTCATCCAGATAGATGACAATGAAGTGTCCTATTTCATCTGAAAAGGCTATGTCCATCGCTTGTTGGAAAGTTGCACCAGCGTTCATCAGTCCAAAGGGCATCTTTACATACATAAAAGTTCCCCATGGAGTGGTAAAGGCTGTCTTGATTTGGTCTTCTGGAAGTACTAAAACTTGGTTGTAACCTGAAAAACCATCTAATAGGGAGATCCTTTTTGAGCCTACTACCTTCTGAAGAATGTGTTCCATTTTTGGGAAAGGGTAATTGTCTTTGAGTGAGGCTCTGTTAAGATTCCTGAAGTCAATGCATAGCCTGATCTCACCTATCTTCTTTCTCACAGCCACTAGGTTGGAGACCCAATTAGAGAATCTGACAGGAACTACTATGCCTGCCTCATACATCTTCTTTATTTCCTTTTCCACTGCAGGCAATTGTTTTGGGTTTATTCTGTGGATTTTCTGTCTGAAGGGCTTCTGATTTTCTTTTAGAGGTATTTTGTGCTGTATAACGTTTGTGTCATAGGCCTTTAGGTCCTCGTAGCTCCAGGAAAACACATCAATGAATTCCTTGAATAGGTCAATGTATTTCTTTTTCATGTTTGCAGGTAGGGACTTAGCCAGTTTAATCATCTTGGGTTTATCTTCAGAGCCTATGTTGCATTCCTCGACATCAGAGTCTGTGTGTTATATAGTGGGCTTTTTTGCTATATCATCGAAGTCAAAAAGGTCTTCTAAAGGTGCCAGACCTCAAGGTATGTTCTTATCTTTGGCCTGCAGCACCTCTACTTCCTCACTATCTGCGTTTTCACATTTTTCGTTTGGATTTCAAATCTGTTCATTTAAAGTGTTTATTTCTATGTTATAGGGTGTTTCTTCCTCATCTAAGGGCTCTTCACTTAGGAAGCTATCATTAGATTTAGAGTCTGAATTGGAAAATTCAAACTCATTCCTGCCTATCAGGAAATTCTCGATCTGTTTGTCACCCTCAAAGACCTGCCAGTATTTTTCGTTATCCAGCACTGCAGTTCTGAATTTAGTTTGAATGATGATTTGTTGGTCACTGGGAGGCTTGTGATACGCACTAGCCATGCATGCTAATCCATTTGCAATTGCGTTCTGACTCCTAGGGACAAACACCAGTTCGTATTCTACAAAGGTTTTCAATAGATCCATAGCGTCATTCCTGTACGCTCTCAACCTAGGATGTTTTGTTGTGTATTCACCATTCACTTGTTTAATGATCAGCTCAGAGTCTCCATGCATAGTTATCCTACGGGCTCCTAATTTTCTCAACAGATTCAAGCCTAGGATAAGAGCCTCATACTCTGCGATATTATTTGTACATTTTAAGTGCAGGTTACAGGCATGGCTCTCTGCATAGTCACTCTCTATGTTATGTATCCGTACTCCTGCTCCTATAGTTCTCTTGGTGCATGATCCATCGAAATTCATTTCCCATAAAGGTTTGCTCTCGGTCTTAAAATCATTTCATTCCTGGTGTGGTGCATGGGCTTGCGGAGGGTGACTACTTAGTTGACTACGTTCTATTTCTTGTTCACTTTGAGTTTTTGTTTCAGTGTACTGTCCAAATTTTTCTACATCATTCTCCTCCGAGTCTAGCGTAGCCATTATGTTAAAGTCCATGGGCTCTTTTTCCTTGTTTGTATCTCTGTTTTTGAATTCTGACCCCTCTAAGGATTCATCATTGCAAAGGATGAAGGAGTCAAGATCAGTGTGTACAAAGTATAAAGGTGAATTTTCAGGTTTTTTAGGGCTACTAACTAGGAATTTCATTTGTGCCTCTCTATACAATCTTCTAAGTTGGCTGAAGACAGGGATTGTGGCATATTCCCCATCCATCTGCATTGTACCTTGCAGCTTGGCTCCCCATGATCTTCACAGCAACATGCCATACTTAGGTGGCACATCTGCCACTACAACATCCATGACCATACACTTGGCTGGAATCTGGGTAAGGTTTACACATAGGTCTTTGATCAAGCCAAAAAACTTTACCCTGCTAGAATCAAATGAATATAAGTCTTTGTAGGGTCGGGTTATCTCTAGGCCTAACCTTTCCATAACTACTTTAGGCATCAAGTTGTGTGAGGCCCCAAAGTCATGCATTACATTGTGAAGGATCTTATCATGGATATTGAGACTGATATAAAAATGAGGTACTACCCCTTCCTAAAACTTTCCTTCTATCTTTGGACCAAACAGAAGGGCTGGTTGATCATCACTCAAATTGACAGTGTCACTGTTTTCCCCTAGATTTAATACTTTCAAAATTTGGCTTTTATATACATCCTGAGTGGCCAGCTCAGAGAGTGGTACAGAGATTTTAATTTTAGAAATCTCACTCTCCAAATTGAAAGTGGACTGACTCTTTCGAATGTTCAACTCTATTTTATTAGCCACTGCCTTAGTGGTTGAATCAGTGTGCTGATTCTCATTATGTATAGGGTTAGGAACTGTTTTATCCGGAGAACTAACTGCAGTGCTAGTGCTGCTAGTTGGTTGAATTTGTTACTTTTAGCAGTTACTTTAGAAGTTTTATCTGGCCTTTTCTTAATGGTGATCTCAGAAGTTTTGGGTTTGGAATTTTCTAAGCTATTTTTTCTTCTGAGTTCATACTTTTCTCTGACCTGCATAATGACATTTTCAAATCCAAGTCTGTAGTCCTCAGATTCTAATCTTTCCGCATCCTAGTATGAGAATGAGGGTTGATCTTCCTCTGTGGGACAGTTGTGGATTGAGTTTTCTATTTCAAACATGTTTATTGTGGTTCCCTCAGACTCTTCTATGATTCCCTCATCTTCATCCAGAAATTTTTCCTGAAATGGGGGTATAACCTCTTGATCTAATTCTCTTTGTCTGTTGGGAGTGGTATTGTTTCTCTTAAAGTTCTGGTTCTGATTATGATTTTGGTTTCGTTTCTGATTACTAATTGTGACAACCATTTTTTCCATCATTTGTTGTAGCTTTTCCATGTTTTTAGATAGATGGTCATAATTGGGATAAGATGTGGAAGCTACAGTGTCATCTCTATATGTTACCCTTTTCTCAGCTCTCAATCTTGCTTTCTTCTCAATCAGGTTAGCCTCTACACTCACTGCTCCTTTCTGCATGTCTTCCAATGTGTCGTAATCTCTCTCCCTAAGCTGGTAGGCCATGTCAGCATCAAAGCCTTCAGGGTATTTCACTAGGGCCAAACCTTGGGGAGGTTTCATGTGTGGAGGAAGAGCGTTGTAAACACTGTTAAACATTGTAGAGTATTCATGGACACTCTCTCCTATGTTTCTTTTAAGGTTCTTATATTCTGCTAGGATTTGGATAGGGTTGGCCTTAACTTCCCATTTGTTTATGAAGGTATGATATAAAGCAGGAAGGTCTTAGATACTATTAGGAGGTAGGCTTTTGAACCATTTCTTCACCTCACCTCCTAAGCTCTGGGAAAATATCCTCATTTTGATTGTGTCATCATCTATCTCCATGTAGTCAAAAGAATATTCTACCCTATCTACATGGTGCTGAGCTGTGGTGGACTCTTTTGCAGTGAAGTGCGGGATATTTGATTGATAATTGTTGGGTAAGGGCAATAGAGGTTGGGGTAATACCAGAGGTGCATACCAGCCTGCCATGATGATGTTTTGAGAAGGTAAGGGGTTGACTTGAGTGGCTGGTATATGGATGGCAGGGACACTAGGATCAGCAAAAGTCTGTTGAGCAGATCTAGGGTGGCAGAGACCCAAGTTTTGAGTGAAGTGAAAATTAGGAGGTGTAGATGGAGGGGTTTCTCTGTCCCTAATGTGTTGAACACTATAAAATGGTGAACCGGGAAACTCAAGGTTTGGCTGGCCTAGAACACTGAATGACCTAGTTCTTGGTAGTCTGTTTGGTAGGTCTCGGTCAAGATAGGTGACTAATAGAGTTGTGAAGTCTTCCGGTGCAGAGTTGGCTCTATGGATGTGGCTGGAAATAGTTGGTCTTTTAGGCGTAGGAGATCCTTTGAGGATGCTCTCAGGGCTGTCAACTATTTCAGGTGGGTTTGGGTTAGGATAAGCTCTTGTGTGAATGGTTCTTGAAGCCATAATGTTGTTTTCTAACCAAGCAGCTTAACCCTACTTGTTACTTCTAATGTGGTTGATGTTATTATAGAGGCTGGTCTTCCAGTGGAGTCTTATGTGAACCAAGATAATCAGCAGGCCTACTGATCACCAGTGGAGTCTTTGATATTTAAGGAACTATGGAGTTTCCAAGTGGAAGGTTTAGGGTGTTTCTGGGGGTACACTATCCACCACAGTGCTTATGTGATGTCACTTTTCAGGGATATCCTGAAAACACAACAGACTCTAACCAGAGATTGACTGGGAGGGATTTTACCAGATATTTCACCTCTGAAAGAGAGTGAGATTTGGAGGCTACCTGTCCCTTTCCAAACTCTGTCTAAGAGTGTGGGAAAAACACACAAGACCGGATATAGCAGTTAAGGGTATTCAAAGTTTGTCCCCAGTCGATTCGTCATTATGTTGGGGTTCCCATGTTTTGGCCAGATTGGCAAGACCAAAAGATGAGACAACATTAGAACCACTTTCAGACCTCACGATCTAGCCCTCCTGGGTCCAAAGAGGGATCTCTCTATATAAGAAAAGGTTTTATATTTTTGGAGCTCAAAGTTGAAATGTTAGGCTAGTTATAGACACAAGGTTTGTTTGTTTGATGTTTTTTTGGTTGGTTGTTGGGAATAAGGAAAGAAGGGCTCAGTATAAGACAAGGCTGAGCAAAGAGGATTTTAGGCAGAGGAGAGAGAATTCTGAGAACATCAAGACCATTGGGCAATGGAGTCAGGAAAGGGTTTACTTGCTATTCAATATGCAGGATTTCAGTTGGGCTAATCATCTAAAGCATTGGATCTTAAAGATGATAGTGGGACATGGAACTGCAAAGAGAGGGTGAAAGCAAGGAAACCTCCAAGGTGACCTTTCAGAAATCAGATCCAAGGACAGGACATGCCATTGGACAACCTGTGATCCGAAATCTAAAAGGTTAACTCTTCAGACAAGGAACATTAAAGATTTAGAACAAAAAGATGAAAACCTGAGATCAGAGAGAGTCTTTGAACTCTTAATGCTTTTGCCTCCAGCTTAAGAGAACTTAGAAAGGTTTAATCAATTGAAAGGACCTTGTTGAGACAGAGACAAAGTTCTAAACTCCCAGTATTCCAATTCATTCAATTAAAGCCTAACAAGAAAGTATGTGAATAGTTTCATTAATTCATACATCAGCTAGCAGCATATGTTTTGACCACTACACTGGTTAGATTAGTTGAAATCAATCCTCAGATAACACATACAATAGAAAACATTGAAGGCAAGGAGAGCAGAAACATAGGGTACCTAACAAGGGTAAATCCTATGCCAGATTTTTGATGCGAGCCAGAAGAAATGAAATGAAATTAACTACAAGGTAAAACAAATACAGAGATAGAAAAACATCACCGCTGCTTTAAATCAGGATCCAAAGAAATGTGCTTGTCAAATTAAAGAGCAACACCAGTCATGTACAACATTGCCAACATCTTGATATTAAGCCTGAAAACATCTTCCTTAGCCTATCTTATGACTTTACACGGAGACTATGTCTCAAAAGAAACAACTTACAATTCTCAGATATCCGATCAACAACAAACTTACAATGATTTTCTTCATGAAATTTATAGCTGAAAGAGGAGCAGAGGAGGTAGGTGAAAAGCTAAATGCAGCATTAAAACTCAGAAGAGGAAGAGGGTCGAGGCCCATTCTGTTTTAAATTCTAGGCATTTATCTCTGGTACTCTTTGGATGATGGAGTGGTCTTCGTCAGGCTACAATTTACTCCAGGTATGTCTTTGATGTACTTGTTGTACCACTTCTGCAATACTCCGGTGAATCTGAAAAAATAGGTCAATAATTTAGGTCTGCCATACTATGTAACAAATTATTCTGATAGCATTAGGACTGTTGTCAGGGGAAAACTTCTCATGGACATAACGTAAACTAAAATCGTATGCGTACTATGTCCTTTCTCAGGAGGAGACATTCTGTTGATATAAATACCCTGATGATATGGTTTTATGTGCCTTGGAACTTCTGGGTGATCCACGGGATTTTTGATCTGGTACCCTGCCTTTAAATTATTGGATTAAGGCTCAAAATATTTACTTACAAGCCATAAGCTCTCTGCTTTCCCACTAATACTCTTTGCCGCTCCATGATTGCCTTTGTCTGCAAAATCTGCCCCTTAATGGCTCTGGAAAGTTTTATAGAGTTTTAACCCTGTTCCTTTAATGAAAATCATGTAATAACATCTTCCCAGGCCTTTCCTCATGATTTCAATCTCTGCACATGGTCTTCCCTGTGTTCTTTGCCATTGTAACAGTGACTATGAACCATGGTGGTTTCCCGTCTACCTGTAACCCTGCAAAACGTGAAAACACGTTAAGAAAACCATTCATGGGGAGGGTGGACGTAGCAGGGGTGATGATAATGGCAGTGCAGCTTGGCGAAATGGTGGAACAATGCAGGGTGATGGTGAAAAACATGATGTAACAGTGGAACATGGTCTGGTGAAAGTTGGCGGAGTGCAGTGAATTTTAATGCAAACCTTTGAAATTTGACCTTTGAATGAAATATAGGGAGGATGGAGGAAAATGCGACAAAAATACGTGGAATGGTGATGTGGCGGGACCCAGTCAATGGCGGGACATGCAGTTAATCCAGACCATCCGATCTCAAGAGGATATCGACGGTTGAGAATGCGTCGGAGGGCGACGGATGGTGGGCCAGGGGTTCCTTTGCCTTGAGCTAATTCCCGAGCATCTTCGTGGCACAATGACCGTTGGATGGACAGCTTCGGATTGGACGGTGTACACGCATATTGCGCCGGGTCCACAGTCGAACGTTAATGCGCGATGGGGGGCGATTTTCCAATAGTGCACGGGGCCACGTGTCATGCGGTGAATGGCATCGCTCTGAAATGAAAAATACCGCCCACCTTCCAAAGGCGGTGTGATGGAAACCAGCAGTTTTGAATAGTTCTTTGGTGCGGGGACCACCGGGGCGTGTGAAAAATGGATCGTCATTCTGCAGATCAGATCGACGGTGGATATGCGATCGGAGGGGTGAACGGTGGGGGGCCACGGGCGCGATGCTGATCTGCGAAGACCGTCAGATATGTAAAGATAAATGGTTAATAGTGCTCCCAATATCCATTTGTGATAAGCGCTTTTCGGGCTAGCGCTTGGTTCTAGTGCCCAAGTCACGTGGAGAATTGGTTTACGAGGGCTGGCCGAAAAGGAGCTAGGTCTGCATATGAAGAATATGGGTTTTTGGCCCATTTTCAATGCAATTTAAGGACAAATAAGGGTAACGACGGAGGGGAAAAGGGGCTAATTGGCCAAACAAAGGGTGTTTGTGAGGCTTAAACAGTTTTTTGGGAGGACTTAGAGGGTAAATGAGGGAAATTTAAAAGGGAAAAAAGAGGTTAGAAAGTGGGGTTTAGTGGGAATGAAATAGGAGGGAAAAGGAGGCCTTTGGGCATTCTTCACAAACAAAGAGGCTCTATAATGGAAATCAGCAGAGGGGATTTTATCAAAAGACAAAAGACACAAGGAGGTTTCAAGGATGATGTGTTTTCAGGAGAAATGCATTCCTTGAAGGCTCATAAAACAAATTAGTCCCCCCCTGTTTGCTTGACATAAATTCATAGGGGCTAACACTTTCTTCATTGAGTGGCAAATTTCCTTTGCCACTTCCTTCATTAGGAGATTGATCAATTATTTGATCTAGGTGATTTGTTGGTAATAATTGTGCAATTGATATGATGCATTGTACTAGCTATCTAGAGTTGTAACACCTTTCCCAAATGGTTAACTAATTGAGAGTTACAACAACAATCTTTGGAGTGAGTCATATAAATGGTGCTTTGTGAATTGCAATAGCAAGGAATCACAACAAAAGTGGAAACACTTCATAGTTGCAACTTGAATGGAAACACTTTGGATTTGCAAAATTTGGGAGTTGCAATACTTTAGAATTGTAGAAATTAGAGTTGAAACATCTGCATTGGAACAATAAGTTACAACAAACAACAATAGAGAGGTGCAACAATTGTGTTTGAGTAGTGATTTGTAGTAGATAATCATTATGAGTTGTAACACCTATGTCTTACTCCTATATAAAGGTATTTATGCAACTTAGACTCTTCAATACCATTGGTTAGCATAAAAATTAATTATCTCCCTAAACACATAAGAGTGAGCATTAAACTGTCATATTAGAAAAATAATTGTACCTTGACCAAAATGCATATTTATGGGAAAAAATGTTGTTGGGATGAGATGAAAATGGAAAAAGGATGTGTAAATAGGTCTTAAGAATGGGATAGAAAGATGCCAAATTTGGGTGTCCGTAAATATGCTCAACATATTTGATATTCCAAATGAGTTTCCATAAGTACCTTCCTTCTTGGAGCTAGAAACACAAAAGTTTGGTTCCCAAAAATGTAGTGAGCATAGTCTGGTCCCTCAAACCAAGTCCCCCCTAAGGTTTGGCTTACATAATTTGTCCCAAGAAATTAGGTCACATTTTATTTTTATATTTTCCTTAACTTAAATAAAGAAGCATTACATGTATTTAATTTACTTGAGGATAGATGCAGGGGCCATTAAATCATATAGGTGATAGAGAATCAAAGCTTGAAGGATTTATTTGAGAAAAATCATTTGACCCATGATGTTGAGAAAATGGAAGGTCCAACTGGATAATTTGTTTCTAAATTTTCTTAGGACAGTAGGCCACAACTTGGATTTGAGAGAAAAATATACTAAAGGTGCACCCAAATGTTTATATGGGATATTTGTCTTTTCAAACCTCATAAACTTGGAAATATGTTTTTGCACCACTAGGGGGGTATAAAATAAAAGAAAACTAAGAGTTAGAATTATTAATTTCCAAACCCCAGGCTTAAGAAAAGTCCTCCAAAAATTATAGGATGCCTCAAAATTCTTATACTGTAATATCATACAAAAATTGTTTGTGAGAAATAGGCAACTACTTCCCAAATAAGTGGATTCCTTTGACCTTTTTATGAAACATGACAAATTTGATGGCATGACCCAATCCTTCTACAACTAGGATGACGAGGAGTGGGGAGAGGATGCCTCCTTGGCGAATGTTGAGAGAGGGGTCTAGTGGAGGATTCATTGAGTAGTATGGAGAAGAAAGTGGAGGATATGAGGGATCCAATCTAGGAGATCCATTCTTGAGAAAAACCAAAAGTAGTGAGAATGTGGAAAATGTAAGACCAATTTCATTTGTCAAAATATTTGGAGAGCTAAAATTTGACTAACATTCTATGTTTTTTCAAGGATTTCAAGGAGTAGATGATTTCATGAACTGCCATAATTCCATAAAGTATTTTGAATCCTTCAACAGAACTAGTTTGTTCTAGAGATATTAGCACTACAAGGAAAATACCCTCTAGCGAAGGTTATATCGGAGGTTTTTAGAGTTATAAATTGGCCAAAATTGTCAAAAATAATTTGCTACAACATCCGTTTTCAGTAACGGAGATTTTGGTGGAGATTCCAACGAAATTTCAACACAACTAAAAAAATTTGGGCAACTAGAGGTTGTTACGGATGTTTTCTCATTAGTGCACTAATCAGGTGTAAATGCACTAGTGCGTTTTATAGTGAACGCACCAGTACTGTAAACCTACCAAGCATTGGGACGGAAAAAAAATTAGGACACCCCGGGGCGTTTAGCAACGTCCTGGTGCGTGTTAGCCAGACAGTCGCCCCGGGGTGGTCGAAGGCACATACACTGAGCCGTTAAGGCCTAACACTGCACTGGGTGCATTGTAGGTGATACAAAGCATCGGGTTGTTCTAATTGGAATTGGTATTTGTGCGGTGCACATAGGTTGTATCAATGCACCAGTGAATATTATTATACAAACGTACTGACGTGCAATATCACATAAACGCACTGAGTGTTCTAATTGGTATTAGTATTTGTGCGGTACCCATAGGTCGTATCAATGCAGCGGTGAGCAGTCTAACATAAACGCACCAGTTCGGAGTATCACACAAGTGCACCGAGCATTCTAATTGGTATTAGTATTTTTGTGGTGCCCATTGGTTGAAACACACTGGTGTACTATATCATACAAATACATTGGTGCACAGTAACTAACACACATCGGTGTTCATTTTGTATTTCTTAGAAACATCGACCTGTGACAGTGAAATTATTGTGATTTTTTAAAATTCATTATTCATCAAAAGTAGACACATATCTTATAACATTATTCATATCAATTAAAGTTTTATTAGTGCATTTGAATGTGATGTTTGGATTAATTTTTTTATATCATATCATAATTATTGTGATTTTTTAAAATTCATTATTCATCAAAAGTCGACACATATCTTATAACGAGATTCATATCAATTAAATCTTTATTAGTTCATTTGAAAGTGATGTTTGGATTAATTTGTTATATCATATCATCAGATTTCACATTTCTTCATTATAATATTTAATCATCCATATATTTAATCAGTGTTGTTACATTTCACAGCGATAATAGAGAATGCAATAGAATAAATTAAAATATATATATATATATATATATATATATATAAGACACTCTTTGTCATATAAAATGGGACAGTTATTGGTATCCCTCTGTCTGTCAATTGGGACATTATGTCCATTACATTAAACAAAATGTCTAATTTCACAGAAAAATAATTCAAAAAATACAACGCCTTGCTTTGATATCCGAACATATTGATCATCATTGTTCGCTTGAACTGTTGTCACTGCTCGAGCTACTTCCATGACTTGGGTTATTTTGAGGAATGTTTTGTTCACAATATTGATTGTTTTCTTCTTCTTCACCTTCCATCTACAAACATAAAAATAAAATGCAATGAGTGTATATACATTGGTGAGAATAATGAAAATTGCAATATTAAATAATATACATCAATGTAAATAAAAAAGAAATGACATACCATAGCAAGAATTGACTCATGAACTATACACGTTCTTTCAAAACCAAATTTCATGCCATATTTCAACATTTCATTTGTTGGTGGAGTTCCATACTTTGTTTCCTGCAAGTTTTATACCCCATATCAAATCATATATTTAATATAAAATATTTTTTTTTCTATTAATTATAGACGAAGCTAAGTAAAACAAGATCAACAGATGCTTACAAATTCCACAATTAAATTCTGATATGCCAACATATACTGGTAACCCATATTTAACCCAATGTCAATCAATTCGTCTGATGGTTCTTCTTTGTATGTTAGCACTTGTTTGAAGACATCCAGTGATGATTGTTGTAAAAAAACTTAAAATATACAAAAACGAAATCTAGTTAAGTTTTTATAAGGACGTAACCATTACTCACAAACTTAGATATCAACCCTTTTCTTCCTTGTCATCCTGTTTTATGTGTTGAATAGGTTCCATTTTCTTTCCTTTTCTGCAAGGAAATACTTGAAAATTAATATTTAATACTAAATTGTTTATTTATTGTACCTAATAAAAAAATTAAATGATTACATATTACATTTGAAGCACGTTGTTGTTGAGATGGCTCCTCGTGCGATGCAATTATGTCCATTTCTTTGACCATCTCCTTGTACAACTTTTTGGACATTCCTACTAGCGTATTTATGATATCAGCTCGTTCATCTTTTGAGATTTTCATAGTCTTCCTGAAAATGTAACATGAAAATATACTATTTAATTTTTATATTGATATATGAAAGTAAATATAACAAAGTGATATTTATAAATGATTTCTTTCTAGTCATATATACATATAATTCTAGAAAAACATTTAAAGGAATATAACTTTTTCATTCCTTTTTTTTGTACGTTTTTTCTATTAAAAGTCTGACATGTCTCATTGACCAATTCTCTAGAAACTCATCATGTAGTTTAGATAAAAAAAAATTCTTGGAATCATTGGATCGATTTTTGTATTGTAAGTGGAAATAACGTCTATACATTCGTTCCACTAGATCCCTAAAAGTTTTGTAAAAGTTTCCCCCCCTTTTGTTAACCTCCAGCACCACTCCAGATGACCTAAGGAGCAATTCATTTTCATTTGCATGTTCTATTTTTTTTCTTTTCTTAGAACAACATTCCTTTTCTGAGTTGCTAGTCCTTGTATAAAATTAAACATATGTGACTTAATAGATTGTTTGAAACATATTATCTAATATTTTTGAGTATATTATTAATGAAAATTAAAAAAAGAAACTCATATTGGATCGATAGTATTTTTTCATTCACCTGATTCATCCTTTTGCAATTTTTCCATCAAGATTTTACACTCTTGTGGTCCTAAATAAGAAATTATCTTATCGAGCTTCATCATTTTGTGGCTTTGCATGATACACAATAAAAAATACATATTAGTTAAACTTACATATAGTTCAAAAATAATAATTTTTGTAAAGAATTTACAAAGAAATTTCCTTTTTTTCTTTTCTCAATATGCTATCAGTATTTTTTTTACTTGATCTCTTGTCAGCCATTTCTTTATCAATATGAAACCTATACCATACCATTCATTAATATATTTTATAAATAAATGATACAAATGTTTAGGTAGAAAAAACAATCAAGAAAATGTTGCTGCTTTCAAGATGTACACACCGACAACAGTGAGACGTGTTCTTACAAATGCACCGCCAAAACAGTAGAAACATTGTACACTACTCTCTATCAACAAGGGGAATCAGTGCGTTAAATGTTAACCAACGCACTGATTAACACAGAAAAATTAATAGAAATCCTCTAGTGTTAGTTTTGTAGCATATGATGTCGTGGAGGGGGCAGTGCGACATGTTCTTATAAATGCACCGAGAAAATAGGGGACCACCGTATGGTGCTCTCTGTCAACAAGGAGACCCGATGCATTATATGTTAGTCGGTGCACTGATTAAGACATACATAAAATAAAATAAAATAAATTGTCAAATAGTACGTGTGTGGTGCGCTATAATGAAATAGCGCACCGATGTGCTATTTTACACATGGCACACCAATTAAAAAAATTTTGTTTTTTTTTAATTCATGCAAGTGCCGATATGGATTGGGATCCGACTCTGCAAGTCATCCTGCGAGTTATCTATATATATATATATATATATATATATATATATATATATATATATATATATATATATATATATAAACACTATAAATCTAAAATGAAAAGCCCTAATTTTTAAGTCACAAAAACAGGAAGAAACAAGGGTAGAAACAAAAAGAATCAAGGGTTTAGCGTAAGAAGGGTTTTTTTCTTTTTTTTTAAATGAACAGTAAAATTTAATCACCATATGGTTTGAAATTCTATGCTATAGCGTTTGAATCACTAGAGGTTTGGAATATTAATTGTCATAATAGTTCTATTCGAAAGTATTTTGCTACTCCACAGTGTTCTTGTGCTCTCTTGCTCTAGAAATGTCTCTCATGCAAATATCTCCCTGAAATTGTTTGCAAAAATAATGAAATAATAAAAGTTTTTACTATTTAAAGAATTTTTTTATGAAATTAGATTTTCGAAAATAATTTTCTGCCCATTTTTCAATTTACAGCTATTTTTTCACTTAAAAAAATGAAGTTGCACTTTTTTATTTGTGGTTATTCGACACTGGTGTGTCAATTAATAGCATAGCACCGGTGTGTCATAACTAAAATGCACCAGTGTGGTTAAATTTACATTAGCACCGATACTAATAAGTTCATTTTTAAGGCACCGAAATTACTTTTAGGTGTGTACACCAAAATTTATTATTGATTTTGCTCAAATGTAGTGAAAAAATATCATCATTATATCGAATGGAGAATTCTTCAAAATCCAGCTCGTTCCATAATATTCCTCAAAATCCATCGCAGAGTTCTCCCTATCCATTTCGAGACGTAATATTTACTTCAGATTTTATTTATATTTTCATTATCTAATTGAATTATGTTTTTATCCATGTCAATCAGCTTAATAAAATTAATGTATAAATTTTTTTAGGTTCATTCAGATTCATAATCGAGTTCAGATGCACAAAATATTCAAACAACTCCAAAACGTCAGAAGCTCTTATCAGGAGGAGCACACCGCAAGGCATATTTGGTAGATGAAAATGGACAGCCACTTCACCCTGCCAATTGTAACATTGCATCTTATAGCCACAAGCTTAGGACAATGATGGTAATAATAATCTTTTGGTATATTAATGTAATTATTTCAATGTCAAACCAATTAATCATACATTTTCGATGTGCTTACTAATTGGTACCATAGATTTTTTACTAATCATGTTCAAATATAATTTTTGAAATTATTAGGATTCTAGTGATGATGAGTGACCTACCTACCATCTTCCGTTGCACCCCATGACAATTTTAAACTGAGAGGAGGCTGAATTAAGAGAAAAAAACAGAGAGAAACGATACCAAGAATGGTTGAATCAACCACCTATTCAATTCCCACTACGTCCAGATTCACCAATTAGGAATGACTACAACAATATTAGTTCTTCACAAGCTAGAAATGGAGGCAATCAAATAGAGGTTGGTATGGATGACTTCTTAAAGGATACAACTTCCATGGAAACATTATTGTTAGATGCATTCCAGAAGAATGATCAGCTAGGGGATGATGCTCATATCACTAATACCTTTTTCAAAAGCCTTAAATTTTCTTCCAGCACCCCTCTCTTTGGACTTGGTGGTCAGTCAAAGTCTACCTAGTTGGGGACAACGATGTTATTGTACAACTTGAAAGAAAATTTTGGCTTGTCGAATGCATGTTTCTCGGAAATTTTGAGTTAAGTTACCATAAATTCCTCCCTTATATTTTGAGAAATATAATCACACAATGAACACTACAAATGGTCAATTTTATGAACATTAATAATTATATCGGTATTAATGTAGATTTAATATTGTCCATGATCACAAACTCCAAGTTATTCAAAGATAAGGTTCTTTCGAGTGATAATATCTTGCCCAATAGCTACGAAGAGGCAAAGAAATTTTTGAAAATATTGGGTGTTGAGTGCATATCATATCATGCATGTCCAAATGATTATATTCTATATAGAGGAGAATATGTAGACAAAGAGATATTTCCAAAATTTGGGCATGAAATGTATGATAAATAAAAAAAGAAGGGTAAATCACGTGGTCATCCTTTTAAGATATTGAGGCACATGCCTATAATCCCAAGGATTTAAAGGCTCTTTCATTAAAAATAATTACCTATGTTGCAGGGATGTCATGCTTCACACAAAAGTGAGTTGGGAGTTATGTGAATCGCAACAGATTCAATATCCATGAAGCACATAGAGGATACATGGCCCGAAAAATTCAAGGATGAAGTATGAAGTCTACGACTTAGCATAGCCATGGATGGCGTCAACACATATTCCCTCCAAAACACTAACTATTATGTTTGGCCTGTAGTAGTGAACAATAACAATAGTTGGAAGTAACACCGATTAACAGAGACATAACAATGATTAGTGATCAGTGAGAAGTTTTTCCCCAACAGAGGAAGAGTTTTCTTTTTTTGCATTCTTCCCGAACCGCGTGCATTATTATTTGACAGACGCACACTCCACGCTTATGGGAAGATAAGCCACGCAGTAGGAAACAAGCTAATTTTTTCTTTTTTTTTTCCATTTTTTTAGTTGTAAAGTGCTTGGAAACCCATACAAAATTTTCCATCACTGTGTTCTTGTATTTCATGACTGATTATGACTCTTGCTATAATTTAGTGTAGAAACTAAGTAGTTTTAATTTTATTTTTTTATTTTTGCAAATGACACATAGTTTAAGTAGGATAAAGTAAGTGGCCTTGAATCCACATATGTTGTTCGAACAAATCATTCGTTGATAAAAGATAAAAAACACATAGCGTAATTAGCATAAAAGTAAGTGGCCCATATATCCACATATCTTTATCTAATTCAATTTTCTTCAATTTCTGCATTAGGTTAGTTCAATTTTTCATTAGAAATTGGAACTAGGACCATAGTATCGAAAGGAAATAAAGTAATCTCTGCCACCCTTGCACCTCAGGGTGAGCCTAGGTATTCACATGAACACTTTCTTAAGAAAATTTTCCATCTCCCTATAGTGTAAACATATTGTAACTAGGCAAGGTGTAAGTGGCCCTTAATCCACACATCATTTATTTTTCTAAGGAACAATCACACATAGGGTAATATTGTAAAGGATCGTCACATATCCACATCTCATAACACTTGTGATTTTAGACTCCAAATCACACAAGAAGCATCGGTAAGAATTGGACCAAAAGGAACCCATTTTGTTGGGACCTTTATCCTCTTCTTACAGTTACTTCACCAAGGCACACCCTAAGAAAAATTGAGACTCTCTAAAAATAATCATTAACCAAACTCACTAAATTGTCCCCACAAGTACCACAAAATAAATTATAGTTCAGGTTAGGACCATCGGGGGTAGGAATCTAATAAGCCCTCGTGGTCATAATACATTTTGAAACATAGATGTTGAATTTTTAGGGAGCTTAAAATCCATCTATCCACCCATGGAACGAATAATTGAGCATTAATAGAGACTCATTTCAGAGTTGGTTAAGCTTAGGCCTAGTGCATGCGGTAATTTTTGGGGCTACCTGAACCATCTAATGCTCGATATTAGTATCTGATTACCAAGAAGCTCAGGAATCAAATTCTCACGTTGGGAGATGGTACTTTAGTGGCCAAAACTAGGGCATCCTGCCCTATAGGTGATGGTGCAGGAAACACTTGATCATCATACCCTTACCTTGGTCGATTCTTCGGCTACTGGAAGGCGTCGCCAATTATTTCAGGATTTTAGCCCTAGTACCCATCATAAGACATCTTCACAAATCCCAATTAAATTGAGAGTGTAAGGATGAGTAGATCTATATATATTTTTGAGTATCATACACAAAACAAATAAAACCACATTTTTTTCTTAATTGATCACATAGCGTTAAATTAAAGGAAAGCTTACCTCGTGTTTCTTCGCTCTGTTTTATGCATGTGATCATATTTTATTTGATAAAAATATTCCTTCCTCCAACAAACCAAAAATATCACCAAGATTAAGCTATTTGACACCATAATGGACCAAATGGGACCCCATCGATCTAGGCATTTCTTGGACCTCCCCCCCATTAGAGGGAGGAGTGCTAGGTCTTCCGCCATTTAGGCACAAAAGAAAACACACTGCCACAATTATCGCTTCATAATTTATGAGGGCATATGTGATTGGAAACCCCCAAGGGTCACCCAAGACCACACCAGTGGAAACCCTAGTAGGGTCACCACAGTCAACCCCTCTTACAACCCCTCAAGGGCAGAGGAGCTCTAGCCCTTCGGGGAGTAAAAAAACATCTATCAGGGTGCACCACTGGGTAATATTTCCCAGACACCTCCCCTAAACCATCACATTGAGATACCTGCTTTTCCACGGTATACAATGGAAGTCAATATGTAGTTACCCTTATTAGCATCACTTAATCTTCTACATCTAATGAAGTTAACTAATGAACCCATTGCTCATGGACTTAATTGGCCTCCCATGCCCACGAACCTCCCTTTGGATGTACCAAAATTCAAAGGGAAGCAAGAGGAAGACCCATTAAATCGTATTATGAATTTCAAATTATGGTGTTCGTCCAATAGTATCATTGATAATACCATTAGACTAAGAATTTTTCAACGTACCCTAACTGGGATTGTGGCAAAATGATATGTTGAGAAGCCTTCTACTTCTCATGAAACCTTTAGCACCCTTGCTACCATGTTCCTCATCTATTTTCAGCTACTCATTCATCATGATTCAGGAATGGAACTTCTGACACATTTTAGGAAAACACCAAATGTCCATATATCAGACCATCTCCACAAATGGCAGGGATGTCGTAGTTTGTGCAAAGCCAAACTTGACAGTAGAGTGTTTTTGGAATTATTTTTGAAAATTCCCATAACTAATATTTGAAAAGACGTGGAAACGTAGAAACCTACCCCTGAGGAGAATTCCATTAGCAAGGCCCAACAACTTGAACTCATTTACACCCATTCAAGATATATTTACAATGTCTTTCCAAATGCTCTACACCTGCAGACTTATAGAGAGTTACCAGGCGCGTCAAATACTGCAGAAGGTTTGATTAGGTCCTTGACCCAAGGTCACCTAAGAAGCAATATACATTACGTATGATACTTGTACGATTCTAATTAGAATGTATTACAACCTGTCTACCATTAAAGTCAGTCTACACGTTTGCAGAATATGACGAATAGGGTAATTCCATGCCATCAATAGCAGGGAGGCTCATACACTCCCTCGCAAGGGAAACAATACTCAACTAGGAACGCTGATACAAGAGAGCCTCCCTAGCAATCTTACACCAATCATGGAAAAGTTAACCTATATCCCCGTTTTCCTACACAAAATCCACCACTCACGCAAAACAACGCATTGGTGAACCTAGTGCAACCATTATGGGCTCAGTAGCGACAATCTTATGACCAAGAGAACAACAATAATCCTCCAAATGCCATAAAAAACAATCCTAGGATTAAGCAAAAGGGAGACTCTCGACAAGGGGGCAGTAATCAATAACACCCCTCGCGACCTCCCAAGGGAAAAACAAGAGACCCGGTCTAAGGAAAAATCATTCTTATGTCATATGTGGTGAATGTAGCCATTACACACACCACTATCCTGAAATCCCTGAATTGAAAAACATTCAAGGTAACTGAGGACAAGGGGGACCCACTCAAAAACCTGCTGTAATTCAGGAACCCTTCCCCCACCAAGGAGTGGTTAACAACCAGCAAAAAAAACCACCACAAAATGATACCATAAGAGGCAACCATGAGATCTACATGGCTACTGAAGAATTGTTCTTCCAAACAAGGAATAGGAACTATGATTCACCTCCAGACACCAGCGTATCAAGTATAAGTACAAGTGCACATATCACAATGTTAACTATCTCCAAGGTACCCATACAGCCCCTTCCAAAAATGGTCAAGGGACCAACCAGCCGCGTAGGAAATGACTCTAAAGCCGCTCAAAACTATAGCATAGTTGATGATTTACCTCAATAACTTGCTGCTATGTCAAATTTTGAAGTTTTGTAGCCATGCCCAAGACAATGGAAAGCCTTACTTTCCGTGTTAGTCTCAATCAATCCTTTTGATTCATGCCTAATGTTTTTCGACCTAGAAAAAGAAAGCTCGAGGCTTCATTCTCTAATCACTTTCCAAATACCGATTTCGGTTTAGAACATCGCCATATAGCAATGCATCATCGATGAAGGAGCATCCACATGGATCATGTCTAAATCAATTTAGAAAAATTAAGATCACCTGAATTAAAACCATCTGACATCATGCTTAGAGCATACGATTATCACCCTTTAGCCCCCATTGGTCTGTATCAAAATGTCCCAGTAAAATTGGCTAGAAAGACAGTTCTTATAGACATTGAGGTCTTAGACGCATAACTTGACTAAAATATCCTCCTCATGCAGAGTTATATGTACGCCACGACTACAGTCACATCCTCTATCTTTAGGGTAATGATGTTTCCCCCATGATGATCAGATCATCACCATTGAAAAACTCACATACTATGACAAGAAACCCATGATCATTCTCGATGTCATGCTACCATACGTAAACAAAACCACAAAACCACTTACAAAGTATACAGAATTCGGCCCAGGCCAGTTCAAATCATCATCCATTCTAGGGTCATTCCTAGGAGATCCCCCTATTATACCAGAGGGAGTACCGGAAAGCATGGGGGCATCGGTGTACATGATGCTCTCCTGAAACACTGAAACTATCCTAGACATAGAAAGCAACAGTATGGAGGCCAAGGCCAATAGCATGACATTCCTACCATATGCCAAACCCCATTTTTATACCCCCCACCTAGTTTTTTGTCAAAATAAGTCATGGAAACTATGACATTGCCGAATATGGATTTTGTAATACCTATGTGGTATTCGGTCCCCCCAGCCATGTTGGGAAGTCCAGGCATCAACTCTACACGAATAACCCCTATTTCCCCTCAAGAGTTCATACCAGTTAACGAAACACCTATAGTAGCGCTAGCAGACATGAACAAGAAAAATAACAAAAAAGGGAAAAAATTCAAAACCCCCAAGTTACCTAGGGAATTAAAACATTGCGCATTGTGAAATATTGTAGGTCATCCAACTAATATTTACCCAGAGTTAGAAGAATTGAAACCCCTTCTACACATCGAAATAAATGTCACGACCTTGAATTCCCATTAAAAGGAATATGCCATGAACAACCAAGGGAAATAATTACAAACCAGTCATGCGTGTGCCTTATGCGACCATTATGGGCATTATACCCATCACTACCCAGAGATGTCGCGATATAGGGATGCCTTTCAATCCCTAGAGCAATATTAACAGGAGGACCCCTCAGTGCTACCCATGCAAATGGACAAGGGTGAACCCAAAACCATACCGTACATACGAGAGGAACCTACATATTTCTCATATATAGTCACACCAATGGCCCAAAGATGACAAACATAGGCCACATTTCAGGTCCTAGTTTGCACACTATGTGACGAGCTTGATCACTTAGTCAAACAGTGCCCAGGGTTAAGGGCGTTTATCCATTGGTATCAAATCCCGCAAGTTTCCCAAAGGAACTTAGTTTGGCATTAAGGACATACGTGTTATATTTTTCGAAGCAAACACCATGTGTGTCCTTGTCCCCATATCTATTGACTCTGGTCTATGTTGGATTTCATACGACGCTTTGTCGCTGAAAACCTCAACTTAGCCGGCTCGGACACGGAATCCACAAATAGCACTACAATTTAAAGGATGAAAGAAACAAGGAACACATTGTATGTGTAAGAGGAGAGATGGTCACCTGAATCACCACCTCTTCCCCATAATCATCCTCAAGTTCTAGTCTAGCTATGTGCATTTTGCGATGAACAAGATCACTTTATCACTGACTGTGCTGCTCTAGAGTTATTTGAAAGATGGTACCCAGTCAACTTGGTGTACTAAAAGGGTGTACGAGTAGTCCAATATTCGTGCTGATTGTGTTCAGACAACCACTCGGTTCATCATTTTCCCTACATCCCCCTCTTCTGTTCGACGTTAAATTTTTTATGCCAGGCCATAACCCGTCTCAGATAGATCAGATTCAGAATTAGTGGAAAGTTTGAAAACCCAAGAGAATGAGGCAACCGGGTCCATCCTCTTCATCTCGAAAAAAAATGGCCAACAAGGGGGGAAATTATTGCCTACAACCACCCTCCATGAATAATCCCAGCCTGCACATTGTGTGATGCATGCAATCATTTGATTTCTCAATGCCCAGATTTACGATCATTTCGCAAATGGTACCCAATTACTCCGGTAGTGTAAAGGAAGTGGAAAACCAAAGAGAAACAATGTTGCATTTTTTTCCAAGACAACCATCACACTCAAAATTATACTTACAGCCCCCAATTTCGACCAATGTTAGATGTCATACACTCATTAGTCATCAAATATCCGGATGTAACCAGTTTCAAACCTAAGTATCCAGGTGCAATGCGACCTTCCCCCCATTGTCCGCACAACCCTAGGAAAGCTAAGGAGACAAATCATATTAGCTGGGCATTGAACTAGCCAAGACCAACATGTGTTCTATGTGATAGAAAGGACCACATGGTCAATAAATGTCAAGAACTCAAGAAACTCATCGACAGTCTTCACATGATGATCACAACCATACCACATATCCATCTCTCTAATCAAGAGAAGATCACATGATGCTATTGTATTATTTTCTTGCAAATTCCACCACACTATGAATTTTAAATACCTCCCAAGGTTACGAGCAGCAAGAGTAGCATTGAGTCTGGACTCCCCAAAGGGGCCACACCACCGGAGACTGAAGACTCGGAGATGGCAGAATCGCAAAAATGCACCAATGCCCAACCATCTCCGAGCATCCACATCCAATATGCAGATTAGTGTTGGTTCTCACACCATCTACTCGATAGGTACCTTTACTCCATGTACCATTTGCAAGAGCCATAACCATGAAACATAGATGTGCCGCATGATGAAAAAATTTTGGCACCTCCGCATTCAACGTAATTTCCAAGTGAAGGAAGGTGCGCATATCCTTAGTACGCCACCAAAAGAGCATGCACTTTCTCTTAGAAAAACAACCATAAAGGAAATTATTCCACCATTTAATGTTGACAACACACACCACCATATATGATTCATCTCATCATGCATGGGAACAATGATGTGTGCAGTTTTCTCATCTTTTATTGGTGTTGAGACTGATGCAACTACCAAAATGGTAGTAGTACCTTCGACGGTGCAAACCCAACCCGTATGCACCCTGTCAACTTCGTCTGGGTCCATAGCATCAACTAAAAAATCATATTCATGTATGTCGACCAACACTCTTAGGCTCGAAACAATTCCTCACGGCCTTGCACAAACCAATTCCCCCTTAAAAATATTATTTCACACTGATGAAGATATTCTAGATTCCATGAAAGAACTAGATTGTCTGTGGCAATCAATGCATCACTGCTAATTTTTTCTTGCAGAAAAAACGTTCGCGCCTAACAGCCAAAAAATCTGGGATATATGCGTCATTGATGCAAGGACCTCATTCCATTTGGGAATGTAAAATGGTTCAAAAACCCTATCCTAGCACCTGATGCATTTGAAGAAGGGAATATGTTGAATATTTCACCAACCATTAAGGTGAATATCTTAAGAAAACTAGGAAAAACTGAAGAAATATCTCTAGGGGAAACATGCTCCATATAAAATTATTGCAATAGTACAGGGATATATTCACATAGGATTATTCAGAAATTCTAGGGCTTAGTCCCACCATTTTAGAACACCACATTGACACCTAGCTTGAAGTATCACCAGTCTGCAAAATATAGTGTCAATTACACCCATCCAAAGCAGAAGAAATCAAACAAGAGATTGACAAGATTCACAAAGCTCAATTCATCTACCCAATATCCTACACATCTTGGGTTTCCAACCCTATACCCATCATGAAAAAATAGGGCACCATCTGAGACTGAACCAATTTTCGAGATTTAAACAAATATTGTCCCAAGGAAAAATACCCTACCCCTTTCATCGACCAAGTCATTGATGCTTAGTCGGTCAGGAGGCCCTGTCATTTATGGATGGATTCTCAGGGTACAATCAAATTCAATTCGACATATGGATTGGTAAAAGACGACATTCACTACCCCCTGGGGCACGTTCGCATATCAAGTTATGCCTTTTGGTCTTAAAAACACTGGAGCCACCTTCCAGCGGGCCATGAATTATATCTTCCAGAATCTGGATCACCTCATCTTAGCTTACTTGGACAACCTCACCGTACAATCCAAGAAATGAGGTGACCATCTGGAGGACTTACGGTTGGTATTCCAATGGTGCCAACACTACAACCTATGATTGAACCCCCTCAAGTGTGTATTCTACATCAATGTAGGTAGACTATTATGATTCATTGTATCCCAACGAGGGATCAGAGTTGACCCCCTCAAGGTCCAAGAAACAAAAGAAGTACCACCACCTAAAACTCTCAAGAAACTTCAAAGCCTACAAGGGAAAGCCAAGTTCTTATGACGCTTTATCCCTAACTATGCCACTTGCATGTAAGATTTCCTATGCCTAATCCATCAGGGCATTTCGCTCAAATCAGATGATCAAGCTCAAAAGTTTTTTGAGGCACTGAAAGACACATTGTCTTTAGCCCTGTTGATCAACCCACCCAATTACGACAAATAGTACACCTTATATCTGTCAGCATTATACACAACCATAGCTGGGGTGTTAGTCCAGTACAGACCATATAATAAATATCATGTAGTTTATTATGTTAGCAAGAACCAATTTGGTTCTGCTTTAAAATATGAACCAGAAGAAAAAACTACCCTAGACATAGTACAAACAATAAAAAAACTTAGGAATTACATCATCCTGAAGACTAAAAAAGTCATAGCAACTATCAACCCCATGAGATATCTACAGACATGCCGTCTGATGAATCATAAGTACGCTCGATGGGTAGTAATACTGTAGGAATTTGACCTGCAGTTCAGCTCCCCCAAGAGAAAAAAAACATTAATCTTATCTGAGTTCATCACTGACCTTCCAAGACTGACTCAAGGGTCCCCAATTAATGACTCACTTTGATATTAACATCTACTTTTAGTGAGGACCGAGGATCCTTGGTACGACAACATCCTCCTATTATTGTGAACCCAAAAGTTAAAACCACAGCTCACCCGTGAGGACTGAAGGCGCATACACCATCAGCCCCCTGGTACCTTCTCATGGGGGACTTCCTTTATCGAAGAGGCGTTGAAAATATTTTATGTCGATTCCTCACACACGACCAAGCTAAGAAAGCCCTAAATTATTTTCATAGTGAGGCTTGCGGCGACCACCTCTCAAGGATGGCCACTTTCCAAAAAGTCTTGCAGGCTAGTTATTTTTGGCCCACCCTATTCCATGATGACATTCAAGCAGTCAAAAGGTGCGAGTGATGTCAACTCTTCTCCTAGAAGCCAAGAGCACCTCCTGCTCCTCTGCACCCAGTCATTGTAGCAGGTCCATTTTGTAAATGGGAAATTGACTTTATGACCTGCAACCCTACGTCATTTTGCAACCACAAATACATTATTTTAGCGGTCGACTATTTAACCAAGTGGGTAGAAGCCATGCCTACATATGACAACATGACAGAAACTGCAACCCAGTTTCTCTTCAACCATGTCATCACATGATTTTTTGTGCCTGAGTTAGTCTCCAACCATGGAAAGAATTTCGAAAACAAAATATTCCAGGAGTTTTCCCATCATCTAGGATTCACACACAAGTTTGCGTCACCATACTACCCCCTTTGCAATGGCCAGGTAGAATTTTTTAACAAAGTACTCAAAACGATGTTACAGGGTATGGTTAATAACCATAAAACTAACTCGTACCATATGGTATTTTGAGATATAAAACTCGTAATATCTACAATCTTCATTTTTATTCTATGTTTTGAGTCTAGAACAAGACTCATCTTCAAGATAAAACCTTCCAAGAAGAGAAGAATTTAGGGCAAATAAATAAAGGATAGAAATAAATATCTGAGGCAAAGAGTCGACCCGCTCATAATATTTAAAATATTTTAATTTATTTTAAATTTAAAACAATTTTTATTTATTTAGAATTATATTAAAAATAAGCTTTATTCAATGTATTTGGTTTAATTTTTATTAATTATCAAATTAATAAAAATTAAACCAAATACAATGAGTAAATCTTATATTTTATATAATTCTAAATAAATAAAAATTGTTTTAAATTTAAAATAAATTAAAATATTTTAAATATGATGAGCTGGTCGGGTCTTCACCTCATATATTTTGTTCTATCCTTTATTTATTTTCCCTAAATTATTCTCTTTTTGGTAGGTTTTTTCTTGAAGATGATTCTTTTTCTAGACTTGAAATGTAGACTAAAAATGAAGACTGTGGATATTCCAGGTTTTTTAATCTCAAAATCTACACCACAACCTCCAAACTACCATATGGTATTTTCATCCTTAGTGTGATATCGCACGACGGTTAAATATTCAACAAGATTCACACATTTCCAGTTGGTATACGGAGTGGAGGTCGTGATTCCCATTGAACACGAAATCCCTAAATTACACACAACTATCGAACTCCTCGATGATACCCAACCTTTAAAGCAACGGTTGGTACAATTAGATCTCATCAATGAAATTCGATGAGAATCTCTACAATATAACGAGGCTCACAAGAAAAGGGTAAGAGAATCATTCAACCGTAATATCACCCCTCACTCATTTTCAGAGGGGGAGCTAGTCCTCCGCTAAGAAGTTGCAACAGAAGCCTTAGGACTTTGGAAGTTCGAAACATTATGGAAGGGTCCTTACATCATCAAAAAATTCCTCCTCAAAGGAGCATACATCTTGTCTGAGCCCGATGGTACATGCCTAGCTAATCTCGTCAATGGGCTCTACCTCAAAAAATTCCACCCATAGGGCAGGAAGTCTCAGCCTTAGAGATAATATTAATGTAAGATAAATTTTTGAGATGATCGTAATCATTGAGGAATTGTTCTAAAAAATTCTCTTATGTCATAGATGGATCATCCCCCCACCCACTATTTTGGATTCGTTGATGGAGCCTCGCGATGGTCTCAAAATATAGCAATAGTTGCCTGGGCCATATACTCTCCTGAACGGTCATCGTTCCTCACCAACAGAGTATGTATCAGATCAGCTACCAATAATTAAGCAGAATATGATGCAGTCATCGAGATGTTGAGTGATGCCTCCAACTAGGGCATTCACCATCTACATGTATTTCTTGATTCCCAGGTAGTGGTATCGAAGTTAAAACAAGCTTTTGAAGTACGAGATTCACACCTATTTAGGAAATACTTGCATGCACGACGATTGAGTAGTCATTTTTATCACATCACATTTACACATATACCAACAAACAAAAACGAGACAGTCGATCTCATAACTAACCATATCCTATATTGGAAGGTATCTCGTATAAACCATCATCCATAAAAAATCAAGGATATAAATCATAAATATCCTTCATAGGAACATAACATCCATCATAAACACATGTAAACATAAAACAAATAATAAACATAGACACATCATAAGAGCCATAAAATATACATCTCTCATATATACATCAAAAAATATATGAGTCCCTGTATACAAAACAGGTCCCTGACCTTCATGTCAATAAAAAATATACATGTCATCAAAATAGAGAAGCATCCTCATAATGGGTGTTGTCCCTAACCATTCAAAAATATCTAGGGCTGAGCACCGCTTGGTGGGTCCTTTGGACCCACGACAACACTTGGTGCTAGTATAGGGGTGGAAGCCACAACTACAAGTGTCACCCTCCGTAAATTCGGGAGATGCACCCTCTCTCAACACATCACCGTCTCTAGCTAGACATCATCCAAGTCATCAAAGAAACCCCAGATTGGCATGCCTCAGGTCAACCTCTCCAATCAACTCCACCAATCGGCTAGACTTGCAGCATGAGCATCAACAACCTCAGCCCGAGCCTTTGTTGTCAGCACTCTAAGGTTGGCAGCGGCCAACTACTCCTCAACCATCACTACCCGTGCCTTGGTTGCCTCAGCACAAGCAAGAAGAGCAGCATCCCCACCGGCAGCTACATCGCTGCTACCCTCTCCTCTGGGACCTCCTGCACCACCCTACCCCCCAACTGGGGCCTGACCAATCCCAAGAGATACCCTCCTCAGAGGCTAAAGACCCACCAAACGAACAGTAGGATGCCCTATCGAACCACATCTACAATATAAACCAAACATAGTAACAGTTTCACCATCAAAGACATATAAATCTATACATAATAAAAATCCTTAAAATGTAGAAAAAAACAAAATTCATACCTGTTGGACCCCATACATAGCTTGCAGGAAGTCCCATATTTGGATCCCCTCAGAAGTCCATCCCTGAATATGGGTTGTCAAGAAACATTTGTGGGTCTGACTCGAACCATGCCTCAACCGTCGCATCCCAGTAGCGACCCGCCTCTCCTCCTCCACCACGAGGCATGACAAGTGCCCACCTATGCATCCTAGGATCCCTCAAAGGACCCAGGGGCACTGCCACAAAAGGCTGAAGCGTTACAAGCCTCTCATACATGATGTTGCATAGGATGCTCACAAAAGCAAAGGCCTTAATGGCCCCCCTTTGGGCCTTGCCCAGCTATGTAATAATGCCCTGGTAAACATAGCGAGCCCAATCGAAGAATTGAATGGCCCAAAACCAGCACAAAAACACAATATTCGGACTCAAAACTCAATGAGGTGCTTTCGACCCAGATAGGTGAACTATCATCGCAAAGGCATCTCTCTCAGCCAAGTCCATCACAAAGCTCAAACAGAAACATCCTTGGGTGATCCCATCGGGTCCAGAATGCTCCTCAGCCCAGCGATGGATGTTCACTCCCCCAGCTAGGATTGGATAGGGAAGAGCCCCCCCCCCCTGAGGTAGCATATCAGTTACAAAATAAATGTCGGTCTCAGGCTAGATCACGAAGTCTCTACGAAGCAACACCATAACCCATTGTCTCCTATTCTAGCAACGAACCAGGTATCGCAGTAACCCATCCTACGATCTCAGTAGGTTGTTCTCTAAGAACTTGAGTAACCCATACTGAGCTAAGACCCCCCAAGCATCGGGATCTTGGGCCATATACACATATATATCAGGCCAGTCTTTCTCCCGCCACAAAATTCTTCCATCAAAGTAAAAACAAAAAAAATTGACTTCACCAAGACCTGACCCAAAAATGGTATAAATTCCATACAAATCCATATTTGTGTGGAAACCCCTTTCAAGAACATGACAAAAATGAAAATAAGGATGTTTAAGGTCCTACCTAACACTGATGACATGAATCCTGGGTACTTAGGCTGACCGCAACAACAATAAAAGCTCGAGAATAGGGGCTTAGCTCTGACCTCAGACCCTCAAAGGACACAAATGAGTTGAAATGAGCTATATTATCCCATATATTACCATTTTCTCATTATTCGATAGACCATAACTGGAGCTCAGAGTACCTGATCACAAAGAAATGAGAAACAATGTGATCAGTGCTTCATGTTCAAAATAGGCCCCATAAATCCACACCTCAGGAAAAGTCATTTTTCAGGCACAACAGGTATGCCCTCTCTTACTGATTTGCATTCAAATTATTTCAGATATGTTTATATGAAAAAGATGCTTTTACTTGGGGTATTGGTTGTAGGTATTACAAACATGCCAAATCACCATATTTCGCAACCAACAAAGTTACAAGAGTAGGTATCATTCTACCCCTAGCATGATAGGCTCCCCAAGAAGCTTTGTATATCCCGACATCATTTCTTCAAAGAAATTGACCATAGGTTTCATTCACCCAACCATGTTTATCATCACATCACCTTTTACATGATAAACACCCTTGCATGTCGGTAGAAACTTACCCTCCATGGCATCCATCACTCATGTAGACCATACAACAAAGGTCTAGAGCCATGGCGATAAAACCCGAAGCCCACGAAGAATTTCACATTTATTCATCCATCATACATCAAGTCAATTTTTACCCATGTCGTGTTAAAACCCCTTTCCATGGATACCATTCTCACAAGCAGATCGGAAAAATGCACCACCACATCTCACACTTGGACTATCGCACCCCCATCAACATAGCCCATCTACGACATTTTTCATCCGCTTCATTACCCTGGCACGAAGACCAACCAATGGAGCCCCCACACTTAGAAAAATACATTCCTCACACCATGGTGAAGGATTATTTCATGTTTATAGAGGCACCTGTCTCCATTCTTGTACATCCAAACCCATTTTATATTCTTTTGGAAAGTGAACAAAGATTTTTTAGGAGAGCACTCCCACCAATCCATTTACATTTTTCACCTGGCAACAATCCATAATCAACCTTGGTCGGAGCTATGCATTCTTTTACCACACAAAAAAATGGCACTCATAGCAACCGTACACCCACCCTACATGTCCTACTGACCCCAGGGATGTTGCACCAGAGATTTTTATGACTGTCACCACTCGTATTTACAGCTCTGACCTCGAACCACTTAACTACCATCATCAGTTATAACCATTTCTCATCGTCATGCCTAGTTAACCCATCACACCACACCCTTCTGAATCAGAAACCCTGGTCCCTTGCATCAATACTCATTTCAGTCAGTTGATGCTTCCTTCTTGTCAACTACAACAAACATTTTCCAAGAAGGAGGTGGTACCTTGGATGACTCCTCACCTCAATAGGGGCATCCCCAGATGGAAATATGGGAATCATCATTGCCCATTTATGGCATTGATCCTCTTGACATTTGACTTCAAGATAAGCTTTCTGCCAAGATGGTATCCTACTTCATAACCATTTCACTCTATCAGAATTCATCGAAGACCCATGACTTCATAATCATCTCTTTCAACAATTCTTACACGAGAAGGTCCCCAATAGTCAAAGACCCATGCATACAATGAAACGTGCCATACCAAGATTTTGCATGTGGGCACCAACCTTCCTTCAAATAAAAATGCCCCCAAGGGTGTTAGAAACCATCGTCGTCAACCAGCAGTAGGTCACTACCAAAAGTGGAATAAACAAAACCATTATATTTCGTATAAGATTAGCTAATCCAAACATCACGAGCATGGGACATGCACACCTTGTAGAAATATTTTATTCATTCTATCTCTTGTAGGTTTCCAACAGAGCATGGTTTCTTTTTTACTCAAGGCAAGGAGTCTCTCAACTCAGTTCCTAAGAAAGTTACTCTCTCTCTTTCTCTCTCTCTCAAAAGGATCACACAGAAAAGAAACCATAATGTGTTTAAACTTTACAATTTTTCCTAGACTTCATACATTATGGGGCAACTATTAACACTGGAAAATTGTAAGGACAAAATACATTAGAAAATTTCAAGCAGAAGGTACAGATAAAGTTTTTGAAAGAAGAAATACTTTAGGAAGAGCCAAAAATTTAATTCTTCCTAAGGTCCTAAGGTCAAAAAAAAAAATTTATGGACTGCGCACAGGTAACACGGGCTCTTTGCACATTGTGTGGCTTTTTCTTTGATAGTCGTGTATACGTAGTTATCCCTTCGATAGTCATGTGGTCTTAGGGATGACTGAATTTCACCATCTGGGACCACTTGGCACACTTGGTTAAAAATATTCCCACTCAACCTAACCAAGTACAATCACCTTTGAGCCACCTTGAGGCCTTAATGCAACACACAAAGGAATCATACCTCCAATATTGTGTCACCATCCATCTTGGGCCAAGAGAAGGAGGGAGAATTTGAAATGGTCAATAAAAGCTAGCCTTGGGAAGAATAATGGGAGACACATTGTTATGTTGGCCAAATTTCTCCATAGAAAACCATCTTGTGTTGTCCAGCAGCAAGAGGATTGGAAGGACTCAGTTGTAGGCCACCCAACAATCCAGTCCAAGAGAGAAAAGTTCACCACATGTTCATTGATCTACCATCCTTTGAGTGGGAAGAGAGGCTTACTAAAAAATTGAGGGGAAGATACCACCTTGTCTTGGATGTTGGAGCTCTGTAGCTCTAAGGATCCACAACAAGGGATTTATCATTCTATCTTCTACTACCACCAGCACCTAATACGAGAAGCTCTACATTTTGAGATATTAGTGTGTTTTCTCTATTGAGCATGCATCTTGTGCATGTTGTTTTGTTTTTATTTTATTGTTTATGTAGCATGTTATGTTTTTAACTTAGCTTATTACATGTTGAACTTGTTCCACTAACGATTAAAAAACCATTTTGACCTGTGAATCTTATGTAGTTAAGAAACTTGCCTACTAAGAAAAGAGTATTTCGTATGCCCATCTGCTGAATACACTACCACAAATGTAACATAGAATTTTTTTTCAAAGAATATCCTCCTGTTTCCTTCGTTCTTCAAGATAAGTGAGAGGTTTTGTAATGTTCCCAATTATTCATGAGCTAATTGGGATATTAATTTTTGTTTTATTGCTTTGTTTAAAGAATAAAAGAGAAAAGGAGGTCCATAATACTCCTTAATAATGAATAAATCAATGCCAAATATGAAAAGGCTAAATCTTGGCTGTTAAATCAAGCACCCTTAGGTGTGAAAGGGGCCGGAACATTTTGACTGGGTCAACCTTGACCAAATCTATAATGTTGTCATGGAGGAGTGGCCATGAATGAGGCATAACTCAGTTTTAAATGGAGGTGCCTTGTGTGAAAGAAGAAATCTCATTGGAAGTGGTTTAGGGTTTTTCAAGCTCTTGTCTTATAAAAGGAAGGGGATGGCAGCATTAGAAGTTTGTTGATGTTTATCATATTTTCTAAATATATGGTCTATTTAGACATATATCTTTCTCTTGTTGTTTAACTAATATTGAATGTTGTTTAGCATTGGGTGTTCCTGGTCGGGAATCCCACCTCTTCCCATTGAGTAGCTCTTCGGAGTGTTTGTATTGCATTGTTCACTATATAGATTAGGGCCAAGCTTCTTCTTTCAACTACAATGCAGATCATGTTGAGGGTTTGGTTGTTTTTGAAAGCTGTAGCAAGTGGAGACTATATCTTTCAGATCTAGGCCATTTCAGTGCTCCTTTTCAGTGGAGGAGGTTTCTACTTCATTGGGAGGACAATATTGAAGGCATTGAGCCTCATTTTTAGATCTTGGTATCGGTCCAACCATGTTTTGATCCCTACAATGCAGTATAGATCCATATCTCTATAGGTGCAGTTGCAGGGTGGTTCAGCACACCATTTGCAGAGTGATTTTCTAAGTGTCGGGGATCTTCCCTTCACTTGGGAGATCTATTGGAGGAGGCTATTCTATTTCCTATATCAGTTTAGACATACTTTCCAGATCTATAATTTTCAGTAGATCTGTAGTCTTAGATCTCAAATCTACATCTAGTACTTGGTGTTTTGCTGAAAACCCCAAGGGGGTTCTTTAGAGGAGCTTGTATAGTGCATGGATATGATATAGATCTAAATTTTTATGCACTTGTTTTCTCTAGATTTGATGTGTAACCTATAGCTGTTGCAGAGCCAACAAAATAACGTTGTAAGGATTTTCCAGTCTTTATGTATGTTTGCAGTACCTCATTTTTTAGGGATTTCTTTCATTGGAGGCTTCCTTTTCTTGTTATGCATTTTATGTGCCATTTCTTACACATGTTTTGCTGATGTTATAACAAATGAAAGGTATCCATATTGGCCTCTTGCTATATAAAATATGATCTGTGTTATTTTCCTGTCATTCTACATTGTAATGCTACATTATCCATTTGGGAATATTACAGTGGTATCGGAGCATCATCTTGGCACAGCCTGTGCATTCTAAAGCCAATATGTCTTATGAAGAAGGAGAGCCTCTTACTGAAAGAGAGAAGAGGTATCAAAAGAGAAGACATAGAATGTTTGATTACACAAATGATAATGAAGACAAGGGTAAAGCCACTTTATCTGTAGATGAAGATGAAGGTAAGGATTTCCCAAAGGTCCTTCTTAGAGCCATGCAAGACCTTGCTAGAGAGATCAAGGAGATGAGAATGGACAGAATCAAGGAATCCCCTAAAATATTTCATCAAGGAGAAGGCTCTGGTATGTCTCATCAATTGAACGATCAACCAGTGCATCAGCCACAAGCTTCCCAATGCTCTGCCATGCCTACATTTTTGGCTATGGGAAATAAAGGGCTTCAAGAGAATGAATCCCTTGAAGACTATTTTGAAGAATATGAGTCTCAAAATCAGAGATTCAAATATCACCTGGGTTTTCTAGAGTTTTTTCAAATAAAGGACAATAGAAGACCAAGGAATCAACATAAAGGTGGTGGATTCATTCAGAATCATGATTGACACCACACTATGGGGAGATTATTTTTACCCAATTTTGATGGGCCATCCAAGTGTTCTACCAAATCTTGGGTAGAAAAAATTTACATCTACTTTCAGTTGAACAAGGTTCCAGAGATGGAGGCCATTAATATTACAGTGTTTCACATTGAAGGTGAAGCACATGACTGGTGGTTCCATGGCTTGTATACCTTTGGTCATGCCAATGTGACTACTTATTCAAAGTTCACTAGAAGGCTGATGGAAAGATTTGATAGAAGAGATCTCAAAGCACCATTCATGAGCCTTATTAAGTTGAAACAATCAGGTAATGCATAAACTTACATCTCTGAATTTTTAAGACTTTCTGTTATGGTTCCTGATTTGTATGCAGCAAGAAGGGTGTACATGTTCATTGATGGGTTAGATGAACCTCTTCATGGGTTGGTTAAATCTACCAAGCCCACTACCCTACATGATCCTATTGAAAGGGCTACAGACCTTCAAGATGCCTTGCCAAAAGCAAAGGAAAAATTTCAGCATAAGCCCTCTTTTCCATCAAAGGGAAAAGAAGAAAAGGCCTCTCCTTCTAAGGAGAGTCAAAATAAAAAACCTCTTGATGATGATGTCCAAAGAGATCTAAGAAGAAGAAATCTTTGCTTCAATTTCCAAGAATCATGGCACCTGGACATGGATGTGTAGCTGGGAAATCACATTACATAGAGGTATTCTCAGATGATGAGGAGGAGGAGGAAGAAGAAAAAAGGAGGGCTCATAGTGCTTGCATATCAGGAGATGATCCACTGCCCCCTGGAGGCGAGGAGGGAGAAATTTCTCCAATTAGAAGCAACCTTGCATCCTTAAGAGTGATACCAAATTATCATGAAACTTCCATACATGAAACATAGATGAATTTGCACAGTGGAAGCATGGATTTGATGATCCCATCTATTATGCACATGAGGATTATTCATGAGACATCATTATCTTGTGGCAAGCCCCCTCGTAGACCACCTGATTTAGATTTGGTGAAATATGTCTCACATCTTGATGCTCCTTTCATAGATCCAGAAGGTATCAGAGCATTAGAAGACCAAAATACAACACTAGGAGGCATGGGTGAGCTCAAGGAAGAGGGATATATTCTTCCAATATCACCATTGTTCACTCTCTCATATCATATTGCACTGAGAGAAAATGTTGCAAGGTTGGAGGATGAAACCATATTGGGGCAAGGAAGGCATTCCTTGGCTATGGAGACTCATAAGATGATCTCACTTGGAGAGAAATATTCCAGACATGATAGAAGATGGTGGCCACACATGCATACTTTGGCAAGACCAAGGAGGTTTTGGATAGATGATAGCATTCCATGGGAGAGTAACTTCCAAGAACTTCCATATTTTTTTGAGCATGTGTATATGCAAGAAGGGAAGTAAGGAAGGGACAAAAACCTTTCAAAACATACCTTTGGCTTGGGAGATGTCAAGGAGGAGAAGCATGGAATAAATAACCTTCCATAATGTACCTTTGGCATGGGAGATGTCAAGGAGGAGATCAGCCATATGATAGACATTTATGTTGATAGATCATCAGTGTTGTCACTATGGGAGATTGATCCATATTGGAAATCCCAACTGTTGGTGGATTACTCCAAGGATCTTCACACATGCATGATACTTGATGACCAGCTACATGAAGAGGGATATTCAGTCTAGGAAGGACTCATCTATCATCATGGTAGGATCTTCTTGTACATAGACTCCAAGCTCAAGGATAAGTCGCTATAAATGGCCTATGAAGAGTTATGTTTCAACCACTCCTAGTCCATCAGATTCTACAACATCATCATGAGGAGCTATACTTGGAAAGGCTTTGAAGGAGAACTACATCAAAATTTTCAAAGATGCATGAACCATGTGGAGTTGGGACAACAACATGACTCTATAAAAGAGTTAATTTAGCCATCTCTTTCTTCTTTTGAGAAAGGAGATAGATCTATGCACCACTCCAATTGTTTAAGGAGGAATTTTGGTGGAGAATATGCTCATGTAAATAGTTTTTCACTTGATTATTGTTTGCATTCTTTCACCATATATATGCAGGCCATAAATCCAAGGAGGATTATTGTACCTTATAAACTTCATGGCCAAATTTGGGCCAAAAAATTTTCTGAACGTGGCCACTCCCTTGGAGGACAAAGGGAGATTTTGTTTCATGATGGGTGCATTCCTAAGGCACCAAATATATCTCACACTTTCAGCCATGGTGAGATGACTTGGACATCAAGTAAGTGGTGGGGAAACCACTTACCACATCTTGATCTGATGCAATCAGGAGATGCACTGTGCTGGTTCCACATGTGGTACTATGACTCACCTCTATATGCACAAATTTATGTTTGTATGTATGTAATTTTGATCCCATACATTGATGATGTGCTTGTAATTTTTATGGGGACGTATGGAGGGAGGATGGGAGGTATGTATGTGCCCTATGGGATGGATATTATCCATGTAACTTATGCTACATGTTTCAGGGAGAACATTGGGAAAACCATGTTTGTTTCATTTGAACTATTGGCTCCTTATGAGATGGATTATTTACATCTCATGAGAACTTTGGAGGAGAAATTCATGCAGGGATGGTTTGGTGAACACTTAGCTTATGGAGGAAGCTTATCACATGTTGGTGTCACCAATGGAGGAGGAGAAGAGTTGTAGCACTCACCTTATCATTTTCTTGAGGACAAGAAACATTTGGGAAGGGAGAACTGTAATATTCCCAATTAGTCATGAGCTAATTGGAATATTAATTTTTGTTTTATTACTTCTTTTAAAGAATAAAAGAGAAAAGGAGGTCCATAATACTCCTTAATAATGAATAAATAAATTCCAAATATGAAAAGGCTAAATATTGGTTGTTAAATCAAGCACCCTTAGGTGTGAAAGGGGCTGGAATATTTTGACTGGGTCAACCTTGACCAAATCTACAGCGTTGTCATGGAGGAGTGGCCATAAATGAGGCACAATGCAGTTTTAGATGGAGGTGCCTTTTGTGAAAGAAGCAATATCATTATAAGTGGTTTAAGGTTTTGCAAGCTCTTATCTTATAAAAGGAAGGGGATGGCAGCATTAGAAGGTTGTTGATGTTTATCATATTTTCTAAATATATGGTATGCTTAGACATATATCTTTCTCTTGTTGTTTAGCTGAGATTGAATGTTGTTTAGCATTGGGCGTTCTTGGTCGGGAATCCCACCTCTTCCCATTGAGTAGCTCTTGGGAGAGTTTGTATTGAATTGTCCACTATATGGCTTAGGTCCAAGCTTCTTATTTCAACTACAGCACAGATCCTATTGAGGGTTTGGTTGTTTTTGCAAGCTGCAGCAAGTGGAGACTAGATCTTTCAGATCTAGGCCATTTCAGTGCTCCTTTTCAGTGGAGGAGGTCTCTAAATCATTGGGAGGACAGTATTGAAGGCATTGAGCCTCATTTTCAGATCTTGGCATCAGGCCAACCATGTTTTGATCCCTACAACATAGTATAGATCCATATCTGCATTATTTCTGTAGGTGCAGTTGTAGGGTGGTTCAACACACCATTTAGAGAGTGATTTTCTAAGTGTTGGGGATCTGCCCTTCACTTGGGAGATTTATTGGAGGAGGTCATTCTATTGCCTATATCAGTTCAAACACACTTTCCAGATCTATAATTTTCAGTAGATCTGTAGTCTTAGATCTCATATCTACATCTCATACTTGGTGTTTTGCTGAAACCCCAAGGGGGTTCTTTAGAGGATCTTGTATAGTGCATGGATCTGATATAGATCTATATTTTTATGCACTTATTTGCTCTAGATATGATGTGTAATATAAATTTGTTGCACAACCAATAAAATAATGTTTTAAGGCTTTTCCAGTCTTTATGTATGGTTACAGCACCTCATTTTGAGGGATTTCTTTCATTGGAGGCTTCCTTTTCTTGTTATGCATCTTATGGCCCATTTATTACACATGTTTTTTTGTTGTTATAACAAATGAAAGGTCTTCATATTGGCCTCTTTATATATAAAAGACGACCTGCCTTATTTTCCCGTCATTCTGCATTGTATTGTTACATTCCCCATTTGGGAATATTATAGGTTTTGTCTCTTCCTAAATTAGTTCCTCATATCTTTCTTATTGGATGTCCTCCTGGTGAACCACTTCCATTTGGGATTCTAGATCTACCTTTTCTTCCAAGATATTGATGAATTTTCTTTGTTCCATATTATAAGTTGGGTTTTCACATGCTTGATCTTCTATTATAGGTGGCACCTAAAAATACATCAAATGCCTTCCACTTCAGAGAACCATTCGTTAATTTTTTCTTGGAACTTTGGTAGCATCAACTGAAATCTGTTAAAGTGGAGCAATGTACTTTTGATCAAGGATTTGAGGTTTAAGTACAGGTTGACGGGTCAATGGTTTGATACACAAGGAGGGATAATCAAAGCTTCCATGAAAATGTATTTACCCATGATATTCTCTAAAATGAGGAAACGATCCAGCTATGATGTGATATTCTGAGAGCCCCCCCAAGGTTATTCTATGTGTAAATTCCATTTATAGTGTCCATATCAAGAAGGTACATGGGGGCCATAATACCTTGAAAGGGAGTGGATTCCACCTCTAGGAACCTTATTACCCCCCCCCCCCCCCCTTTTCTCATGAAAATATATTACAATATTGTAATCACCACCAAGAATATAATGGAATCCATGATTATAGGCTTGGTCATAGATCTGGAGTTTAGGAATTGGGATTTTTCTCGGGCAATGTGGCTCCATAATCATTGGAGATGAAACATATGTTTTCAAATACAATAAGTTGGAATTGGACTATCAAGACTCAATAAGTTGCAAGAATATAAATCATAGAGACCTATTTGGAGTTCCAAAAAATAGCAAGACCTCTATCTTGTCCGTGAGCATTGATTTCCATAATTGAAATCCTCTACCCCATTTGGAGGCCATCCCTTGATTAATCTGTTAAAGTTTTAACTCCTTGAACCATCCAAAGAGTTGGATTGTTTAATTTCCATGTTATTTTTTTGGAGCCTCTATTTTCCTTTATAGTTGATGTCCCTAATGTTCCAATATATAAATTTGATTGGGCTGGGGGGTGGGGGGGCCGGGGGGGGTGTGCGGGGGGCGGGTGTGTGTTGGTGCAGTGATAGAACTTTGATATTATCTTGAGTCTACCTAAATGAACCAATATATCACCAAGTTATTCAAGGATTTTTTGGTTACTTTTACATACTTGTCTCTTTTCTTCTTTGTGGGGTTTGAGGGAATCCTTTGGGGGATGATTTGAACCACAAGAGAGCTATTGTTAGTATTTCCCATGACATCTTTCTAGGGGTGTGAGGAAGGCCTTACTCAAAAATTTACATGATATATCAAGATGGAGTTAGGATATTTACCCTTCTAAGCCCTTGTTCAAGTTGGGATATCTAGGGCATCATGATCCATATATTCAATGAAGAAATATTTACCGAAGAACATAAATAATTATCGAGAGGAATAATTAAACATAACCAGCAACAAATCATAAACATAAACACGGATGTTTAACCGGGAAAAACCCCAAACTCTAGGGAAAACCATTCCTAATGAAATTTCATTAGCCTTGGCCAAAACCTTGGCCAATCCAGCCAAGTGAGCCTTCACTGCTCACATCTAGGCCTACATTACAATGAATTCCTCCAAGCCTTTTATAGGCTCCATTACATGCAATACCATGAGCTGAAAACCATGGGTGAAAAATACCATGTGCCCGAAAAACATCACGGTTTAACTCGGTCAAACTTGACTATAATCGCAAGTCAATTTATCGAACATTCTCCCCTTAAACTTGAATTGGGGTTTCCTAACTAAATCCATCCAAAACTACTAAATGAGACAACCTCACTCACTCTAGCTCCTCCCCCCTCAAATTTTTACCCAGGGTAATTGTTAACTTGACATCCCCCCTATCACCTCGGTCTAACCTAGACTTTACCATTGATTACCTAGGGGTACGCATGCCATACTAGGTCTTACAACAATATGCCCATTTACATGCAAGTGCTCCGTATAATATATATATATATATATATATATATATATATATATATATATATATATATATATATATATATATATATATATATATATATATATATATATATATATATATATATATATATATATATATATATATATATATTGTTTCATTGTTGCTATTCTTTGTATGACCATTCTCAACATTCATGATCTCCTTTCCAAAGAGGACATCATAGTTATACATGAATCTGCCCAATTATATCCTTCGCGCCCTTGATCAGTGGATCATTCAATCAAATAACCATCGAGTGACTTGCACTATTCACAATGCAAAGAGACATATATAAGACATTGTTTGATCATAAAACTTGTGCCACAATGCCTCACGTTTCCTATCTTATCATCGCTAAACATCTACTCTTCTCATTTGTTGAGCTATTTTCCTGTAATGACCACGCTTTCACCATTTCCATCGAAACATTCCAAACATAATAACCAGCGTCATTATTTTCACAAATGCTGAACACAACGGCAACAGTGAGTCTGTTACCGCCGCTCAATCCTGCTCATTTATGCCACATCCACCATTGGGACCCAATGCCTTTGTTTTATGCAAAGAAACCTGTCACGCGACCTTTAGATCATCACAACCCTGTCCTCTATTGAAAGCACTCTTCATCAGCATGCTATGCAGCCTTTGTATCTTCACAACCCTCTCTTCGACGCAGCTACTTTATTTCTTCTCACAAAAATAACCATTGCCTCGTCGACATCGAATTTTATGGAAGCCCTTCTATTTGCAGTGGTCCTCACAGGTTGGATGCACAACCTCTTCTTGAGCACTAAAATGTAGAGGCACCACCTTTGCCGCAACTACTATCCTTCATTGGACTCTTCTCACCATCGCTCTGCATCAAATTCTAATTGACATGATAGATAAGTGATCTTGGTTGCAATATTCCCTAATGGGGAATGCAACAATACAATGCAGATATGCAGGCAAATAACCTAGTTCATCTAAAACAAAGCAGGAGGCCAATATGGAGACCTTTCAAATGTATTTACAGCAGCAGAATAGATGTACAATGTGGCCCATAATATGCATAACAAGAAATACAAGGCTCAAATAGAAGAAAATTATCTAAAAGAGGTGCTGCAACCATGTATTAAGACTGGAAATTGCCTTACATCATTATTTTATTGGTCTCCAACATGTTTTAGATTAAACATTAGATCTAGAGAAAATAAGTGCATGAAAAGTCAGATCTATAATAGATACATACACTATGTAGGCTCCTCTTCAGAATCCCCTTGGGGTTTTTAGCATTACACCATGTACAAGTTGTAGATCTGAGATCTGCATAAATATTCAGATCTGGAACTGGATCTAATCTTATATGATCAAGAGAATGATCCCCTCCAATGGATCTCCAAAGTGAAAGGAATATCCCCAACACTTGAAAACCAACTCTCCAGATGGTGTGCCAAAACACCTTGCAACTGTACCTACAGGAATAATGAAGATCTGGAAGTAAAACTGTGCTGTAGGGTCTAGAATATGGTTGGCCACATGCCAAGATCATAAAATGAAGCCCAAGACATCCAATAATCTTCTCCCAATGGAAAATAATTCTCCTCCACTGAAAAGGAGCATTGAAATGGCCTAGATCTGAAGAGATCTAGCCTCCACTTGCTACAACTTGCAAAGAAAACCAAACCCTCAACAAGATCTACGTTGTAGTTGAAGGAAGAAGCCTGGCCTTCAGCCAGATAGGGGACAATATAATGCAAACTCTCCCAAGAGCTACTCAATGGGAAGATGTGGGATTCCCAACCAGGAACACCCAATACTAAACAACATTATTCTCAGCTAAACAACAAGAGAATGATATATGTCTAAACAGACCATATACTCATAAAAATAACATATCATCAACAACCTTCTCATGTTGCCATCCTCTTCCTTTTATAAGTTAAGATCTTGCAAACCCTAAACCACCTTCAATTAAATCACTCCTTTCACACAAAGCATCTCCATATAAAATTGTGTTGTGCCTCATTGATGGCCACTCCTCCATGACAGCACTGTAGATTTGGTTAAGGTTGACCTAGTAAAAATGTTCCAACCCCTTTCACACCTAAGGGTGCTTGATTTAGCAGCCAAGATTTAGCCTTTTTACATTTGGCATTGATTTATTCATTATTTAGGAGTATGATGGACCTCCTTTACACTTTTATTCTTTAAATAAATAAATAAAACAAAAATGAATATTCCAATTAGCTTAGCACTAATTGGGAATATTACAGTCCTCCCCTCCCAAATGTTGCTTGTCTTCAAGCAACTAATAAGGTGAGTGCTGCAACTCTTCTCCTCCTCCATTGGTGACACAAACATGTGATAAGCTTCCTCCATAAGCTAAGTGTTCACCAATCCATCCCTCCATGAATTTTTCCTCCAAAGTTCTCATGAGATGCAAATAGTCCATCCCATAAGGAGACATTAGTTCAAAAGAAATAAACATGGTTTTCCCAATGTTCTACCTGAAACATGTAGCATAAGATACATGGAGAATCTCCATTCCATAGGGCACATACATACCTCCCATCCTCCCTCCATACATTCCCATAAAAAGTACAAGTACATCATCAATGTATGAAAGCAAAATTACATACATACAAACATAAATTTGTGCATATGGAGGTGGGTCATAGTCCCACATGTGGAACCTGCACAGTGCATCTCCTACCTGCATCAGATCAGGATGTGGTGTGTGGTTTCCCCACCACTTAATTTCTGTCCAAGTCATCTCACTATGGCTGAAAGTGTGAGATATATTTGGTGCCTTAGGAATGCACCCATCATGGAGCAAAATCTCCCTTTGTCCTCCAAGGGAGTGACCATATTCAGAAATTTTTGTGGCCCAAAGTTGGCCATGAAGTTTATAAGGTACAACACTCCTTCTTGGAGTCATGGCCTGCATATACAAGGTAAAATAATACATACAATCAGAAAATAAAACATGATTTACATGAGTTTGTCCTTCACCAACAATCCTCCTTATACAAAAGGAGTGGTGCATAGATCTTTCTCCTCCCTCAAAAGAAGGAAGATATGGCTGGAATAACTCTTTCATAGAGTCATGTTGTTGTCTCAACTCCACATGGTTCATGTATTCTTGAAAATTCTGATGTAGTTCTCCTTCAAAGCCTTCCCAATCAAAGCTCCTCATGATGATGTTGTATATCTTCATGGAATGTGTGGCTGAAATAGAACTCTTCATAGGCCCCTTGTAACAACTTCTCCTTGAGCTTGGAGGATCTAGACAAGAATATCCTACCATGATCATAGATGACTCCTTCTTGGACTAAATATCCCTCTTCATGTAGCTAGTCATAAAGTATCATGCATGTGTGAAGATCCTTGGAATAATCCACCAAAAATTGGGATTTCCAAAAGGGATCTAAACTCCCCAACAATGACAATGTTGATGATCTATCAATTGAAATGTCTTTCATGTGGCTTCTCTCCTCCTTGACATCTCCCATGCCAAAGGTACATGTTGGAAGGTCATTCCTTCCATTCTTCTCCTCCCACAGCGCAGAATCTGAAATGAGAGTCGGTAATGATGATTTTGTGAGAAGATCTCCCTCCTCCTTGAGCCTCCCAAGACTCCCAGTGCTATATCATGGTCTTCCAATGCTCCCATCCCTCCTGGATTTAATATTGGAGCATCATGTTGTGAGACATATCCCACAAAATTTGAATCAAGTGGCCTCCCAAGTGGTTTTCTACTAGATAAAAGTGTCCCATGCAGCAATCTCATGAGCATGAAAGATGGGACTGTAAGGTCCTTGCTTCCACTGTGCAAATCCATCTCTATTTTTTGTGTGGAAGTGGTATGTGAGGGATATGTATGCATGCCCTTGATCATTTGGGTTTCAACACTCTTATTTTCCACCCATTCCATTTGCAAAGCCTCCCAATCAGTGGTGAATTTTCCCAATGTAATCAACCATTGAACACCCAAAATCACATTGGTGTCAGGTATGTCAACCACAAAGAAGTGATCAATCAATGTATATGTTCCCATGGTGACTAAAAGTGATGGGACATAATGCATGCATTGAGTTTTTATATCTCCTGGGACCAACATAGAGAATCCTTCAAAAATATCAGTGGGTATTTCCCTCCTTGTAACCAGATGGGCATCAATGAAATTGTGGGTAGCCCCACTATCAATCAAAATAGAGACCCTATAATTCAAGATGGAACCTTGAAATATTAAGGTCAAGTACTTAGGTAATCCTCTCAAAGATGCAAGAGCCCCTCCAATAGGAGAAAATTCTCCATTCCCATCTCCTGATGGTGTTGGCTCTCCTCCTACAATGTCGGCGCTGTGACCTCTTCTTGGTTCATCTTTTTCTTCCTCCTCATAATCTGAGAAGACCTCTATGTAATGTGCTTTTCCAGCAGCACATCAATGTTCAGGTGCCCATGATTCTTGGCAAGTGAAGCAAAGCTTCCTTCTTCTTAGATCTCTCTAGACATCATCATCAAGAGGCTTCTTGTATGAGCTCTCCTTTGAAGGAGAAAATTTTCCTTCCTTTCCCTTTGAAGGAAAAGAGGGCTTATGCTGAAAAGTTGCCTTTGCTTTTGGCAAGGCATCTTGAAGGTCTCTAGCGCTTTCAATAGCATCATGTAGGGTAGTGGGCTTGGTATATTTAACCAACCCATGAAGAGGTTCATCTAGACCATTGATGAACATGTACACCCTTCTTCCTGTAGACAAATCAAGAACCATAACAAAAAGTCCTAAAATTTGAGAGATGTAATTTTTTGTATTACCTGATTGTTTAAACTTTGCAAGGCTCATGAATGGTGCCTCTAGATCTATTTTGTCAAATGTTTCCACCAATATTCTAGTGAAATCTGAATAATTAGTCATATCGGCATGACCCAATGTAGACAAGCCATGTTACCACCAGTCATGTGGTTCACCCTCAAGGTACAATGCTGCAATCTTGATAGCCTCCATCTCTGGAACCTTGTTCCTGAAAGTAGATGTCAAGTTTTTCTACCCATTATTTGGCAGAACACTTGTATGACCCATCAAAATTGGGTAAAAATAAATTTTCCATAGTGTGGCATCGATCATGATTTTGAATGAATCCACCACATCTATGATGATGCCTTGGTCTTCTACTGTCCTTGATGTGACAAAACTCCTAAAACTCAAGTTATCTTTGAATCTCTGATTTTGAGACTCATATTATTCAAAATAGTCTTCAAGGGATTCATGTTCTTGAAACCCTTCATTTCCCACAGCTAAAATGGGAGGCATGGTAGGGCGTTGGGAAACTTGTGGCTAATGCACTGGTTGATCATTCTAGTGATGAGATATGCCAGAGCCTTCTCCAAGATGGAATCCTTTAGGAGATTCTTTGATTATTTCCATTCTCATCTCTTTGATCTCTCTAGCAAGATCTTGCATGGCTATAAGAAGGATCTTAGGAAAATCCTTTTCTTCATCTACACCTCCAGATAAAGGGGCTTTACCCTTGTCTTCATTGTCATTTGTGTAATCAAATTTATTCTGTCTTTTCTTTAGATACCTCTTTTCTCTATCAGTAAGAGGCTCTTCTTCTTCATAAGATATATTGGCTTCTTAGAAAGCACAGGTTGTGCCAAGATGATGATCTGATACCACTGTAATATTCCCTAATGGGGAATGCAACAATACAATGCAGATATGCAGGAAAATAATGCCGTTCATCTAAAAAAAAGCAGAAGGCCAATATGGAGACCTTTCAAATGTATTTACAGCAGCAAAATAGATGTAAAATGTGGCCCATAAGATGCATAATAGGAAATACAAGGCTCCAATAGAAGAAAATTCTAAAAAAGAGGTGTTGCAACCATGTATTAAGACTGGAAATTGGCTTACATCGTTATTTTATTGGTTTAAAACATGCTATATATTACACATTAGATCTAGAGAAAATAGGTGGATGAAAATTTAGATCCATAACAGATCCATACACTATATAGGCTCCTCTTAAGAACCTCCTTGGGGTTTTTAGAATTACACCATGTAGAAGATGTAGATATGAGATCTAAGTCTATAGATCTGCAGAAATATTCAGATCTAGAATTGGATCTGATTTGATATGATCAAGAGAATGATTCCCTCCAATGGATCTCGAAAGTGAAGGGCAGATCCCCAACACTTCAAAACCAACTCTCTAGATGGTGTGCCAAAACACCCTGCAACTGTACCTACAGGAATAATGAAGATCTGGAAGTAAAACTATGTTTTAGGGTCTATAATATGGTTGGCCACATGCCAAGATTATAAAATAAAGCCCAAGACATCCAATACTCTCCTCCCAATGGAATAGAAGTCTCCTCCACTGAAAAGGAGCACTGAAATGACCTAGATCTGAAGAGATCTAGCCTCCACTTGCTGCATCTTGCAAAGAAAACCAAACCCTCAACAGGATTTTCGTTTTAGTTGAAAGAAGAAGTTTTGCCTTCAACCAAATAGTGGAAAATACAATGCAAACTCTCCCAAGAGCTACTCAATGGGAAGAGGTGGGATTCCCGACCAGGAACACCTAATGCTGAACAACATTATTCTCAGTTAAACAGCAAGAGAATAAGATATGTATAAATAGACCATATACTCAGAAAAATAACATATCATCAACAACCTTCTCATGCTGCCATACTCTTCCTTTTATAATTTAAGAACTTGCAAACCCTAAACCACCTTCAATGAGATCACTCCTTTCACACAAATGATCTCCATCTAAAACTACTTTGTGCCTCATTGATGGCCACTCCTCCATGACAACGTTGTAGATTTGGTCAAGGTTGACCCAGTGAAAATGTTCTAGCCCCTTTCACACCTAAGGGTGCTTGATTTAGTAGCCAAGATTTATCCTTTTTACATTTGGCATTGATTTATTCATTATTTAGGAGTATGATGGACCTCCTTTACACTTTTATTCTTTAAAAAAAGAAATAAAACAAAAATGAATATTCCAATTAGCTTAGGACTAATTGGGAATGTTACATTGGTCCACAATGAAATCCCATTGCACCATCACCGAGTAGCCTCTGGGAATTCTTGTCACTGTTGTCAATGATCTTTATCTTCCTCGCTTTATCCAGCATTTTCTCCACTGACACAATTTCCTTGTCAACGATCTCCTGAAACTTGGATGTACCTTTGTTCTGAATTATCAATCTAAAAAATTGCAACATTCCAAAGCATGGTATGACATAGGCATGGCCACATTGCTCGTCCACCATGATGGAAGGTTGTGGCTATTGATAGAATCTACCACCAAGTCAAAAATGACATCTAGGTTACATTGATCATCTTCATCGATCTCCTTTGTCAACACTGCCTCCTTGTAGCGCTCTGCTTGCATGAGCAGACCTTGGCCCTCCTTTCCTCAAATGCCCTCATAAAATACATTGGAAACAAATGTGAAACAAAAAATCATATCTCCATTCATAGACCAATAAAACCCTTGGCTACAATAGTGTCCCTTTGAATCCAAATATGGCTCTGATACCAAATGAAGAAAATTTTATCGGAGAACATAAATAATTATTGAGAGGAATAATTAAACATAACAAACAACAAATCATAAACATAAACATAGATTTTTAACTGGTAAAAACCCCAAACTCCAGGGAAATCCAATCCTAATGAAATTTCATTAGCCTTGGCCAAAACCCTAGCTAATCCAGCCAAGTGAGCCTTCACTGCTCACATCTAGGCCTACATTACAATGAAGTCCTCTAAGCCTTTTCTAGGCCCCATTGCATGCAATACCACAAGCTAAAAACCATGGGTGCACAATACCATGTGCCCCAAAACCATCACGTTTAACTCAGTCAAACTTGTATATAATCACAAGTCAATTTACCTAACATTCAACTTGTCATTTTGATCATTCTCTAGTTCTGTCATGTGAATTTCTAGAAGGATCAATTCCAATACTTCTTTGGGGTTAATGGTGTTTACCACTATCCTTTCCCTAGAACCTTTAGGGTAGGTCTAGTCGGGAATATCTATATTGGTGGGGGTGGGATTAGAGGGATTGGCTATAGGATCAAGTTTGGATAAAGGGCCAAAATTATTTCTTGTTTGAGGGATCTTATCGGGGTGTTGGGGGGGGGGGGGGGGGATATTTTTCATCGACCATTAACAATATTAGAGAGGTCTTAATTTTTTTTTCTTTTTAATGGATCACGGGAAGTTGCTAGTTCAAGAAGAGGTATATTATTGTATATGTTTCTATATTCATAATTTTAATATAATATAAAGGGGATATTCTCATAATTGAGGGTTTTATTTCAAATATCATCATGGTAATAGCTATCAATTGATTCAAGAAGAGGTTCAAAGATATTCATGTAAGAACTTGCACGAGCATAGGAGATATACTTGGCTTGTTTCATGGCTTTATAAATATACTTGATCAAATACCATAGGGAAATTTCAATTCCTACGAATATTTCTTCATCCTAGAATTCCCAGGGAAAGGAATATACCCAGATCCAAATTGGTGTAGTTGTGAGGTCCTCCTTTTCTAGGATGAAATAATCATGCTACAACCTTAATTATAAGCTATCCAAGTTGAATAAATATGAGCCATCTTCAAAGATTAAAATCCAATCTTCTACGCTAGCAAATATGAAAGTGAAAATTCCTTTAGCACCTAGATCTAGCTTGATCCGTGGAAAATATTAGGGGATAATATTACCAAGTGGGCTAATTTTCCATGATTTTTCCAAAAAAATGATTCGCCAATTTTCATTTTTTATAAAAATGATTCATCCAAATTTAACAATATACAACTATTTAACCTTAAAAATCACCAACATTATATAGAGAGTATATATTAAATCATTATAAATTTGAATAATTTTACAAATACATCAATAAAAATTTATAGTTTGCATATTAGGGGCTAGTGAGATTCGCCAATGTTTTTAAACTTCAAGATAATTTTCCATCCTTAAAATTTTCTCTGGCTTGATCTTGCCCTTGGGCTCCCATTTCTATTGGATCCACAAGGACAGGGCTCTTTCCAAGGGACAAATCCATAGAAATTTTCCAATGAGAGCATGATATTTCCTGTATTGGATATACTCCCCAATACACATGGATATCATTTCAAACTTTGGATAAATGGATACTTTTTGGAGGAAGCTACTTGGAGATCAAGGGTTGGCCTAGGAATTGATTTATTTTTGTTCACTTGACTCATTTCACTAAGGTTCACTGTTGTGTGTTCCTGTGAAGCTTTCGGTCCTAGTTTGTAAGTAATTTTCCTAAAGCTATCATATCCCACTAAAATATTGTATAGGAGGGAGCTTTGCTCCCTCCCACAAAACTGTCCATGTGTAGAGTCTGTCACAATCGTAAGTTCATAGTGGCAAGATTAGAGTTTTGTAGTGATGAACTCTATAGAAGTTTATATGATGATAATAATAGTTAAAAATGATTTAAAAACTACAATATTGAATTTATCAATAATATGAATCTAAATTAATAAAGGATGTTGTCATATTAATTCAAAGACGCATATTAATTTGAGTTTATGTTAATTGTAGATTTATCAAGCATTGAGAGATTACAAAGTGCAATTTTTTTTTAAAGTTTTGCATAAAAAATAATTTGATCTCTCTGAATATCACAATGGGTTGTAAAGTGTTTACATTGATTAATATTTTTTTTCAATTGATACATACCAATTTTACCCACGTTACATTACATTGCAACATCTATTTGATACTAGCCTTTGTGGAGTGCTTCTTAATACAGTAATGTGATAAAATATGTTAATTAGAGGAATACATAAATATAATGAGACTAGATAAATTATAAGTGTGAAAATATAAACGAAAAAGGAACAAATTAGCAAATAATAAATCTACAAAAAAAATTAGATTAAAATAGCATGTCAATCTGTGAAATGATATGTGCATTAATCATTTGTAAAGAGTATGATAAAAAATATGCTTTGCTACTATCTTGATTCATATGTTACATTTTATAGATTAAATTACATATTAGTTATAAAGTTTCCATTTGATTACCAAAGGTAGTTCATCAATGGCTTTGTATTATATATTGATATTAGTGTACAGGTGCAATAGTTCATGAGATTACTAATACCTTGACGTTTATAGACTGTCAAGATAAATACATGTATTGTAACAGATATTCTTGGATTATCCACAGTGTAAAAATGATACATGTATTGTTCTGTAAGGGTGGATAGTTATATTATTAGAAAAAATAAGTACACAACATCCAATTAGTTATTATTGTTCTACCATTGGGGAAACTAGATCATTAACAAAAATTTAATCTCTTAAGATTGTATATTAAAAATAGTAGTAATTGAATTATTATGTGTAACGACCATCAATCGTATGCATAGTGGAAATATTTAAAACACTTCGTAGACAAAGACATCCATTTTAGGATAGTAATTGTGATTATATATTGTATAAAATAATTGATGTAGGATGATTACAAATGAGAATGAGGGCATGCTTATATACCCTAGGTAGTTTCTCTTTCATGAACGAACATGTCTCTAACTCTTCATACTAACTAAATAACCATTAGTTAAATATTTATTATTATATTTATTATTTATTTTTATATGAATTATATTCATAACATTGCCTCTCTCTTCAAGAAGATTTTCCCTCAAATCTTACTAAGAACATCTTCTCATCTTTGAACTTTCATCTTTGTTGATACAAGATGATATGATACTCTGAGTGATAGAAAAAGTTTTCGCATTGAGAACGGATCATACCATCCTAGATTGATCTTATGTGTAATCAAATTTTGTGATGAATAACTATCGTGGCACTAGATTTTGCAAACTTCAGTATTCCTCGGAACATAAAATTGTCATTTATTTTCTAATTGATACTGGTACGTAGATTGATTGGAAAATATTCTCTTGTGATTTAGATGTTGATATATAGTTCTTTTGGTTGGACTTTCTCTTATCATGTCAGTGATTGTTTTCTGATTTCTTTCAAGTGTTGTTGTTGTTGAGTTGGTGATTGAATCATCGTTTCAAATGTCCAACGTTTGAACTGCAACTTCTACATGCATCTTCACTTCAATAGGGTTATCCTTTGCTTGAGTTACGATTTCGACTAGATCGGTATTCATTCATTTTTCTTCAAACTTGATTGTTACCTATAAATACTTTTATGCTCCCTTTTTAATAGATTGTTCTAACTTGTCTTGTAATGACTTTGATTCTTGAGCTTATTTATTTATGTAATTAGGTTTTTATTATGATTCCTTAGATGTAAAATCTCTTTTCTTTTTGAATTGTTGACTTTATTCTTAATATCCTCATTTTTTTAACTTTTTTATTTTTTCCAAAAACCTTTGATTAAGGGTTTTAAACACAATTTTTCTTCTTCCTTTTTGATAGATTGTCATTGATTTTTTTCTCAAAACTTTCCTTTTCTTGCTCTAATTTGTTCTTTTTATCTTTACACTTTCTGACTTGTGCAATAAGTTTTTAGATATGATCTTTTAAACGAGAATTTTCTTCATTTTTATTGGATATATCCTTCTCAAGATCTTTTTTTCTCCTTCGATATTGAGTTTAGATTACTTTTAGGTATTAATTTCGTAATATCTTTAAATTATTTTGATGAGGACATTATCAATTGGGACTTCAGTTTCATGTCTCAAAATGTGATCATCTTTCCCTTGTAAGAAAACATAATTTTTTTTTTCTCCATGTTTAACATGAACGTACCCAAATCTATAAAACAATATTGACCAAGAATTATGTCAATCTTTATATTATCCATATTTACATCATGAAATTGAGATATGTACTCATAATGACCTACTATCACTTGTAAATCATTAATTTTATACTCTTTTTGGTTAAAAATATTTTTCCTTACACCAATGCTTAGCTTTGGAATTAATAGTTGATTTTCCAAGTTGATGTTGATATAATTTCTATCATTTCTTGTGTGGATACATATATTAATTTCTCTTCCTTGGATACCTCCTTTTAATTTAATTACTCCGTGATCCATAACTGAGATACCTTTATAGGAAAACCTTTATTCCTTCGTCATTTTAGAGTTGAGCTCCATAATTTTTTTTTCAATTATTGATTCCATTTTGTTTTGTCGAGGTAACTTAAGGTTTTATCTAATCACCTTATTTTTTCCTTTTCCCCTTTGTTAATATAATAATATGATTCTCCCTTAAAATTTTATATTAATACATATACCTTAGTATTTATTATATTTTTTTTATAATGCTTTGAAAAGTGCCCTTCCTTCTTACAACTTGTTATTTTCTTAAGTCTCCTTATAACTCCAGATTTACCACTTCTAAACTTAAAATTTTACTACTTTATATTTATATATATATATGGAACTTTTAAATATTTTTCTTTATAACTCCCCCAACTAGTAGTTAGTAATTTTTTTTGAACTTTTATAAAATACTTTTTCAAATAATTTGGAAAACCTTCCAATGAAAAACCCGTGACTACCCTTATGCACTTAAACATATATTATAATCTGGCTTGATTTCTTAATCAAATCGTACAACTGTTTCAATGGTAGTGATAATTCAATTGTTGGCACGATGATGGATTTAATTGCAAGTATGGTGGCTAAGTGGAATTGGGAGGGTGGAAATGTAGCTATGAAAGGCGAGTGTTGGTGTTTGCACTAGAAGATGAGGTGTACAAGTCGAGGGAGCAACATTTAGGTGGCGGTGTTTATGGTCAGTGAAGGATATGTTGGGAAAAATACTAAGAGGGGGGGTGAATTAGTATTTATAAATTACTTAAAACTTTTACTTTTTCCTTACTGATTTCTATATGTGACTTTAACTAACCCAACCAACGTATACACGTGGATATATTTAAGAAAATTGTTGTATGACCAGAGATCTTATTATGCAGATAATTCTTTACTTAAATCAGTGCATCATTTAGTAAGAAGTAAACATGTGTAGTAAGAACAGAATAAATAATCACACATAATAAATACACATGAACACCAGGATTTTAAGGTGGAAACCCAATTCAGGAGAAAACCACCGTTGATGTCGTATCTGTCTTCAATATTTATTATATGGAAAACTTGTTACAATATTGTACTGATTCAGACTCATATTAGTACGCAATTATCTACCTGTAGAAGTCTGCAACCTTCTCTCGTTCTCTAGCTTCTACTGGAAGGGAGCTCCAACCCCCTCATCTAGTTTACCAGCCACTACTGGAATGGAGCTTCAACCCCCTGATTAGAACACCGGCTTCTACTAGCAGGAAGCTTCTACTTCCACATTGAAGGATTCAACCCTTAGAACCACTGCAGACCATGTTTCATCAATTTTCACACTGGATCCCATAGCTCCAACACAACACTTCATAAAGATCAACACCAATAAACTTAACCCAAATTTCAATCAGAACAATGACATCACTGTAACCAAAACACAGTAATAAACCCAGATTTCAAAAACATAATGCAGAATCACTCTCAACCCTGATCATCCATTATCTTAAAATACATACGGTACTTCACTTTATTGATTCCGTGTTTATACGCACTTTCCTTCACACCAACCTGCATACAGATTTGAGAACATTGAATTTACAGAATATGATCAGCCTTAGAACTAGATCTGAGGCTTTTAGACAAATATATTTTTAGTAATGCATAACCCTTATTTAGTCAGTTATATTTACTCACTCATTTATTAGATTTGTACATATTCAACTTAGTAGCATATACAGTATTCAAACCACCCAGATATTCATGAAGACTTCATTGATATACAACAGAAATACAACAACAATAAACAGATAACCTCTCCAACAAGCTTCAGAAAACCTTGACTTCCATACGCGCTTTGGCTTAGGAAAAGCTGCTTGTATACGCACTTTCACTATGATGAACTAGTGTATAGATCTGTAAATTTTATTACTACAGAATGATGCAGATATATAAACTTACCCAGATTCCTTTACTTCACTTCAGCAAACATGTGCTAGTTCATAGATCCAAATATCTCATAATTAGATCATGCAATTACATAGTCATTTCAGGTCTAGAGATCTTGATCCATCATTGTACCCAAGGGTTCATCGTAGATTCAGATCTACCAATAAAACGGATTTCATCCCATGCAGGTATACTTCATATATAAGTATTCAATAACAACCCTTACACATGCACACCCTTGCACTATGATATTCTTCACCTTATTTAGATTTAGCCTTTACCAGTACCATGAGCCAAAACCACACAAATTCCGATGGTATTCTTGGAAGGAATCAAATAGACGACACAAAACTCAATACTGTGGGCTAATACCATGGTAATTCCCCTTGGTATCATAATTTTAGAACACAAAAGGCATACATGAATTTTATTCTTCGTAGCCACGTGTATACATGACTTCTTTTCATAATAACTGTGAATATACTAATTATGGATGTATATGCAGGTTTCCTGTATACCAAGTAGCATAGGTACGTGAGTTTCCTTCATCAAACTTGCGTATACATTGTGACATATTATATTTTTCATTTCTCTGATCCTAACTAGATTTCCTTTCTTTGTCACTTCTAAACTGACCTGTAAATACATCATTTTTACATCTTTAACACAAATCATCAAGTAGGTTTCCATCAAAGAAAACTTCATCAAGTAGGTTGCCATCAAGGACAACATATTGCATCATATTGCCAACAATCTCCCCCTTTGGACTTGATGGAAACCATGATGGTGTTTGATCACCACAATAGATAGATACCTGATAGATGCATCAATCATAAACATTATTATTCAAACACTAAGTTACTCTTCCCCTTTGACATCAAGGGAAAAGGGCGAATCAATACCAAAACAATGTTTCTCTTTCCTTGTAGAAAGAAGAGCTCTGCAGATCTGATGTGCACTGTATTAACCATGCTACCCTTGACTGCATGCTAAATATTCAAACATATTTTTCAATGAAGTACATGACTCTATAACTGAACTAAGTATGACCATTCCTATCACGAAGGACTCATACTTACATCAATTATCCAACCAGTGGAATTACATATTTGAACTAGTCCTTACATGACTAAATATAAAAAATTTACATCATAGGTCTCAACATGACCTTTTCATCAAATAACATATATGAATTTGTATAAATTAGACCAAAGAATCTCACATATGAGATTATAACATGGCAACCAATTAGAATGCCAACAATGCATCCTTTTCAAGAAGGGAGGTGCTCCCCCTGAACTTGTGCATCTTGAACACCTTCAACAACGAATTCATCAAAGCATCTTCATCAAGGAGATAAATATCAAAGAAAGGAACATTAATATGAATACTGAAACAACAGAGATTACCCAACATCACCATAGACTATTCTAAAAACTGACCCAGAGATTCGAACATCTCAGACAGAAGCTTCTACAAGTTTTTCATCATTTCCCAAAATGAATCCTTCTGGTTGTTCTATATAAACTTCTTCTTCTAGATCACCATTGAGGATAGCATATTTTACATCCATTTGATAAACTTTGAATTGTTGAAAACTTGAAAAAGCTAGAAACATTCTTATGGTTTCAAGTCTAGCTACAGGAGAAAATGTTTCTTCAAAGTCTATACCTTCTTGTTGAGCATACCCTTTACAAACACGTCTATCTTTGTTTCTAATAAAATCTCCATTTTCATTTAACTTGTTTTTTAATATCCATTTTGTTCCAATAACATTTTTATCGTGAGGTCTTGGAACCAATTCCCAAGTATGAATCTTTTCAATCTGATCAAGTTCTTCATTCATGGCTTGAATCCAAAATTCATCTTTACTAGCTTGATTTACATTATGTGGTTCAATAATGGATAAGAACGTCATATATCTAGGGGATCCTACAATATTTCCTCTTGTTTGGACACCTGATCCCTTATCTTCGAGAATTTGGGATCCTAGATGATTCTTTTGAACATACTTGAATGTAGCTTTTTCAAATATATCGTCTTCTGGTGTTTCATTGGGTTCTCCTTCTATATTGTTTCTATTTGATGAGGGAAAATATACATCATCATCATATTCATTTGTTGTTGTTATTTCCCTTATAGGAGCTGTGAGAGACTCATCAATTACAACATCAATACATTCAAAAATCTTCCGAAGTATTTTATTGTAACATTTATATTCTTTACTTCTAGAAGAGTATCCAAGAAATATTCCTTCATCTACTCTAGGCTCAAAGTTTCCAAGTTTTTCATCATTGTTCTTGATAAAAAAATTTCTTCCAAAAACTCTAAAATGCTTAACAGTGGGAAGGTTACCATACCAGAGCTCATAAGGAGTTTTATCACTGTTCACACGAACATGAGCCTTGTTAATAATATTTACTGCAGTATGTGTTGCTTCTCCCCAAAAGGTATCAGGAGTTCCAGATTCATCAAGCATAACACGAGCCATTTGTTGAAATGTTCTATTCATTCTTTCTACCACACCATTTTGTTGTGGGGTTCCAGCTACAGAAAACTGTCTTTTTATGCCATGATGTTCACATAAAATAAAAGAATTCATTTGATATATATTCTCCTCCTCGGTGAGATCTAAGACATTTTATTTTTAGTTCTAGTGTAATATTCCTAAATTTTCACATGATATTTGGCATAATAGAGTTCTTAATTTTATTAATTAATTAAATAAAAGGGTGGAGGGACCCATAATCCTCAAAGATGAATAATATCCACTTTTTATGTGTGAATTTGGATTAATTAAACATAGATCTACATAATGGAGCAGTGGAGCAACTACTAATGTGAAAGGAGTTGAGATCATGTCTCATTAATGAGATAGATCATAGAGGTTGAAGCAGTCAACTGAGATCATGGAGGGAATTTAGTGTAAGATCATAGAGCATTCATGATGAAGTGATGGAGGAAGTAGTGCAATTAGAGTCATGATGGAGGACTTGAAGAGATAGTGAAGTCAAACATGGAGACTTATGTCCACATGCACAATGCAGTTTAGAGGTGGCCCAAGGCATGGGAGGGCTCATAAACTATATAATGGAGATGGAGGAAACATAGAAGGCATGCTTCAGTTTATGATTTGATGATCTGTTTATATTTGGATTTGTTAGGTGACATTTCCATGCACTCTTATGTTGTTTAGCTAAGTTTGTAGTGTTTTTTAGCACAGGGTGTTCCCGAGCGGGAATCCCACCCTTACCCAAGAAGGACTTGTGTGACTACCTTGGGAAGGTTATTATGAGCTGCCATTCATAATTGGGCATTGGTTCCATACCTTTTTCACTCTCTACAAAATATATACCTCCAGGAATTATGCAATTTCTAAAGACCAGTTTCAGAGGAGGAGGTTGTCTTCAGTTTTTTAGCTGGAGAACCGGTGAAGGATTATTCCTGTCACCTTTAGCTTCAAGATCGCCATTCCCAAGGCTTAATTTCAGATCTGGAATCAGGCCAAACATTATTGAACTCTTTTCAGTAGCAGTCCCATCAAGGATTGCACAGTCCATCATTGTAGATCCAGAGGAGGAAGGAATTTCCTAGTATTTTAGCTACGAATCTTGTGAGGGATCATCCCCTCACTTTCCATCATTGTTTCCATAAGCCTGGAGCTTATTTTAGAACATGTCATCAAGAATTGAATCTCTCCCTCTTGTACAACGCATTTTTCCCTACATCTACATTTTTAGTTGTTGCATCTTACAGGAGGAGGAAGAAGAGATAAGATCTCAAGCTTCTAGCTTGGAGATCTGAAGGAGGGATAAAACCTCAAAGCTTAGATTTGTTTGTATAAAATATTTCAGCCATATTTGGATCAGATATAGCTTTAGATCTGCATAACCCAAGAGTCAAAGGATCAAACCCTAGGAGGGTGATTTTCCAAACTCATAGATCTGGAAAATCCTTTCTGGGTTATCTTGGGTTTCCATCACATTGGCCAGATCTTGAATCTTGGCATCATCAGAGCTCCTGGGCTCCATAGATCTACATTTCCATTTTCAACAGCTATATGTACGTCATCAGAAAAAGGCACATCATAGTATTGCTTCCTGTAACTCTCTAGTTACATAGTGCCAGTTGTAGCATGTTTTTAGGGTCATTCTAGGCCACTTCTTTGGATAGAGTACCTCTATTTTTACACTGTTGTGATTGTAATCCATATCCAATAAATAAAGTGGCTCAACTTCTCTGTATATTTTTTTTTCTTTAGATTTATTGTTTATCTTTCTGCAGTTCTCATATTGTGTTTGAGTATTACTGCATTCTCCCTTCTGGGATATTACAGTGGTATCAGAGCATGATCTTTGGCTCAACTTGTGGACATTATTGAAAAAATATGAAAAGAAGATAGTAGAGATATACTATGGAGGGATTAATGAAAGGCAGAGAGAATCCTCAAGAAGGTTTCAGAATGAAGAAGGTCCCAGTACTTCTTATCAGTAGCAAAGAAGACCAGAGGATCATAGATCTACTATGCCCAATTCCTTTGAAGGAAGTGAATGGTATAGAGATGAAGAAATAAGAAATATGGAACCTGAGACTCATGAGACTCTCAACTTATATATTAAAGAGTACAAAGCGCAGTCTAGAGAATTTAAGGAGAATCTAACTGTCCAACAATTCTTCAAACTCAAAGAAGAAAGAAGATCATATAGCAACAATAGAAGGAAGAGGCACAATAGATTCTATTTGTCTACATTTGATGGATATTCCTCAAGCACTGTTAAGGCTTGGAGGAAAGATTTAGATGCATTTTTCAGGCTACATCCTTTGGATGAAAAAGAGGTTATCTAGATTGCAACACTTCATCTTCTAAGTGAATCCAATGACTGGTGGTTTGATCACATGCAGCACGCAAAACTCACCAAATATTCAAATTTCTTTCAAAATTTGAGAAAGAAGTTTGATGGAAGAAAATGAGAGATGCTTTACAAAGATACATTTCCTTAGAAGTCAAAGGAGGATGTCATTCTTGTCACTCTGGACAAAGAACCACTACATTCACCACCTGCTGAAAAGGTTCTTGTATTCGAAGAAGAGACACTTGCATCTTTGCAAGATAGTCTTAAGCTCCTAACGTATAGAGTCCCATGCATGATTCAGGAGACGCATGAGGAAGAGGAGGTTGATTCTAGTGCTAGGACATTGATAGAAGAGAAACCATCAGTCTTACTAGCAGTTGGAGAGATCATTAGAAGAGGAAACTCGTGTGATATTGCAAGATGTTTTGGAATCTTAGTTGATCCAAGGTATGCATCCACTTCCTTCCCATATTGTCTCAGTACCTCTTATTGAAACTTATGGGAACATTCCATCAAGGCCAATGCATAACCAAGGGTTAGAACAACATGCTGATTTGAAGCAAAAACATATCACTGTGCATAGGACCCATGATCTAATCAGGGAGGAGATGAAAAACTATCCCAGTTTGTCATTTTTAAACTACATTCAACCTTTTGAGTTGAAATGTGGAATTTCAGAAGATGGGATTAGCATGATCCTATGTACAATGGCTGGGTATGAGATCAGCATTGTGCCTTTCTTCGAGACAGCATACACATCATCTTGCATATCTACAATGATGTTAATGACTAGCAGTGAGAGGAAGAGGACCCATTCCTTATGCGAGCAATCATATGGCAGCTTCACCGATGAATCAATGGAGAGAAAGATGATAGATGGTAGACATCTTAAGATGGGTAATATTTTCCCCTTTCAAGATGACTCTTTCTCAATGAGCATCTCATAGCTCAAAGAGGAACTTCTACCTCCAACAAATCCAAAACCTTACTGGTTTTGGAGGGCCATTGATGAGAAGAAGGTCTCATTAAGAGATCTCGTTGGAGGTGCACTTCAACATGTCATGGAGTGAAAATTTCTTCATCAATTTGAGGAGTATGGTATTCTACAAGGGGAGGATACCATGGTTATTCATAACATCATTCATCATCCACATGGGGATGAGTGGGAAAGGATGATAAGCAAGGGGTTGCATGACCACTTGCAGATATATGACATGGGCTGGAAAGAAGGTTGATTATGTTGGTTTCTCTTGGGTGAGTTTGGTTATTACCCAAAGGCTCCTATTTATTTCATCCATGCCTTGAATAACACTCATTAAATGAAGAAGGAGGCATGGTTGCGCTGACTACTCTTGGGTGAGTATGGTTACCACCCAATAGATCATATTTCTTTGTCTCATGCCTTGGTATCAATGATAGAATACAACAAAAGAAGGCATGTTCACTTTGGTTGTCCTTGAGAGAGTTTGGCCATCACATGACATCTCCTATGTCTATGTGTTTTGTATTGTGTAGAACTTGGCATGGTACTCTCATGATGTGTATTGAAGGTGTTTTCTTGTATTGGGATAATGTTACATTCCACATGTCTATCAGCATGTTTTTACTCCGTGATGCACATGAGGAGGTGAAAGGCAGCAAGATCTCTTGTTGCTCTGGTTGCTTTTGGGGGAGTTTGTCTTATCCATCTTGCATGGTGGAGATTGAGGATGGTAGAAAAATGCCCTACTCTGGTGGTTACTATTGGGAGAATATGGTTTGACATATTTTTCTACCCATATATCTCTATTTCTTCTTTTTCATAATTTTGTAATGATGCTTGGATCCAACAAGGCCAACAGGGCTAAATATGAGGGCATGTTAATGATCAATATACTTCATGAAACATGGGATGAAGAAATGCTTTGTGACATGGGAATTTTCCTTTGTGGGAAGAACCACTTTATTTTATGTATCTCATGTATTGATGATGATGTTGGACAACATATGGTTGTCACTTGGCACTTATTGGAGGAAGAAGGGAATCTAACTATACAGTTGGAGGTAATTCTATGCATTCTTGAGAGACAACTTCGGAACCAAACATGCATAACACCAAGGAAAATTTTAGGGGCTAATATTCGCAGGTGGGCTAATTTTCCATAGTTTTTCCAAAAAAAAAAGATTCGCCCAAATTTTACAATATAAAATTATTTTACATTAAAAATCGCCCACATTATATAGACAATATATATATAATATCATTATAAATTTGAATAATTTTACAAATACATCAATAAACATTTTATAGTTTGCATATTAGGGACTAGTGAGATTCGCCAATTTTTTAAACTTCAAGATAATTTTCCATCCTTAAAAGTATCCCTGGATAACACATTGCAGAAAACAAAGGAGTATTTTCTTATGTAGATTCCATTTGGAGGGGAATGGATGGCTTTGTATCTAATTTTGCAGTTTCTTGAGGAAAAACAACATTTTTCTGAGAAGGACTCTAATATTCCTAAATTTTCACATGATATTTGGAATATTAGAGTTCTTAATTTTCTTAATTAATTGAATAAAAGGGTGGAGGGACTCATAATCCTCAAAGATGAATAAGATCCACTTTTGATGTGTTAATGTGGATTAATTAAACATATATCTACATAATGGAGTAGTGGAGCAACTACTAATGTGAAAGGAGTGGAGATCATGTCTCATTAATGAGATAGATCATAGAGGTTGAAGTAGTCAATTGAGATCATGGAGGGAATCTAATGTAAGATCATAGAGAATTCATGATGAAGTGATGGAGGAAGTAGTGAAATTAATTCACACATGATGGAGAGGCTACATATTGCATGTAGACATCATGGAGGACTTGGAGAGACAGCGCAGTAAAAAATGGAGACTTATGTTGACATGCAAAGCGCAGTTTAGAGGTGGGCCAAGGCATGGGAAGAATCATAAAATATATAATGGAGATAGAGGAAACATAGGAGGCATGCTTCAGTTTATGATTTGATGATCTGTTTAGATCTGGATTTTTTAGGTGACATTTCCATGCAATCTTATGTTGTTTAGCTAAGTTTGCAGTGTTGTTTAGCACAGGGTGTTCCCAAGTGGGAATCCCACCCTTACCCAAGAAGAAATTTTGTGACTACCCTAGGAAGGTTGTTCTGATCTGCCATTCATCATCAGGAATTGGTGCCACACCATTTCCACTCTCTGAAAAACACACACCTCTAGGAATTATGCAATTTCTGAAGATCAGTTTGGGAGGAGGCGGTTGTCTTCAGTTTTTCAGCTGGAGAACCGGTGAAGGATTATTCCTCTCACCTTGAGCTTCAAGATCAACATTCCCAGGGCTTAATTTAAGATCTGGCATCAAGCCAAACATTATTGACCTCCTATTAGTAGCATTCCCATCAAGGATTGCGCAGTCCATAATTGTAGATCCAGAGGAGGAAGGAAGTTCCTATTATTTCAGCTAGGAATCCTGTGAGGGATCATCCCATCACTTGGCATCACTGTTTCCATCAGCGTGGAGCTTATTGAAGCACATTTTAGCAGGAATTGATTCTCTCCCTCTTGTACAGTGCAATTTTCCCAGCAGCTGCAATTTCAATTGCTGCATCTTGAGGAGGAGGAAGAAGAGATAATATATCAAGCTTCTAGCTTGGAGATCTGAAGTAGGGATCAACCCTCAAAGATTAGATATGTTTTTATAACATATTTCAGCCATATTTGGATCAGATCTAGATTCAGATCTGCATAACCCAGTAGTCAAAGGATTAAACCCGAGGAGGGTGTTTTTCCAAACTGATAGGTCTGGAAAATCCTTTCTGGGTTATCTTGGGTTTCAATCACATTGGCCAGATCTTGAATCTTGGCATCATCAGAGCTCCTGAGCTCCATAGATCTGAATTTCCATTTTCAATTACCATTGATTTTCTTCTCCTTCTTCAAATAAAAACATTCAACATGTGAGTCCTTATTTCTCCATACCTTGGAGTTTGTGGGTATATGTTCTTTTGGCTAAAGTTTGCTCCTGCATTCATATTTTTCATGCCCAAAGTTATTTCAATAAGAACATTCAATTTTTCCTTGAAGAGGATAAAAGTAATTGTAAGTATTCTTCTTTACTCCAGTCTCATTTCTTTTCTTTCTAGCTTCTCTGGTCAAGATGGTTTTCTATGCAACACATTGTAAAACTTTATGACCAAAATTATGACATGAGAAACATTTTCCATTAAAGAAGAAATTTATGCGATCATGAAACCTTCTATTTATGTTTACCTGCTGATTGATATTTATGTTATTGTTCTTCCTTGAATTGAAGTGGTCATGCTTTACCTAGGTGGTCTCTTTTTTATTTTGTTGAGTGACAAAATGTTGCTGGCTAGCTTTAGCTGCATTTAGATAGCTTGGTGCTGAAGACTGAGAGGATTCTCCGATATATCCAAGACCTGTCTTTACAAGAGGAGAGAGTTGTACCTTGATAATTTCATCTAAGGTTTCAGATCCTTTAGCAAATCTAAGATTTAAAGTTTTCACTTTCTCAATTTCCTTTCTTAGGCTTACTATTTCACATTCTAATTTCTCATTGTGCTTCTCCTTTTCTATAAGCTGATTCTTTAGAGTATCTATGGAATTTTTTTTTTCTTCCAAACATATTTTGAGATGATTTATTTCTTCAAGAAAATCATTTTCTTCTAATGCATCCATAAAAGTATCTTTAGCCTTACTAGAGTCTTTTTCAAAATCCATGAGCAGTCTAATATCTTGATCAGGTTCTCCTTCTTCACTATTTGATAGACCATCACCATCTTCAAGAGTATAATAGCTTTTTCTATTGATAAACTGTTTCTTCTTTCCTTTTTCCACTTCCTTTCCCTTTTCATGGTTATCTTTATGGGGACATTTATTAGCCTAATGACCACATATTCCACAAGAAAAACATTTAAAAGGAAGCTTACCTCTGAACCTTCCAGTGCCAAGTTGTAGCTTCTTTACAAAATTTATCTCATCTTCTTCCAAAACATACCTTGATCCTTTTTGTTCTTCTACTTCCTTTCCTTTTGCAGCAGCTCTAAAGACAACTTCTTTGACTTCAAATGGACCTCCTTTCCTCATTTCACATGCAGTCAGAAGCCCATGAAGTTGAACAATAATAAGAGTTTGTAGATCCTTCTTCTCTTCAATAGTAGACACTTTTTACTCAAATTTGGGAGTTAAATATCTTAAGACCTTTTCTACTAGAGTAGTGTTAGTTATGGTTTGACCCAGATTTCTCATATGATTTACAATATCATCTAGACGTAAAAATAAACTAGCAATTCTTTCCTCATTATGTATTCTGATTCATATTGAATTATGAGAGTTTGGAGTTTAGCACTTTTTACCTTGGCATCACCTTCATAGCACATAATTATTTTGTCCGATATCTCCTTCGTTGTATTCAACTGCATGACTTTGACAAATTATGATTCAGAAAAACTTCTCAATAATGCATTGACCACCTTTCCATTGGTTTCATAGTTCTTTCTTGAACTAGATCTGCTAGAACTGAAGCTGGATATTGATAACCTCCTTCAACTATAGCCCATACATCTACTCCAAGAGACTGAAGATGGGATCTTGTCCTTGTCTTCCAGAAGATTAAATTGTTTCCATTGAAGAGAGGAGGTATGATAGATGTTGTCCCATATTGATTTCTCATATCAGCTAATCTTCCTTCTAGCGATTAAGCTTCTTCAGAAGGACCTGCTGTGATACCAATTGTTGGGAAAAATACTGAGAGGGGTGGGGGGGGGGGGGGTGAATCAGTATTTATAACTTACTTAAAACTTTTAATTTTTCCTTACTGATTTCTATACGTGACTTTAACTAACCCAACTAGCATATACACGCGGATATCTTTAATAAAACTTGCGTATGACTAGAGACCTTATTATGCAGATAATTCTTTACTTAAATCAGTGCATCATTTAGTAAGTAGTAAACATGTGCAGTAAGAACAGAATAAATCATCACACATAAGAAATACACATGAACACCAGGATTTTAAGGTGGAAACCCAATTCACGAGAAAACCACCGTTGTTTTCGTCTTTGTCTTCAATATTTATTATATGGAAAATTCCTTACAATATTATATTAATGTAGACTCATATAAGTATGTAGGCATCTACCTACAGAAGGCTGCAACCTTCTCTCATTCTCTAGCTGTTAATGGAAGGGAGCTCCAACCCCTTGATATCATTTACCAGCCACTACTGGAAGGGAGCTTCAACTACCTAATCATAACACCAACTTCTACTGGTAGGAAGCTTCTACTTCCATGCTGAAGGCTTAATCCTTCAGAACCACTACAGACCATGTTTCATCAATTTTCACACTAGATCCCACAACTTCAACACAACTCCTCATAAAGATCATCAACAATAAACTTAACCCAAACTTTAATCAGAATAGTGAGATCACTATAAGCAAAACACAATAATAAACCCATATTTCAGAATCAGTATGCAGAATCAATCTCAACCCTGATCATTCATTATCTTAAAATACATATGCTACTTCACTTTGATTCACTTGTAGCCACACGCTTTCCTTCCACCAACTGTATAGATCTAAGGATTTCGGAGCCAGTCTTTTTCGTGTCTGGCTCCTTATTGTTAGTATGAATCTTTCGTCACCAAAAACATCACTTAAAAGCTAAACGCAACACGGCCCTAACATCGATTTAACAGGCATAAAATATCTTTAAGTCTGCAATGAGGTGATCCAAATAGTGCTGCACAAATCCAGATCTAAGCACAAAAGACATTAAGCAGATAAAATACAATATGGCTCCATGCATCCAATAGACAAGACAAGAACAATGTATTTAAAATAATTTTATATTATATTAAAGAATGGGGCACCTGAGAGGAAAACAAGAAAGGTGTTTTCCAGTTCTCCTCAATGGGATGGGTTCTTGAAAGTCCTCAGCATTTCAAATCTAAAATTCCTCTCTCTTATTGTGGTAGAAAACCCTGACAAACATAGAACTCAATGGGAGCTCACAAAGCAAAAATGGAAAATGGTGACCAAGAATAGATCCAGTGTGATCTAATACAATGAAGGTGACTAATGAATGGGGAAAACCCTTCTTATTTATAACAAAATATTGGGGTGTTCTAGAACTCGGTGCATGAATAAAATATTATTAATCAAATTCTAGAATCACCCTTTAGGAATATTTTATTATATTTGTTGGAGGGAAAATGTCTTTTGACTTGGGTCAATTCCTTTATTTATAAACAATAAATAAGTAAATGATTTATTTATTATTTTAGGGATATGATGGGAATATAATTAAATAAATAATGATTTATTTAATTATTTAAAAATTATTTAGTCAAATTTAACTAGGAATATTATTTAAATAATGATTTGAATAACTTATTCCTAGGAAATAATTAAATAAATAATGATTTATTTAATTAATTACCTTGTTTTGGGTTAAATATGACCAAAAAATATAGACAAATGTTATTTTACATGGTGAAAGCAATTTTACTTAGGGTAAAATTGCTCTTACATGGTGTACTTGGGTTCATCTAATAATAATGGGTTAGATGACCAAAAAAATGGTGTAACAGATTTCCCCCCAACGTACGAGTGTTAGGAGCAAATCGTATGAACGAAGTACGTTGTAAGAACTCAATCACTAGGCATCAAGAGGGAAGTGAGAGAGAGAAATGTAAGGCAGTCTAATGTGCTAAAGGACTAGACCGGGAGGAGACGAAACTTACAAGTGCAACAAGACTCTAGGTGATGAAGTGGTACCAGTGTTAAAGGCGGCGGGGGAGGCATACCTATGCCCGCCGAGACAATAACAAAGAATAAGGCGCCCGGAAAACCACGGAATGCAATAATGTAGCATGTGCTAGCCTAAACATGAGCCGGATAAATAAAATGATGAATCCCACATACATGCGATGCCTGGAATAACCTTCAGGACTTATACAAGAAGATTTTAGTACATGAGATACAAATACACCCAAATGCCCCCTACACATGGGGAAGGGCTCGCTAAATCTAACTGATACATGCAAATCGAAGAGGCGCTGCAAGCGGTGGAGGCTGATATCATAAAATGAGAGGAGATGCATCAAGGGTGGAAATGAAGAAGTCATTAGATCATGTGGGGGGCTACCTGCAGGGCCACCCCCTCATGAGGGTTGAGACATCTCACACACGCTCGAGAATCACGAATAGCTGCTGCTGCATCACTGGACCGTCAAGTGTATAGATCACGATCATGTTGAGAAGAGCTCGAACCAAGGTACACTGCCCCCTAGACCTAGCTTCTGGAGTAAATGAGCTGATGTCGACAGAAGTAGGTCTGCCATAGGTGAGGCAATAAGGGAACCCCAACTAAGGCATGAGGGAAAACAGTAGAGCGACGAATAGATAGACACTAATGATGATGATGGAATGAGGGATACAGAGGAGTGGTTTGGCAACTTCCCTTGTTAGAGCATAAAGGGCATGAATGGCGTGGTAACGATTGACACAATATCATGAGGGATAGGGGACAAGGGTACTGAAGGCCATAATGTGCGATACGAGAGAGGGACCAAGCAAGAAAGGATGGAGGACTATAGTGGGGTACAAAGGGACTCGGGATAAACTCCATGAATGCAATGATGACTCAACTCGGATGCTCTAAACAAGGGCGACTTGATGGTGCTGCCTCATAGTAAAGGTCCAATTGGGGACCATAAAAGCATGAGTACAATAGGGTAGTTCATGACAAAAATCAACACGAACGAAGACAAGTAAGGAGGTAAAGTGGTGCCCCAAGTACAAGTGTTGTAAGTGAAGAAATTCCATTTTGAGAAGAGGTGAATTGACCCTTCATGGACAAAATGTGTCTTGGTGAAGTATCAAAAAATGAAAAACTAATAGATAACCATTTTAGTGCTCGGTGAGAGATTTCCAATGGTGCAGACGGTGTGTCAAACGGGGCTACGGTTTGGTCGCAGCGGGCGAAAGAAAAAACAGGGGTTTTCTTTTAATAAGGAATTTTCCCTCCAAAATCATTCATTTGCTTATGTAGTTGTGGTGAATGTGGAGAGGAGAGAAGGCCCTAAATCTTCCGGCGATCGTAGCAAACAAACCGACTGTTGGAATCATGATCCGTCAGTTGTAGGTAAGAGGCCTAATCCTACTCTTTGTTTTTGATGGATTCAAATTTCAGATTAGGGTTTTAAATCTCAGTAACTGCCCCTACTTCATCATTACAGTCGGGTCAAACTTTTTGGGGAAAAAACTGTGACCTGGGACGCAGGTTTTGGCCTGAAAAGTGCGACCTGGCCCAGGATTTTCCCAAAAAGTGCGACCTGTTAGATGTGGGTGGTTTCAGTGCTGTTATGGGCTGAGAGTTAGGTTTGGTGTAAGTTAATGTAGTTTTGCTGATCTGTAGACTGACAAAAATGATTGTTTTGTGCAGAGATGGCAGATATATGGATCAAGTGGAGAGAGAGAGACCTAAGTACATTACGGATGGAAATCCAAGCGGATCAGGGTGTCCGTCGTGCATTGGCTAGGTTTGGGGTTCTGAAATTTTTGGAGAACCCTTTGATGAGGGCTGGGGAGCCCTTGTTGGCCCAGATTATCAGTTATTGGGATCCAGATCATGAGGCATTTATAGTGCAGGGGCACAGGATTGAGTTGACGGTCCATGATTTGTATTTCTTGACTGGTCTCCCACCATTAGGGATGGTGGGAAATACGTAGCCAGTGTTACCACAGGGGCATAACATTATGGAGTTTGTTGACTGACATTTTCGACCAGGTGTCTGAGTCAAAGGGACTCGGATATCCATTGGTGATCTAGAGAGGTTGGAGACCCGAGTAGTGGCCGCAATAGTGTTGCGGATCTTGGGCAGCTAGGTGTTCCATCACATCACTGGAGGGCAGATGATGATTGTGGAGAGTGTGCTGAGTGGGACCTACTATGGGTGGGCCCAGATGATGTTGGTATCGGTAAAACGACAGTTGTCGCGATGCAAGCGGAAAGTGAATCATGATTGTGCCTATGGGACGTTATTGTGTTCGTTCTTCTTTGAAAAGATCCCGACCTTACAACCTCATATACAGTTACCTGATGGAGGTCCGAGAGAGCCCCGGATGCGTCGGTGGGGACCACTACTGTGTAGAGGAGGGGGAGGGGCGGTCGGACGGGTGTTCCGACCAGAGTTCTTCGCCCATTGGGATCAGATGCCATTATACATAGACGACTATCCCTATAGTGGGATGAGTTATTGGGGAGATCTGGACTTGCCACTTCCGCCTGGTCGAGTGTGGGGGCCCGATGGTAAGTGAAAAGAAAATAATGTGCATTTTGGAGTTTGTGAATAGTATTCATGGTACTAATCCTTATATTTTTTGGAATGTAGATATAGTTCGAGTAAAATCGGTTGGATATATGGGACGACCTGCAGCAGCAGGAGCTATGGGTGCAAGTGGATCGAGGATGGCACAGAACGAGGATATGGCCGCTCTGTTGGAGGACATCCATCGTAGATGTGAGGGGCTGCTGACTGGTGTGTCGGAGCATCGTTGGCAGGATTTAGATGACCAGTACATAGAGTTATGTATTGGGCTACCCTCGGAATGGCGAGGTATCATGTGATGCATGGCGATGGCCGGTCAGGTTGTACGTGATCTGCGAGCTGCGAGAGCAGAGCCTTTTGCTCGGGATCCTCCAGAGGGTGATTAGATGTAGGGCAGGTGGTGCCCCCCAGTGGTTATGTAGGGGCAAGTGGTGGCCCCCATTTTTGTATTTTTATTTTTTGTAACATGCGATGGGCATGTCATATGTTTCAGAGTAGATGGACTCTAAAAACACATGTTATATGATATATATGATTTATATACATTTTTTTGAGGATGTTAAATGTTATGGTCTTGTGTGTGATAAATTCCAGTCTAGAACATGATTTGCGATTTGATCTACGTAGTGATTTTGAATTCTAGGGATATGGTTGAAAGTAATGAATCTAAAATCACGTATCAAAAGTTTCACTCGTAAATATTGTCTAAAAAGGATAGGGTTATGCACACGATAGACACCACTGAGTTGTAAGACAAGAAGCAGGGAATCTAAATGAACATGCAGATGGAGGATGTGATGGGAGAGGGCATCGGCTAAGAGACCATGTACTGCATCATATTCGGCCTAATTATTGGTGGCATTACCAATGCAGACCCCATTTGCAAGAACCAGGGTATGCAAGGGGGTAAATATGGCCCAGGCTGCCAAAGCGAGATTCCGGGAAGAGAGACTTGCCCCATCGGCATAGCCAATATATTGTGTGGATAAGAGGGTCAGTGGAATGGTGGCACAAGACAAGAAATGGGAGGGATGAGAAAAAGGAGGGCAGCGTGAGTAGAGGGTAGACATCCACTGACGGCTATGAGAGGGAGCAGTCCGGGTAGGAAGTTTAGGATTTATAGATCGACAGGAGGAAGATGAATGAGAACTATGGGATGAAGAGCGGGAACTCAGGCTGCGAAGAACATAATAGATGCGGATGGTATGATCGTGATTATGGGAGGAAATGGAAAGGTCAAGGAAACCACATGACGCTGCAAAGCTACCTAAATCATCAGTATGGGAAGAGGGGCGCAGATACGGGTTATCACGGGGAATGACAGAAGAACAGGAAAAAATATGGTCAAAGCATGAAGAGCCCGAGAATGTGGCTGAATGAGAATCAAGCAAAATAGATGGAGTGGATTCAGAGGGAATGTACTCCGAGGGTCGTTTGAATGATGATAGGTATAGGAGGGGAGTAGCAGGTTCCGACATCTCAACATCAGGGGGAGGAATGTCAATGGTAGCAGGGGGATCCTTGAGTAGACCTGACGCATATTGAGCAAGGATGGGAGAGGCAGATTGATTTTGTTCAACTTCGTACTCGCGAATGACCTCTAAAGAGGCTCAGTAATGCGTGAGGTCAGGACAATGGTGAGAATAATGGCCATGGACACCACACAGAGCACAAGGTTTGTTGGTGCGAAGAGTCTTGGGGTTCTTGGTTGTGGAGGAGGACGAAGCAGAGGTTTCGGGGACCGTAGATTCAGGGAACGCGACTTTAACCATGGGTTGGATACGGGGTAACTTAGGACAAGTATGGGTGGGATGACCAATACCATCACACAAGGCACAAGGCTTGGCGGGTGAGGGAGGGGTAGGTTCGGGTGCAGTGGCCTTGTCTTTGGATGCCCCCTTTCGAGTTTTTATTTTCTTGCCTGTAGTTGTCGCAGCATGAGGGGGGTCCTGCGAAGGGGCTAGGGGCACTGTAGCGGTGGAAGGAGTGAAGGGAATCGGTTGCACTGGTGTCACAACTATGTATGGTTTGGGGTGTCCCGGTGGGGTCTCAACTGGAGGAGTAAGATACCATACTAGAATTCCCAAGGTTAAATTAGGGAGGGAAAGGGTGGCCATGACGGGGACCAAATAGACGCCGGGGGGGGACCAAGGAAAGGTATCTGACCGGTGGGGTAATGAACAGGAGGGACAGCTCCCATATGGTGGAGACCTGAGGGAACCGACTCAGGAGGGTAGGGAGGTTCCTGCGTGTGAGGTGGATGGGAAGGTCCAGGCGAAAAAGGTTCGGTTGACTGAAGCGAAGGGCTAGGAGCAGGATGCGGTGGGCGAGATTGAGGTTGCTGACTAGCTGGAGCAGGCTGTGGAAGGCCAACCTGAGACGATTGCATCATGCAAAAATTTGCTAAGCTGGGGTCAGAGACAGGAGGAGGGGGAGAACCAGGAAAATTTCCAAGTAAAGAGGAGTATTTGTAGACGCTAGGGGAAATAATGGTCAAAGAATCAACAGTTAGTTTGTTGGTGACAGTAGAGATGGTGGACTCAGGGGAGGTCTGAGATTTTGGTTCATGGTAGGTCAACTGGTCAATGGTGACAATCTTTCCATTATGAGGAAAGAACATCTTGCGGTGGAATGCGGATGGGACGGCAAACATGGCATAGGTGTAACTACGCCCCAAAATAATGTTGTAGTCAAGAGGGCCATCGATAACTTCAACGTCGACACAAACAATCTTGCCTGCAAGGGTGATAGGAAAATTACGGAATAGGCCAATGGGCTGGGAGGCATGGCCATCCCACGCACGAAGGGTGATTGTGGAAGGGGCCAGTTCAGAGGAGCCGAGTTGTTTCCAAAATGAAGCAGATATTACACAGGTAGATGCTCCCTCATCAACAATACACCGAGCGACATTGGCATTTCAGATTTTGACTAGGATTTGGAAAGCAACCGAAGGAGGAAGAGGGGGATGGTCTAACTGACGGGCGTCGAAAACAATCAATTGGTCATCAGCACGATCTACAGCACCCACGACAGATAGTAGAGCCTTCTTTTGAGAAGGACACGACTAGAGGAGTTCCAGTGTTGAAATGGCAGCAGGATATTGTGCCAAATCATCTACTATGCTGTATGAATGGGAAGCCCGACCAGGGTAGCATTTCAGCGTAATGGTCCCTTAGGAGTCTTGGGATGAACCTCAGCTTTGGGTGGAGGGAGTTGCAAGGGACCATTGGGTGTCGATAGAGGCTTGGTAGGATCTGAAGATGGAGACTCGGAGACAGACGGAACGGGAGGCGTGGAATACTGACGGGACCGAGTTTGAAGGTTGAGGTCGACGGTGAGAGGTGGGTCAGAGGCCATCATGAGAATCTGGTAATCAGAGGAACCAAAAGGGGAAGGTTGAGTGGTTACCGGGGCATGAGATGGTTGAGTGGCCATGAATCCTTGTTAAGGGAAAGGATCAGTAAACACAGCAGTTTGAGAAGTAGCTGGGGTGGGAGGGACAGTAGGGGAGGAGTATTGTCCCCGCACAGTGGCCTGAGACTCCCACATCTGCCGCATTTGTGGTAATAAGGGAAAATCATGAGTGTAGTGACCATAAACACCTCAACACGAACAGGGCTTATTGGTGCGAAGTGGCCTTTCTGGCTTGGGCTGAGAGCCCTGTGGCTGGTTGGCAATGGTAGAGTTAATACTGGAAGGATTGGATCCATGATTACCAGAAGCGGATTGATTGCCTTTTCTCTTTCTTTGATAAGGAAGAAAATTAGTTTCCCCCTACTATGCAAATACTTGCCCTGGAGGGGGTAGTAAGTGCGATTGCGAGGGTGGAGAAGGCAAAGGAGTGGGAGGTCCAAATGATGGATGAGCTGGGACACCAGGTTGTGGATACGGATAAGGGATATGATGGGTAGCATTGAGGTAAGCAGGAGTGTGGGCAAAAGGAGGAGGTATACCATATCCTGGGTACATGCTACCTGGAAGGGGGAAAGTGCCAGAGGGGCTGGCCCCTCCTGGAGGGAAACCATAGCCCAGAAGAGGTGGAGCAGAGGTTGTGATAGGGTTCCAATGATACCGTCAGCAGAGTGAGATGCCCTCGAGGCATTGGGGCCACTGGGCTTGGGGAGGTCAGGAAGGACGGTATAAACATAACCAGATTGGGAATAGATAAGGTCATATTTCAAGGTGATTTGGAGGGTGGCTTCTTCGGTTTGGGGAAAATGGGAGGCGACATCTTTGCCAATGGGAGGTAAGAGAGAGCGAAGGAACCAGTCCATGTAAACCCGATCTTCGAAGGGTGGAACGCGACACAGGCTCCGTCTTCGTCGCCATTCCTGGACATGAGCAGAAAGGCGGGTCGAAGAGGATTGATGGAAAGAAGTTAAGAGTTTAGTACCAGTGTCATATCGGAGAGGGAGCTGGAAATAAGATAGAAAGGCTTGGGCAATGGTCACAAAGGTGGTATGGGAAGAGGTGGCTTGATCAACATACCATTTAGAAGCTTCATCGGTAAGCGTGCGTTGGAACAATCGAAGGTGGATGGAGTCATTAGTGATGGAATTGGAGGAACACCACATGTGGAAAGATCGAATATGGTTAGAGGGATCTTCACTAGCAAGGCCTTCGAACTTGGGAATGTCGGAGGGGAGCTTGGTTGGCATAGCAGGCCAACTGACATCATGGCGGATAGGATCGTTAATCAGCTGATTGAAGTCAGGGAGACTAAGGCCAGCCATATAAGGGAGAAAAGAGGCAGTCGAGGTAGGTCCCGTAGTGGTTCCACTGGAAACAGACCCAACAGTAAAACTGGGGTTGCTGCTGGTAGTAGGCCCTGAAGTAGACATGGCGAAAGTAACAAGGGGAGAACTTGGAGTAGGGGGAGAACTCGAACAATCAGAAGAAGAGTCAGAGTGCGGACTCAGGGGAGAACTTACTCGATGACGATGGGAAGGAGGAAGTCGACCAACCGGAAACTGAGGGTGAAGGCCAAGAAGTCTCCGAGACAAATGCCTTGGAGGCGCAATGATGACGGGAATAAGAAAACCGACAAGGGCAGGGAGGGGTAAAATCAAGTGAGATCAATGTCGAAACAAGGGTAGAGAGGTGCAGTGTCAATTGATTTTAAAGGCTTTTCTAGGTGGTGTTAACCAGGCTCTTCTTCACTTAGGGTCAGTGTGTGGCGTGCGTTAATTTTAATTGTTTAAACCCAGACATTTTGAGAGTAAAAGAAAAAGTGTGCTACGTAACTGAAAATAAATCTACAGTAAATAAGACTGAAAGAACAGAAAATTAACAGCTACCAATGCATCAATCTAACCCAAGAAGGCGAGTCTCTCGAAACTAGTATATAAGAGGGAAAAAAATAAGCAAAGCATGCTAAAAAGAGACCAATAGATCTAAGGTCGGGAGGGACGGGGATCTAAAGGGGAAATCTGCTGAAAAGAGGTGCAGAGAACAGCAAAGAGGCAGAGGCAAGTTTGCTGCTAAAAAGGACGAGATCAGCTAAAAATAGAAGGGACAAGGAGGCGGCCCTAGAAATGAACCCAAACAAAACTATATGAGGTGATTTGAAAGGGAGAAGAGCTGATCTAAAGGGATCTGAAAATGAGGTATCAGATCTGGAGGCAAAAGGGCTGAAACCCTGGAAATTCAAACTTCTGAAACAGCAAAAACTGTCCCACAAAAAGTGGAGGGTACTAGAGCCCTAAGGGGTAATATTCTCACTTATTTGAGTGAAATAGATTAGAAACAGGTCTAAATGGGTGGAGATAGAGGCTGGAAAACCCTGACAGAAGCTTCAGACAAACCCAGAAAAAGTTCTGGAAAATTGCAAAAAAAGGTGCAGGTCGCAAGTTCTGATCTGTTTTCAGTCCAGGTCGCAGGTTTGGGGCAGAAAAGTGCGACCTCAAGGCCAGGTCGCAGTTTTTTGGCCGATAAGTGCGACCTGCAGATCTGGGTCTCTCGGCGGAAGATTTCAGAAAAAATTGTCATCTCAGCTGCGGCTGATGTCTGTCACCTGCGCAATAAGGCTAGAAACACACAGAAGTTAAAAATTTGAATGTTTGAGGGTTTTAGAAGTGAAAAGCACCATAAAAATAGGAAAAATAGAAAACTGAAGAGAAACCCTAGGGTCTGAAACAACTGGATATGCAGGAATAGATAAAACGACAGCGGTTGCCAAAATAAAACCTGTGTGGAGTCGCCAATTGTTAGTATGAATCTTTCGTCATAAAAGATCACATTAGCTACACATTAAAAATAGCCCTAACATCGATTATGGCTACAAAATATCTTTAAGTCTGCAATGAGGTGATCTAAATAGTGTTGCACAAATCCAGATCTAAGCACAAAAGACAGTAAGCAGATAAAATACAATATGGCTCCATGCATCGAATAGACAAGACAAGAACAATGTATTTAAAAGAATTTTATATTATATTAAAAAATTGGGCACCTAAGAGGAAAACAAGAAAGGTGTTTTCTGGTTCTCCTCAATGGGATGGGTTCTTGAAAGTCCTCAGTGTTTCAGATCTAAAATTCCTCTCTCTTATTGGTGTAGAAAACCTAGACAAACATAGAACTCAATGGGAGCTCACAAAGAAAAAATGGAAAATGGTGACCAAGAGTAGATCTAGAGTGATCTAATGCAATGGAGGTGACTAATGAATGGGGAAAACCCTCCTATTTATAACAAAATATTGGGGTGTTCTAGAACTCGGTGCATGAATAAAATATTATTAATCAAATTATAGAATCACCCTTTAGGAATATTTTATTATAGTTGTTGGAGGGAAAAGGTTTTTGACTTGGGTCAATTCCTTTATTTATAAACAATAAATAAGTAAATGATTTATTTATTATTTTAGGGAGATGGTGGGAATATAATTAAATAAATAATGATTTATTTAATTATTTAAAAATTATTTAGTCAAATTTAACTATGAATATTATTTAAATAATGATTTGAATAACTTATTACTAGGAAATAATTAAATAAATAACGATTTATTTAATTAATTACCTTGTTTTGGGTTAAATATGACCAGGAAATATAGACAAATGTTATTTTATATGGTGAAAGCAATTTTACTTAGGGTAAAATTGGTCTTACATGGTGTACTTGGGTTCATCTAATGATAATGGGTTAGATGACCAAAAAAATGGTGTAACACTTATTCAGTCAGTTATATTTACTCACTCATTGATCACATTTGTACATATTCAACTTAGAAGCATATACAATATTCAAACCACCCAGATCTTCATGACGACTTCATTGAAAAAAAATAGAAATACATCAGCAATAAACAGATAACCTCTCCAACAAGCATCAAAAAACCCTAACTTCCATATGTGCTTTGGTTGAGGCAAAGCCGCGTGTATACGTGCTTTCACTGTGATGAACTAGCGTATAGATCTGTAAATGTTATTACTACATAAAGATGTAGATCTATAAAATTATCTAGATTCCTTTACTTCACTTCAGCAAACATGCACCAGGTCACAGGTATAAGGATATCATAATTAGATCATGCAAGTGCATAGTCATTTTAGGTCTAGAGATCCTGATCCATCATTGTATCCAAGGGTGCATCATAGATTCAGATCTACTAATAAAATAGAGTTCATCCCATGCAGATATACTTCATGTAGAAATTTGCTGAATAATGATTAATTATTCACTGAGACTATCCTGGTCACATACTATTTGAACTTCATACACAACACATAATCTCTTCCACTCAACTCAACTCAGATCATCAAACATGCGGAAATAAAATCAAGCGATAACACATCAAATCATCATACACATTAACACAGTATGTATGGGGAAAGCTTATAGCTGAAAAACCTGCAGCTATTGTGTATATTATAATGGAGAAATCAAGTAAAAAACTCAGTACAATACTCCTCACAAGTACACGGTACTTTCTCATACAGTTACTCACAATCTAGCTCAGTTTTGAACAGGTTACTGGCTCAAAACTCACCGCCAATTGCCTTGCCTCTATTGCGTGTTTCAATGCTATGGGATGGCCTCTTTATATAGATAAACCACCAGCATGAACTGCGCAATCCTCATGGGCTTACTCCTCCTATCTGTGTGTTGCAAATAGCAACAGTATAGTCACAACTGATAGCTAACTCCACCCTTTCATCTATCTCTTTTACTGGTCTCCACTGAACTGATCATACACTGTAGTGAACTGATGTGTTCTTGAGTTGAATAATGAGTTACTAATTAATGAATTAAATAATATTTAATTCACTCCACTCATAACTAATTGATTAGCTAGTTAAACTAATCTCAATCAGTTCAACTAAAATAAACAGAACACAACTCCACTGTCTGTCTCATTAACTCTTATATTATCACACTTGTGAGGGTCTTAATTCGAATTAACCATGCATAGTGCTACCATCAAACCCTTGGGAACCACGTGATTCCTCATCGGGTTTCATGTGCCACATCAAGCCAGCTCAAGCGAAGTGCTCAAGAGAGTAAGCGGGCCTGGTGTAAATGTTATTAAGGGTGATAATATTTGGCTTCCATATTTTTAGGATAGGAAGTCACATGGATAGATGAACTTTGACCTCTTCGAGATTGGCTATCTGCTCACTGTAAGAAGCCTATAGACCAATGCTCCAAGAATCTCAAAATGGAAGATCTAGGAACCATACTCCATATATTAAAAATAGATTTTGCGCCAGAATTTGCCTGCGGGCCCACTTAGTGAAGGCGACTTCATTTCACTAAGCTCCATCATCTTGCCGCATTCTCAACACTCCCTCTCAGCAAGATATGGATTATCTGCAACCCCTATCCTGCCTCTGTGGAATTCGAACTTGCTCCTGGTGAGCGCCTTCGTCAGGATGTCGGCATCCTGATCCTCCGTGGGAACATATGAAAGCATCATGATTCTCCGCTGAACACAATCTCTGATATGATGGTACCTGATGTTGATGTGTTTGGACCTATCATGAAATACTGGATTAGCCGAGAGCTTGATGCAGCTCTGGTTATCACAGTAGATCACTGTAGGCTCCAAATGCAACCTGAACAAATCTGCGAGGATCTTCCTCATCCAAATAGCCTCGCATGCAGCCAAGCTAGCTGCCATGTACTCGGCCTCTGCTGAACTGAGTGCCACGGATCTCTGCTTCCTGCTGTACCAGGAAACTGCTGTCGACCCAATGCTGAAAACTCCTCCAGAAGTGCTCTTTCGGTCCGTTGGACTCCCTGCCCAATCTGCATCAGTGAAGCCAGAAAGCTTCGCTCCATCCTCCTGTCTGTACCATATACCATATCCCGATGTGCCTCTAATATAGCATAATACATGCTTGCCTGCCTTCCAAAAGAGCTTGGTAGGCTTAACCATAGCTTGTGAAAGCTAGTTAACTGCATAGCATATATCGGGTCGTGTATTGACCAGATACATAAGCGACCCCACCAACTGTCGATAGATAGTGACATCCACTACCTCCGCTGAAGTAGCATCCTCCTTCCTCCAACCACCAGGAAGAGGAGTGTCAACAAGCTTGCAGCCTTGCATGTTGAACCTCTCCAGAATCTCCCGAGCATACTTGCCCTGAGAAACAAACAGTCCTCCGCTGCGCTGCCAAATCTCCAATCCCAGGAAATAATGAAGGATGCCCAAGTCCTTCATCTCAAACTATCATGCAAGATCCTCCTTGCATGAAAGTATCAACTGCTCATCGCCAATCAAAATGAGATCATCTACATATAGTACGATGATCAACAGCTTCCCCTCCACCACAATCTGGTACAGGTTTGGATCCGCCTCACTCTTGGAGAATCCAAGCCCGGTGAAGTAGCTGTCTATTCGAGTGTACCAAGCACGAGGTGCTTGCTTTAGCCCGTACAGTGCTCTCTTGAGTCGGCACACATGCGACTCACTGCTGAAGATCTCAAAACCTTCAGGCTGCTCTGTGTACACCTCCTCCTCAATAACTCCATTGAGGAACGCAGTCTTCACATCCATCTGATGAATGTGCCACCCCATCTGCGCTGAGAGAGCAAGGATCGTCCGTATGGAAGAGTACCTTGCGACGGGTGCAAAAGTCTCCTCATAGTCAATCCCCTCGATCTGTGAGAAGCCACGGGCGACAAATCTCGCCTTGTACTTCTCCACACTCCCGTCAGCCGCCTGCTTCATCGCGAACCCACCACTGATTTCCCCACCGGTCTTGGGAAAATCTCCCATGCACTGTTCCTGACGATCGAATCATATTCTTCGATCATGGCATCAACCCATGCGGGTGCCTCCACAGCTTCCTCAAAAGAGGATGGCTCCGTCACAACACATTGACTCACAAGAGCCATGTATCCAGTGTACCGATCCGGTGACTGCCTCTGTCTGCGCTGTGCTGTAGGTGGTCCTACAACCTTCTCTACATCTCGAGCCAGTCGCTCAGCTTCTGTAGTGCGCATGCGCCCTCTGATGGTTGGCACTGCATGGGTGGTTTCTTCCACCTCCTGAACCTCCTCTTGTGGCTGATCCACATCCGGAAGCTCCTCCTTAGGAACTAACAACTCCTCATCTACATGCAAGTGTAGCTCCCTCTCAAGCGAACACTGCATGGCTTTCTCCTCCTGAAATTTTATATCCCGTCGCACAACAGTCTTGCGACTGTCTGACAAATACACCCGATAGTTGTGAGGTGTATCAGTGTACCCCACAAATATTCCAACCTTAGCGGTTGGATCCAGCTTCCTTCTCGCATCCTTCGTCACATGCATGTAGACAGGAGAACCAAAAATCCGCAAATGGGAAATATCAGGCCTCTTGCCAGAATAAGCCTCCTCAGGTGTACTCATGCCAAGAACCTTGTGAGGACAACGGTTCTGCACATACACTGCTGTATTGCATGCCTCAGCCCACAAGTGAAGGGGTAGGCCCTGATCATGCAACATCGCCCGTGCAGCACCCACGATCGTTCTGTTCTTCCGCTCAGCCACCCCGTTCTGCTGTGGGTTATGGGGTGCGATGAACTCTCTCCGAATCCCTTCTGCGCTGCAGAACTCCTTGAATTCAGCCGAGATGAATTCACCACCGTTATCACTCCTTAGAGCAATCACCTTCTTCCCCGACTCCTTCTCGACCAGTGCTTTAAACTCACAGAACTTCGCGAATGTATCGCTCTTCTTCTGCATGAAGAAGATCCAGCACTTTCGAGAGAAATCATCAACAAAGATCACCTAATACTTGTGCTTTGCTGTCGAAGCAACTGAGAAAGGACCACACACGTCTGTGTGAACTCTCTCAAGGATCGTCGTGGCGCGACTATCCTTCTCGTGAAAGGTGGCTTTCACATGCTTCCCTAAAGTACACCCCTTGCACTGATCTGACTGCGCAAGAGTGCCCTTAGGAAGTCCAGTAGAAATCTGCTGCAGAATCTTCAAAGCTCCATGGTGAAGATGGCCCAATCTCCTGTGCCATAGTTCGCCCTCATCATCCCGGCTCACCACATCTCCAGCCTTGCATGCCATAGCTGCGCAGTCATCTACCTGCAACTGATAAAGGTTCCGAGTTCGAACCCCTATCTTCCGGGTCTCTCCAGTAGTCTTACTGCGCAGGAAGGCTTTTCCTTCGCTGAAGACCACATCATATCCCTTATCCTCCAACATCGCTACTGAAATCAGGTTCTTCTTCAATCCAGGTACATGCATGACATCCTTTAAGACAAAGGGTTTACCAGACTCCCTCTGAAAGGATACGGTACCGATACCAGTCGCACGGTATCTACCGTCATCGCCCATCTCGATGTGCATACCCAAATCCTTGTCCTCCAGATCTGAGAACAACTCCCGATCTCCCGTCATATGAAATGACGCACCGCTGTCCAAGAACCACACCGATCCCATCACACTTGAAACAAAGCATGCAATCAGTGAAAAGTCAAGCTCGAACTGTGAAGCCAAAGCTTCTCCATCTGCAGATCTTCCCGCTTGCTTGTTCTTCTTCTTCTTTGGACAATTGGTAGCATAATGTCCGTGATCATGGCAGTGAAAACACTTCAATTTCGCCATATCCTGCTTCTTTCCCTTTGCACCAGAATGAGAGGTTTTCTTACCCTTCCCCTTCTTTGCTTTGGAAACCAAAGCGCAGTTTTCTTCATCAGCTCCCTTTGATGAAGATCCATCTCGAGTAGTCCTCCTTATCTCCTCCTGCATGAGATCCGCCCAAAGGCACTCCCATCCCGGCAGCTTCTCCCGACCATTGACACTATCTTGATATGAGTGCCAAGCCTTCGGAAGACCAAGTAGAGCCAGGTCGACCATGTCCTCGTCTTCGACAGTCACCCCCACACTTCCCAGCTCATCTCTGCACTGAGTGAACTTCGTGAGGTATTTGGCGATACTGTCGCCCTTCTCCATCTTGATGTTCTTGAGCTTATCTTTGAGCGCCAGCTTCCTTTGGTCGCTCTTACTCTGGAATAGATCCGTTAAAGCTTTCCACATTAAATATGGAGTAGCCTTTCCATGCAGGCTGGATACAATATGATCCTTGACGCCCTCCAACAGGATCCTTCGACACTTCGCCATCTTCTTTTGCCATGCATCGACTTCAGCAGGATCAGTGGGCTTTTGGACATCCATATCTACGAACTCCTTGAGACCATTATCTTCTATTACTTCTTCCATGCGATCCTTCCATGCAACATAATTCGAACTGCCTTCAAGAGCATATTCGAGTCGCAAACCGTTGAAAGACATTTTCAACACTGGCACCAAGAAAACAAAACTGCTACAAAATTTCGAATTCCACCTCAAAGCTCAACCGCTCTAGATCGTGAGAAAAAATTATTTCTAGCACAGAGATCGACTGCAAGAGGTGTTTACCAGACCTTTCACTTTCCAAAGAAAGATGAATCCGGAGGCTACCTGGCCCGCATGCAGACTCTGTCTACCGAAATAAGTTTGTAATCACTGTGATGATCAATCTGAACTTCAATAGCTCCGATACCATGTAGAAATTTGCTGAATAATGATTAATTATCCACCGAGACTATCCTGGTCACATATTATTTGAACTTCATACACAACACATAATCTCTTCCACTCAACTCAACTCAGATCATCACACATGCGGAAATAAAATCAAGCGATAACACATCAAATCATCATACACATTAACACAGTATGTATGGGGAAAGCTTATAGCTGAAAACACCGCAGCTATTGTGTATATTATAATGGAGAAATCAAGTAACAAACTCAGTACAATACTCCTCACAAGTACTCAGTACTTTCTCATATAGTTACCCACAATCTAGCTCAGTTTTGAACAGGTTACTGGTTCAAAACTCACCGCCAATTGCCTTGCCTCTATTGCGCAATCATGGCCTGTCTATATAGAGATCCAAGGTTCGAATCTCCTTGGCTTGACTGCGCAATTGTCATGGAAAAATCCTCCAAGTGTGGTGCAAATCTCATGCACAACTGATGTCGCCACTGATAGCTAACTCCACCTTTTCATCTACCTCTTTCACTGGTCTCCACTGAACTGATCATGCACTGTAGTGAACTGATGTGTTCTTGAGTTGAATAATGAGTTACTAATTAATTAATTAAATAATATTTAATTCACTCCACTCATAACTAATTGATTAGCTAGTTAAACTAATCTCAACTAGTTCAACTAAAATAAACAGAACACAACTCCACTATCTGTCTCATTAACTCCTCCAAACTTCTGCCACTGAAGTCCAACTGAAGTCAACCATGCATGATGCCATCAAACCCTTGGGAACCACGTGATTCTTCTGTCAGATGCATGAGCCACTTCTGTAGCTCGAACTGAAGTGCTCCAAGAGAGTAAACTGAAGTTTATAGTCCAAATATTATTAAGGGTAAATAATATTTGACTTCCCTATTTTTAGGAGAGGCAGTCTAAAAATAGACTTCGACCTCTTCGACCTAAAAAATAAAGTCTCATCTATTTTTACCAACATGACCAATGCTCCAAGAATCTCAAACTGGAATCCCCGAACCATGCTCCATATGTCTAAAAATAGACATAGTCTAAAAATAGACTTTGCGCCAGAATTTGCCTGCGGGCCCACTTAGTGAAGGCGACTTCATTTCACTAAGCTCCATCATCTTGCTACATTCTCAACACTCCCTCTCAGCAAGATATGGATTATCTGCAACCCCTATCCTGCCTCTGTGGAATTCGAACTTGCTCCTGGTGAGCGCCTTCGTCAGGATGTTGGCATCCTGATCCTCCATGGGAACATATGAAAGCATCATGATTCTCCACTGAACACAATCTCTGATATGATGGTACCTAATGTCGATGTGTTTGGATCTATCATGAAATACTGGATTAGCTGAGAGTTTAATGCAACTCTGGTTATCACAATAAATCACTGTAGGCTCCAAATGCAACCCGAACAATCCAACGAGGATCTTCCTCATCCAAATAGCCTCGCATGCAGCCAAGCTTGCTGCCATGTACTCGGCCTTTGCTGAACTGAGTGCCACGGATCTCTGCTTCCTGCTGTACCAGGAAACTGTTGTCGGCCCAATGCTGAAAATTCCTCCAGATGTGCTCTTTCGGTCCGTTGGGCTCCTTGCCCAATCTGCATCAGTGAAGCCGGAAAGCTTCGCTCCATCCTCCTGTCTGTACCATAGACCATATCCCGATGTGCCACTAAGATAACGCAATACATGCTTGCCTGCCTTCCAGAAGAGCTTGGTAGGCTTAACCATAACTTGCGAAAGCTGGTTAACAGCATAGCATATATCGGGTCATGTATTGACCAGATACATAAGCGACCCCACCAACTGTCGATAGACAGTGGCATCCACTACCTCCGCTGAAGTAGCATCCTCCTTCCTCCAACCACCAGGAAGAGGAGTGTCAACGGGCTTGCAGCCTTGCATGTTGAACCTCTCCAGAATCTCCCGGGCATACTTGCCCTGAGAAACAAACAGTCCTCCGCTGCGCTGCCAAATCTCCAATCCCAGGAAATAATGAAGGATGCCCAAGTCCTTCATCTCAAACTCTCGTGCAAGATTCTCCTTGCATGAAAGTATCAACTGCTCATCGCCAGTCAAAATCAGATCATCTACATACAGTACGATGATCAACAGCTTCCCCTCCACCACAATCTGGTACAGGTTTGGATCCGCCTCACTCTTGGAGAATCCAAGCCCGGTGAAGTAGCTGTCTATCAGAGTGTACCAAGCACGAGGTGCTTGCTTCAGCCCGTACAGTGCTCTCTTGAGTCGGCACACATGCGACTCACTGCTGAAGATCTCAAAACCTTTAGGCTGCTCTATGTACACCTCCTCCTCAATAACTCCATTGAGGAACGCAGTCTTCACATCCATCTGATGAATGTGCCACCCCATCTGCGCTGAGAGAGAAAGGATCGTCCGTATGGAAGAGTACCTTGCGACAGGTGCAAAAGTCTCCTCATAATCGATCCCCTCGATCTGTGAGAAGCCACGGGCGAAAAATCTTGCCTTTTACTTCTCCACACTCTCGTCAGCTGTCTGCTTCACTTTGTAGATCCATCGCGAACCCACCACTGATTTCCCCACCGGTCTTGGGACAATCTCCCATGCACTGTTCCTGACGATCGAATCATATTCTTTGATCATGGCATCAACCCATGTGGGTTCCTCCACAGCTTCCTCAAAAGAGGATGGCTCCGTCACAACACATTGACTCACAAGAGCCATGTATCCAGTGTACCGATCCGGTGACTGCCTCTGTCTGCGTTGTGTTGTAGGTGGTCCTACAACCTTCTCTGCATCTCGAGCTAGTCGCTCAGCTTCTGTAGTGCGCATGCGCCCTCTGATGGTTGGCGCTGCATAGGTGGTTTCTTCCACCTCCTGAACCTCCTCTTGTGGCTGATCCACATCCGGAAGCTCCTCCTTAGGAACTAACAGCTCCTCATCTGCATGCAAGTGTAGCTCCCTCTCAAGCGAACACTGCATGGCTTTCTCCTCTTGAAATTTTATATCTCGTCGCACAACAGTCTTGCGACTGTCTGACAAATACACCCGGTAGTTGTGAGGTGTATCAGTGTACCCCACAAATATTCCAACCTCAGCAGTTGGATCCGGCTTCCTTCTCGCATCCTTCGTCACATGCATGTAGACAGGAGAACCAAAAATCCGCAAATGGGAAATATCAGGCCTCTTGCCAGAATAAGCCTCCTCTGGTGTACTCATGCCAAGAACCTTGTGAGGACAACGGTTCTGCACATACACTGCTGTATTGCATGCCTCAGCCCACAAGTGAAGGGGTAGGCCCTGATCATGCAACATCGCCCGTGCGGCACCCACGATCGTTCTGTTCTTCCGCTCAGCCACCCCGTTCTGCTGTGGGTTATGGGGTGCGATGAGCTCTCTCCGAATCCCTTCTGCGCTGCAGAACTCCTTGAATTCAGCCGAGATGAATTCACCACCGTTATCACTCCTGAGAGCAATCACCTTCTTCCCCGACTCCTTCTCGACCAGTGCTTTAAACTCACAGAACTTCGCGAATGTATCGCTCTTCTTCTGCATGAAGAAGATCCAGCACTTTCGAGAGAAATCATCAACAAAGATCACATAATACCTGTGCTTTGCTGTCGAAGCAACTGAGAAAGGACCACACACATCTATGTGAACTCTCTCAAGGATCGTCGTGGCGCGACTATCCTTCTCGTGAAAGGTGGCTTTCACATACTTCCCTAAAGTACACCCCTTGCACTGATCTGACTGCGCAAGGGTGCCCTTAGGAAGTCCGGTAGAAATCTGCTGCAGAATCTTCAAAGCTCCATGGTGAAGGTGGCCCAATCTCCTGTGCCACAGTTCGCCCTCATCATCCCGGCTCACCACTTCTCCCGCCTTGCATGCCATAGCTGCGCAGCCATCTACCTACAACTGATAAAGGTTCTTGGTCCGAACCCCTATCTTCCGGGTCTCTCCGGTAGTCTTGCTGCGCAGGAAGGCTTTTCCTTGGCCAGAACTACCATCACTATCATATCCTCCAGCATCTCCTGAGAAATGAGTTCCCCAACTGTGTCCGGTACATGCATCACTTCCTTCAATACGAAGGGTTTACCAGACTCCCTCTCAAAGGAAATGGTACCGATACCGGTCGCATTGTATCTACCATCATCGCCCATCTCGATGTGCACTCCAAGATCTTTCTCATCCGGATACGAGAACAAATCCGATCTCGTCATGTAAAGTGGCCATGCAGCCTGTCCAAGAACCACACCGATCCCATCACACTTGAAACCAAGCATGCGATCAGTGAAAATTCAAGCTCGAACTGTGAAGCCAAAGCTTCTCCATCTGCAGATCTTCCCGCTTGCCTATTCTTCTTCTTCTTTGGACAATTGGTAGCATAATGTCCGTGATCATGGTAGTGAAAACACTTCACTTTCGCCATATCCTGCTTCTTGCCCTTTGCACCAGAATGAGAGGTTTTCTTACCCTTCCCCTTCTTTTCTTTGGCAACCAAAGCGCAGTTTTCTTCATCAGCTCCCTTTGATGAAGATTCATCTCGAGTAGTCCTCCTTATCTCCTCCTGCATGAGATCCGCCCAAAGGCGCTCCCATCCCGGCAGCTTCTCCCGACCATTGACACTATCTTGATATGAGTGCCAAGCCTTCTAAAGACCAAGGAGAGCCAGGTCGACCATGTCCTCGTCTTCGACAGTCACCCCCACACTTCCCAGCTCATCTCTGCACTGAGTGAACTTCATGAGGTATTTGGCGATACTGTCGCCTTTCTCCATCTTGATGTTCCTGAGCTTATCTTTGAGCTCCAGCTTCCTTTGGTCGCTCTTACTCTGGAATAGATCCATCAAAGATTTCCACATTAAATATGGAGTAGCCTTTCCATGCAGGCTGGATACAATATGATCCTTGACGCCCTCCAACAGGATCCTTCGACACTTCGCCATCTTCTTTTGCCATACTTCGACTTCAGCAGGATCAGTGGGCTTTTGGACATCCATATCTATGAACTCCTTCAGACCATTATCTTCTAATACTGCTTCCATACGATCCTTCCATGCAACATAATTCGAACTGCCTTCAAGAGCATATTCGAGTCGCAAACCGTTGAAAGACATTTTCAACACTGGCACCAAGAAAACAAAACTGTTGCAAAATTTCGAATTCCACCTCAAAGCTCAGCTGCTCTAGATCTGTGAGAACAAATTATTTCTAGCACAAAGATCGACTGCAAGGGGCATTTACCAGACCTTTCACTTTCCGAAGAAAGATGAATCCGGAGGCTACCTGGCCCGCATGCAGACTCTGTCTACCGAAATAAGTTTGTAATCACCGTGATGATCAATCTCTGCTTCAATAGCTCCGATACCATGTAGAAATTTGCTGAATAATGATTAATTATCCACCGAGACTATCCTGATCACATACAATTCGAATTTATATGCAACACATAATCTCTTCAACTCAAATCATCAAACATGCGGAAATAAAATCAAGCGATAACACATCAAATCATCATACACATTAACACAGTATGTATGGGGAAAGATTATAGCTGAAAACCCCACAGCTATTATGTATATTATAATGGAGAAATCAAGTAACAAACTCAGTACAATACTCCTCACAAGTACTCAGTACTTTCTCATGAAGTTACTCACAATCTAGCTCAGTTTTGAACAGGTTACTGGTTCAAAACTCACCGCCAATTGCCTTGCCTCTATTGTGTGTTTCAATGCTATGGGATGGCCTCTTTATATAGATAAACCACCAGCCTGAACTGCGCAATCCTCATGGGCTTACTCCTCCTATCTGTGTGTTGCAAATAGCAACAGTATAGTCACAACTGATATCTAACTCCACCCTTTCATCTATCTCTTTTACTGGTCTCCACTGAACTGATCATACACTGTAGTGAACTGATGTTTTCTTGAGTTGAATAATGAGTTACTAATTAATGAATTAAATAATATTTAATTCACTCCACTCATAACTAATTGATTAGCTAGTTAAACTAATCTCAACTAGTTCAACTAAAATAAACAGAACACAACTCCATTATCTGTCTCATTAACTCCTCCAAAATTCTGCCACTGAAGTCCAACTGAAGTCAACCATGCATGATGCCATCAAACCCTTGGGAACCACGTGATTCCTTTGTCAGTTGCATGTGCCACATCCGTAGCTCAAACTGAAGTGCTCCAAGAGAGTAAACTGAAGTTTATAGTCCAAATATTATTAAGGGTAAATAATATTTGACTTCCATATTTTTAGGATAGGAAGTCTAAAAATAGACTTCGACCTCTTCGACCTAAAAAATAGAGTCTCATCTATTTTTACCAACATGACCAATGCTTCAAGAATCTCAAACTGGAATCCCCGAACCATGCTCCATATGTCTAAAAATAGACATAGTCTAAAAATAGACTTTTGCGCCAGAATTCGCCTGCGGGCCCACTTGGTGAAGGCGACTTCATTTCACCAAGCTCCATCATCTTGCTGCATTCTCAACAAGAGAGAAGTATTCGGTAATAGCCCTTACACATGCACACCCTTGCACTATGATCTTCTTCACCTTATATAGATTTAGCCTTTACCAATACCATGAGCCAAAACCACACAACTTTCGATGGTATTCTTGGACGGAATCAAACAGATGACACAACGCTCAATATTGTGGGCTAATACCATGGTAATGTCCCTTGGTATCATAAATTTAGAGTGCAAAAGGCATACATAAATTTTCTTCTTCGTACCCGCGTGTATACGCGACTTCTCTTCATAATAACTATGAATATACTAATTCTGGATGTATACGTGGGTTGCATGTATACCAAGTAGGATATGTATGTGGGTTGCCTTCATCAAACCTACGTATACATTGTGACATATTATATTTATCATTTCTATGATCCTAACTGGATTGAATTTCTCTGTCACTTCTAAACTGACCTGTAGATACATAATTTTCACATATTTAACACAACTCATCAAGTAGGTTTCCATCAAGGAAAACTTCATCAAGTAGGTTGTCATCAAGGAAAAAATATTGCATCATATTTCCAATAGGTTATTATCAGCGGTGAGTTGGTTGCAGACAGTGGTCTACAGAATAACAGTGTGTGGACCGGGAGAAGGATGTGGGTGGTTACGTAGGTGGCGGTAGTGCCAGCCAAGGTGGATGATACACAACGATTAACTAGACAGGGTCCGCAATACAACAGGGTGGTAGAGGTGAGATTGGTGGTGTCACAGGATAGAAAGCGACAATGGTGGCATTAGTGGCAGAGAAGCGCGACATCCACTTGATGGTGTTGGCGGAAATTTGTTTATCAGTCGGGTCGTAGTTGTATACCACGGTTATGGTGGAGTGCCAACGGTCTTCGTTTGTGGGAGCGATGGTGGTCACCACCACTACGGTCGGGTGAGAGGGTGACATGGAACCGAGGTTAAATGAGAGCAGTGGGGCAGTGGAGTTTAACGGATGCGGTCGAGGCTGTCGGGCCCAGCGCCTTGCAACATAACAGGTAAATAGGTAATGCATTTGTTGTTTTTTTTTAATATATAATTTTTAATTTTTGTTATAATATATTTTTTATATGATTTTTTTGTTTATATATATATATATATAGATATATATATATATATATTCCCATTTTAAATATATATTTTTTTATATATACTTCTCTTTTATATGGCCAAGGGCCTAGTAACAGCACTGGTAGAATGGATAACCTCTAACTCTATAGAAAAACACTTGATCGTGATGAAAACAAGGTTGACAAAGACTTGATGGGAAAAGGCTGGTGATCGAAGAATGTAGCTCTGATACCAATATAACGACCAACACTCATATACACAACAGAAATATTTAAAATACTTTGTAGACAAAGACATTCATTGTAGGATAGTAATTGTAATTATATATTGTATAAAAGAATTGATGTAGGATGATTACAATGAGAATGAGGGCCTACTTATATACACAGACATGTCTCTAAGACATGCCTCTTCATTCTAACTAGCTAACTATTAGTTAATTATTTATTATTTATTATTATATTTATATTTATTATTTATTTTTATATGAATTATATTCATAACATTATGACACAAAATAAATTATGGTAGTATAATAAGCAAATAAATTTCATTATCCTACCGTATCTAAAGAAAGAAACCTCATGGATAAGAGTAGTAAAGAAGAACATATATCTTTGGACCATGACAATTAGAAAGGGAGTACACCTATATAGGTGGAGGCAAGTCAATGTTTTCTTTTGGTGGAGTGATATGAAGATCAACTCGCCTTTTAATTAGAAGTGAGACTCTTTTTTCCAATTTGTCCACATTTTGCACAACTTCATGAATACATAATAGAAGTTCCCTTTGTGTCTCTATGTGCTCCCAAAAAACATGTACAAAGAGAGTTTTGATGTGCCAATATAGGTTAATTGTTTGCATATAGAGGGTTTGGCAAGACTTAGTATTGATAGTACGAAATCCATTTATGAGTTCCCATCTCTACATGTTGATCCAAAATGAAACGTCAATTGAAGAGCACTTCATTCTCCATATTTGAGATAATACTACGAATTTTCACTTATACAGTGTCATTAAATCTTTTCATGGATCATCAAGCCTCCACCTAGGATTGATGTTGCGAGGTAGGTCAACCTCTCCTTGCTGCTCGAGGGTGCTCTTCATTGAGCCATGATGAGAGGAAAGCCACATAGTAAAATTTTTAATCTAACTGCTAGAAAAGAAAAATCCATGCCTCGACATAGAACCCAAACATTAGAAAAATAAATTCCACCAAGAATCTTATTCCAATTGAACTAAAAAACCCCAAAACTCCTCCAATACTAGTATAGAAGCCAACGTTCCCGCTATGGAGAGAACCACAACAAGAAGCAGTTCTTGGATCTACAATGAACCAAAGCCACCCAAATCCCCTGGAAATTTGTAGTGAAAATGTGACTTCCCCTTATTAAAATTGAGGATAAGAATTCAACAATAGAACCACGTGTAGGCCAACCAAATACCCAAAAGCCACAAGGTAAATTTCTTAGCCAAATTTCTAGAAAAGAAAAATCCACACACCAACAAAGAACCCATAGATAAGAAAAAAAAATGCCACCATGGACCTTGTGCCAATTGAACCAATAAAACCTAGAACTCCTCTAAGCTTTCGAGATAAACTAGAGTAATCATCATGTAGAAGGCCACAACAAGAAGGAGTTCCTAATTCTACAGAGAATTGAAGCCACTTAACTCCCCTAGGCTTGTGTGATGAAAAGTAACTTTCACAAATAGAAATTGAGGACCTAAATTTAACGAGAAAGCCACACCTAAGGTAGCCAAGTTCCTAGAAGTTGAGCAAGGATATACCCAACCAAAGACCCAATTGAGTTTTTAGAAACAACACAAGTCTTCTTGAGGAGTGAGACCTACAGGTGTTGAAAAGAATGACCTGAACTTCGAACTTGATTGATAGGCATACAAACCCACACCCAGAAACACCTAGAAAAACCTTTTTGCAACCCTTAACGAAAGACTAAGGTAATTGACAAATATAAATCCATAATAGACGAAAATCTTACTGAAATAGAAATAGCTAAGTACTAAACAACTAAACCATGTCATGAATGCCTTAATTAGTGATAAAAGCAACATGACAATACCATGCAACAAATCATACCTTAGAACCCAGTGAGCATAATCTCCTTTTAAACTTATAGTGAGAGTATATGTAGAAATTCACCACCTTGCAAAATAACATCATGATACTTCTATGCCTTCTCATCACCTTCCATTTTCTTGTTGGATTAACCAAAAGATAGACTAATAAAGCAAGTTTTCCTTGTGTTTTTGAGCTGCATAATACCAAACATCACCTACATACCACCTTGATGTCATTGATGTCATGCCTAATCACTTACCTCATCTTGAAAGAAGGGCTCAAATCCCTGTGTTCGACACCCTCTCTCAAGAGAATACTCACATCATACAAATTTTATAAACACAAAACTATATCATTTTAATCTTATAATATTATTAAAAAATACAATTGCATTAAAAGCAATAATATTGCAACACCATATAGCTTAAAAAGAAGAGGACAAATATATATACAACAAACACAACCAAAAGGAACCTCACATGCCATAGTTCACCACTCACATGGAGGTATTCATGTTTTTTAATACCCGAATAATTAAATTTCAAGCCATTTCCAAGCCATTTGCTCAACTGCCAGGTCAATCCAAATAGAAGAAGTTGAGGGGGTGAATGTCACTATGTCAAACATCCCCAAAACCTACACTTAAAAAATAAACAAAGAGTAAATTCTGACAAATTAAAATTTAATTAATAAATAATTTTACATCACATCTTTCAAAATCGTAAACGCAAAGAGTTTTTTACTACCTAACTTTAAAATACCCATCCATCCATCCACAACTTTCAAATGTTTTGTGTAAGCGTGAGGAAAATATTAAACCCTTATTGTGTATACCAAGGTTTTAATATCATAACTAAATTGTGCGAGTATCTTTTTTAAATGGAATGTCAACATTATATTATAATATGTATGTTGCATATTGTGATCCAAAACAGCTAAAAGAGGAAAGTGGTTGTAGAATGTTTCGAGTTGCTATATGCATTATTTAATTATGTCTTTCTTCTATTGGATTATGGCAAAATAAGTATTATTGGAGTTTAATTTTAATTTTTAAATTTTCATTATTATTATAAAAATAGAATTATTTTATAATTTAATATTATTATATTTTATTAGGTAAAATAATTTATTTTTTATTAATTATAATATAGATATTGTTATATATAATTGTAGTATTTTAAAAATATAAATTAATATAATTTATTTTTAATTCATTTTTTTTTTGTTTTGTTTATCAAGTGGTCTCAATTTATTATATATTATATTAGGCTTGATTTGTGGCTTAAAAAATCATGATCTAGGGGTATCTAAGTCGTCAAAATCACTCGGCGTCGACCACAACAGTAGTAAGTTAATTGGGTTTAACTTGTCTCCTCCCCCTAACACGGGCGCAACAACCTCTATGAGGTTTGATCCTGGGTCGCCCTTTTGATGAGGCCCATCCTCAACTGGTTGTGCTAATAAGACTTGACCTTTTTAACTGAAATTTATAATTTATATAATTTTTTTAATTATTTAATTCTATACCATATATTAATATATTTATTATTTATATTAAATATTAAAAAATCAGTTCTTTTAAATATTCAATAATCTTGAATTAAAGTAGAGGTTGAATTTATTATATATTATCATAATAAAATAATTAATTCATATAATATGTATCAATGTGGGGAAAATTATCTTTTTTCTTCTTATTATTATATTATATAATAATAAAATAAATTATAATTATATTATTAAAAAATAATAATGATAATTAAATATTAAATTTTATTAATAAAAATAAATGATATAATAATTTTCAATTTATTTGTAATTTTTATATAGAAATTTAATAATTAAAAATAATTTTATCACATATACCTTGTTCAAATTTCTAGGAAAATATTTATATATTGTTAAACTTTTATCTGAACAATAACCAAGAAAAAAGAATGACATCATCCTAAATAAGCCCCGTATGGGGTGGGGAATAGAGATAAATAGTGGGAGGGGGTGGTAACATCATCGTCAACCAACTTAATAGAGAGGGGAGGTATGGCCACCTCCCTCCCACATTTTTCTATCACACAGTTGGATGATCGCTCACACATCCAATTTCATCATGCTCACATTAATGTTATGGGATGGTGGTCGGAAGAATAATTTCGAAGGTGTTAATTCCATAATGGAACCCGGGAATGGGATATAGCTAATTATTTGTAGCTCATATTCAACAGGAACAATTTCTTCTCTATGGCATCTAATTGTTAGAGAGGAAAGTTTCCTTAGGCACAATGTTCTTTCTACTTCTTTGAGAGGGGAAGGCCTAGGTCCTCCTGACTTGGCATCCCCTATTGCTATTAGTTTCAAGTGAGACTCTAGGTTAAGAGTTGGTATGGCTATGTGCTAGGGATGGGTTCATGAGCTCCTTAGGAGTTTTAATTCATTGTCCTCAATTACTGTTGCATTTCAAGTATCATCAACCTCTAATAGAAGCAATAACATATCCTTTTGAGTTCATATTAACAAGATTTTGATTTATAATTGTTGTGTTCATTTCAAGAATTCTTCTCCTTGGCTTCATCTATGGTATGCATGCTCAATATCTACGGTTCAGGGTTTTCTAGATATATTAAAGAGGTGCTTCCTCCTCTAGGCCATTCTCTCCCCCAAGAGTATCCCATTGTCAATTGGTCTTTGCACTACCTATTTGTTTAGTTTCTCTTCCCCCTAGGAATTTTGTATGCCCTTTCTCTTTTATTTCTTTGACTTGTGGCTTTATGTGCCCTCCATAATGCCTAGATAATGAAATTGATGTTGGAGAGGCCCCTTGAGAAATATGGAGGGTTATGTTTTTCTCTACTTTGTGCTTACTCTGTTACTTGTTGTTTCACTTGCATACCCCCCCTGAAGTTCAAGAAGAAATCTAACAAATAATTGAAGTCTTGGTTTATAGATATAAATTCACTAATGTTGAAGCTGTGGCTTTTGTAGTTAGTTATGTGTTGAACACGAGACACACTAGGGGTCAAAAAAATAAATACTTATACACCATCGAGTTGTATTAGAATGTGAAATCTCTTCTGGGTAAAGTCCTCCTTAAGAGGAATGAGGAAAAATAAGAGATAATTCCGTAGTTAGATGATATCCAACTAGAAAAAAGGGACGTGCTACTCTGTATAGCCCACATCAAGGCTATCATTGCTAGTGGGAAAGGCCCAGCATCACCATGCACCGCAACGAATTTGATTGAAGTGTCCACTTCTTCATATCATGTTATTGATGGTTATTAGTTCTTAGATACATGGTTGTATCACTCTCTACCGTGCTTCCAACACTTTGAATTATGTTAGTGCCTTTTGGTTTTATATGGAAAATTTTAGCTATTTTTATAAATTATCTTATGTGTTAAAAATGCTTAGTATTTGAAGAAATATGGAAAACTAGTTATGTAAGTATTTAGAATTCATCTCTTTTTTTTACTAAAATCCTTAAGCTTTGTCATTGGTTTGGTTTTTCTAGTGGAGACCACAACATTATAGGAAATATTGTACTTGTAATTTGTTATTTGTGATTAATGGAAGGATAATTAACTTATAAAAAAATGCATGGTCCTAAACAAACATAATTAATATATTAAATTAATAATTGTGATTGAGATGTGCATTATGTTACTAAAGTAATAGTTTTAGGGTTTTTTTAATTAATTAATTTATATTATCTAGAGGAATCAATAATTAGTTGGGTTTATTTAGGTGAGGCCTACGTTAAAATTTAATTGGCTACCACTTTAACTCCTAAACTAGTGTCAATAAAATGCAAGCTAATGCCTAGGAGGAAACTTATGACTTAGCATAAGTAGAAGCATCCCAGTTGAGGGCATCGACCCTTATAGTGTTATCACAATAAGTGAATATGTCACTCTATGGGAATGAAGCCTAGGTGGAGGCAAACAGAAAAAAATTTCTTGATCACTTAAACGTGACAATAATTCCAAGATTTTATGCAGTAATAAATTTTTAAAAAGGGACAAATCACATCATTGATATTGTTATAGATATTAATACGAGAGTGAAAAAAAGGCTATCATGGTATATATATGTGTGTGTGTGTGTGTGTGTGTGTACACATACACACACAAAATTAGGGCTGATGGTTCACCTGGTTTACCATCCATGAAATGTGGGGAAGTACTATTGGGTTTCCCATGCTTTCAATCCAAGTATATATATGAGGGTGGTTTTAGAAATGAATTTAAAGTCAATATGCACTTTTGTTTTTTTTTCTAAGTAAAACCGATCTATTAACAAGTGGATAATATTACAACGAGACCGAAGTCAGAGACTACTGCCTTGGAGGCAGAAAATTCAGGAAAAAACAGAGTAGTAGGCTGTCGAAACCCACACAGGGGTACAGAGCTAGATTTTTCCAAGAAATGCTTTGACCCAGAAGGAACAAAAGGGGGCCAGAAAGCTTCATAGCTACCAAAACAGAAAAAAACCCAAAAATTTGGGTGACACAAACAGAGAAAAGACCAAGCAACAAACCCATTAATCATCAGGAGTCTCCTCCACAATCCTGCACCAGCCGGTGGCGTGCATGTCAAGAGCAAGCCCTTCGTGAGAAGCCGGGGGACCAGGTTCAGCAGAGAGCATGTCTTCATCCGGAACTGAACTTACAGGGCAAGACGGAGGCTGCGACGAGACACTGCCACTGCCCAGATTGAAATTCGAGAACTGGGTGTTAGGAACTGCAACATTCGCCTCAGGAACGGCTGGCTGCGAGCTGGACTCCCCTGGAAAGCTATCTTCAAGAAAAACCACCGAGAGAATGGCTGTAATCCGAGGGCGGTTGAGGGAACTGTTGAAGATGAAACGAGTAGTGCCCGTAGTAGGAGCAGAGGAGGCTGGAGGGTGATGCGAATGGGGACCCCAGAACAGGCGGAAATCTTGAGAGCGCCCCGACCGCTTCGAGTCCTGGGGTAGTGGATCGAGCCCTCACCAAAGGAGGAAGAATCCGGAGAGGGGCTGGAATGAACATGAGAGGGATGACTCCGAGAGCTACCTCTTCTGCTCCGCAAACGGTGTCGAATCCGCGGCATTGTGAGAAGAAGCAGGGTCCAGAACGCAACTAAGACAGCTGAGAAAGCCAGCAGAGGGTGGCCCGAGCTCGGATGAAGTCGCAGCACCAGCGCAACTTTCCCTGGAGGATGAGCCTCCCTCTGCACAGAATGCAACAAACACTGATAGACCCTCTCCCAACGATGCTTACAACAACTTACGGCGCCAATGCAATTCTGTAAAAAAGCCGAGACCAGGTGATATTTAACCTGTTGCGTTTGGTACCCATCCACCACGAGACAGGCCTCAACTCGCGCCAAGTCCGTCCTTCCCATACCAAGTAGATCTGTCTCCTTAAATGCTCCCATGATGAAAATCCCGCCGGAGCATGCAGAGGCAGGATTCGTCACAGCCGAAGTCGAGCGAGTGCTAAAGTTTTCAGAGCCCATGGTGTTGGAAGGAGGGGAGTTTAAATGATGCATGCCATTGCGCAGATGGCCATTTAACGCAGCGTACCAGTTGGGCAGATGTCGGCAGGGCTTGCCACCCCTCCGTCCCATCCCATTAACTCTCCATTGAAGCACCCGCATCCGGGGCAATATGCACTTTTGTTATAAACAATAACATTTAAAAATTAAAAAATATCTATAAAGATATCTATAAAGTATGACATTGATATTTTTGAATATGTTAATAATACGAGACTCACACACATACAAATATATATAGGGAATGATGGACTAAGTAAATACTAGATAATGGAAGAGGATAGTTTCCTTTTTAAATACTTGAAAGATCTAGTAGAGTGTTTGGACATGTTCAACTAGTACACGATCCCCTTCCATGTCAATGTCTCCTCAAGGTTGAGGGATCATAAAGAATAATTAATTCATATGTTGATAATGAAAATATAAACTTCGTTATGAAGGTGGGATCAATTGTGGTTTCATAGGTGGATTCGGTTTTTAACATATATTTTAAGGTCAAGGACACTATGGTTATTTCTCCATGATCAAGATTGGATCACTATATTATTTTTCATCTATATCGATGCTTCCAAAATGGAAAAATTAGGTGAATTAGTTTGCAGGGCCATTTTTACGAGTAGTTCCCAATTGGGGTTTGAAACCTTATAGATCTATTTTGAGGCATCAAATGGAATTTTTTAGATCAATTTTTTTTTCAATTTATCATTGGACATCGAGATGGTGATCTACACTTTTATACCTTTCTAACAGTACAAGAATCACATTAAACAAATTTCATATGAAACATTCATGCCTCATCCAAGTTGACATATCACGTTGACTGCCATAATATGAGTGGATGCCACGTCAACCCTTGTTACTCATGAATATGGGGCATCCACATGTAGAATTTGTGCAATACTCTAGAAATTTCAAAGCCATAACTCTAGTTGAGGGTTGAGGGAATCAAACCTTACCACTTTCCCCTAGTATAGTGTGACATTCCTTGAGACATTTCTATCCACTATGTAGGCTGAGAGGCACATATAGGAGGAACCTATTGATGTTGCATGTCCATGTAATACATAATTATCATTTTTCATCCATCCCCCATATCCACATCCCATATTTAGGTTGATTACTATCTACCCCTAGTATTGGTTCCTCGCTTTCCTCATTCTTGAGGAAGGCCTCATAAACATTTCCATAAGAGCTTGACACAACAAAATAAAATAAAGATAATGATCCATAGTTATAAAATATGAAATATTGGTTTGGATATAATAAAGTGCATGGAAAAAGGCCTAGCATGAGCTCTACCCCCCTCATTAGCCCTCACCTAGTTCCTAGCTAATGCATGATCAATCAAAATGAAAGGAACTAAGAAAAATATCAACCCCAATAAGGAATAAGCCATTTCATATTTAAGGGGTCAGCGATCCATAATTGAAAGCTTTTAATCCAATCAATGCAAAAAAAAAAAAAATCGTTGAATAACAAGGCACACAAGAGAAATGGTAAAAATAATTCAAGGAAAAGGGGTGACACATGTCGGGGGTGGGGGAGGTGAGGTGAGGTTGGGTGGTGATAATTTTCCCTAGAGGAAACATAGAAGTGTCTTATGTTTTGGGAATTGGAACCCTCTCCATTAACTTCGTGGAAACATATGATCTATTCCAAGGTTTAATGATAGAAAATGATATAAATATCCTTGATTTGAATGTGATTGGTGATCCAAAACATATTATCCATTATTTAGTATATAATCCCCTCCCTCATGATAATAGACTAAAGAAAATTATCAAAAGGATTAAAGGTATCTTACGAGTTTTCACTTCTACAAATTTTTATCATGTGCTAGGAGTTCATAAATCAAAAGGAGATACTATGACATATCAATGAGTGAAATTGAAATTAGGAAACCTTAAGGTCAATGGGAAAGTCTCATTTTCTCCTTTCCCTGATAAAATTCTTATGAAGTATATAAATATAACGTTTTTAATAGACCTTGGGCCCCTCCATAAATATAAAAATATGGCAGACAATTAGCTTAAGCACCATGCAGGAAGGTTCTTAAATACACAAGCATGTATGGGGGCTTCTTTTTCATCCAACATCCTTGTTATTGGTTCAATGTGTAATGAGGTTATCATGTCAATGAATGCTTGTTCCAAGCTCAAATAATGCCAAATATTCCTTCATTCTAAGAATGAACTACATATGGAAATCTGGTTAATGCTAAATTCAAGTTGGGGAAAGAAAAAGGATAATTGCCCTTTATTATATCCTCTATCATCTTCCCTAGGTTAGATGATAAAAGATGGGGGTTTCATCATCTACGATGAATCGTAGAGATGGAGGAGATAATAATGTATGAATATGGGATTTTGTGGAAAAACTTATGTCAAGTTTCTCATAGCACTGAGCTTCATTCGTAGTAGATGGAATGACAATTACTTAAACTAAATTGTGGGACGTGGAAGGATAATAGTCATCTGTTTCCTTTCCTTTCAATTTTCTTTCCCTTGGGATGAATTTTGATGGGTCAATACTATCCTTAGTTGGATTGGCTTCGGATAATTATTAGAATTCATTTTAATTATGAGGATTAGTGCTTGAGGAGAATCAATGCATTTGATGGACCTAGTTTAGCTTATATTCCTCATGTTTTAGTAGATCATTAATATGTGTGGCCAAAGATTCCAAATTTAGTTATATAAGTAGCCATTCTTCATGATATTTATGTGTTCTAGAGCTAATACATCTCCATTGACAGAAATTGTAATGTTTATGCAAGATATTCATGTTCATTGATGTTCCTTTTCATCATAAATATGCATGTTCGATGGATATTTGCACATAATCTCCTCCCTTTGGTGTGATTTTGGGATTTTTGATTTGTGTTTTCTTAGCCATTCATTCACTAAAGTTAGTACTTTAATCTTGTTAAAGTGAATTTAATCTCAATTCCACAAAGTGGATTAGTGGCTTCTTCATCTTAGGTTTTTACTCTCTACACTGTTTTTAGTGACTCCTCTCCCCGATGGATTATTTTCAATCTTGTGTGTATGAACATTTATGTTTAGAAATTGAATTATGTTGTATTTTTTGGGGATTGACTTATTCTATTTGTGTCTTATCATTCCTTCCTCCTAAGTGTTATGGTTCATGGGATACCACTAAGGATTCTGAGGAACTGTAAGGTTTGATTTGGTTGTAAGATGTGCTTTGTAGTAATTTTTTTATTTTCATTTGGTTATAGTATTTTTGATAGTTTCTTGCTAGAAATTGGGGGTGGGAGCTCTGCATTTGCTCATTTTTTCCCTACCACAATTTCTTGATAGTTTTTAGATATTTTCACTGCTACTTAAATTCCCTCTTCAATGTTCTTTCAACCATTACATAGAAATGGGTGATTCACTTCCATTTCAATTTAAAAAATTACAAGAATAAATCATTTCCCTTTAGATGATTCATAACCGAATGGTTTCTAGCCTCAAATCCACAATGGAAAACTTAATTGAGAATTGCACTATAAGTCTGAAGTTTGAATATAATATCAATGTCATTCGCTAAAAATGGAATAAATTCAAGTGACTCTAGCCCAACGAAATTCAATTATTTCTTTAGTTAGCACTTTGTCTAATTCTCCACATATTATTGGTCTAAATTGAAATGAACCAATCCTGGATAAGAAAAATGGGCTGAAATCATGATTTTTTGGTTTTTTCTAATGCTTAGTCCATATGCAGTTTAAAGTATGTCAAATTTTGGGTTCTTTTCAGGAATTTCTTACTTTCCGATGGTGTGATGTTGAAATAACATATAATTTGTATTTTGTAGTCTAGCTTGAATTGAAGTACTTATATATCCAATCCAACTAGGAAGATTTAATAAAATATGTTATATCTAATGTATTTGTTGTACCCCTATCATAGATTTTACTTAATGAAAATTCTTGTTTCAATTAAGAAAAAAAAATTTGAGGATGTTATGAAACCAGCTCCAAAAATAGAAGAAAAGAGAGATCAACACCTTAGAAATCATCCACTTCGAGGGGGAAACCTCCAATACATTACATAAATGAACAATTCTTCGATGATACAAATGACCAAAACCTCCTTCTATATATAGGAGTCCATGGGCCCACAATATAATCCTACCTGACCTAACAATAACAATGTAAGGGTACAATAATAACAATATTGGGGTTACAGGGGTACACCAATGACAATAAGGGGGCTACACTAATAAAAATAAGGTACTAAGCTAGTAATATAGGGACCTAACATGCCCCTCTCCTTTAAAAAAGTGGTGTCCTCAACGTTTGAGTAGCTTTGGGTGCTTATGTATAAAATTCTCATCCTCCCATGTAAAATCTTTAGTGGGTAAGTTCTTCCACTTGATGAGATACTCTTAAATTGATCAATTTTGTAGCTGTCGAGTTCTTTTTTCTATGACCACTTTAGGTTCCAATATGATTTTTCATTCCTCATCAAGTTTTGGAAATATTTTTTGAGCTGGAATATTTTCACCTATAACCTTCTTTAAGCATGAAACATTGAAAACTGGATGCACTCACGAAGAAGCAGGAAGATCCAATTTGTATGCCATAGTACCAATCGTTTGCAACACCTTGTAAGGACCATAGTACTTTGGCGACAATTTATTATCCTTCATAGCTTGTTTGAGGGACATTTTTTTGTATGGTTGTAGCCGTAAAAATACCCAGTCTCCTACGTAAAAAATTCTCTCGTTGTGATGTTGATATGCCTATTGTGTCATTCGATTTTGTGCCAAATTTAGGTTATCCTTTAATAGTTGGAGAAATTCTTGTTGATGCTCGATGTGATCTTCCACTTCTTAAACATTAGAATTTTCTCTTAAATATGATGTGATGTGTTAGAAAATTATATATTACAGAGCAATGTGACACACAAAATATGCGGAAAATACAACACAAAAAACACATAAAACCAAAGAGATATAGATATACGTGGGTCACCCAGTTTGGGCTACGTCCACCCCGAACAGCCAGTCCTTCCTTTCTATTATCCAGCAAAATGAAGAGACACAACCTACCACATATCCGCTGTAATATCCTCTGTTCTCTCTCACAGTCTCCCTCTCTGTTTCTTGCTCCGAGAATACACATACAATACACAGCTGTAATACAATACCCTCATAAAAGTGAGGGGTTACCTTCTAGGGAAAAAAACCCTAAACTAAACATAAATTCTACCGTCAGATCATTTTCCTAATGAACGGCCTAGATTGAATAGAAATTACTATACTTTTACAAGGCAATTTTACATCTTTTTTTAGTTTCAGGGGTGCTGCCCCCGAAACCCCCTGCCAGGGGGGGCTCCATAAAGTCGTTCCCCCCCCCCCCCCATCGGAAAGATCCACGGCAAGGATTAACACGGGGTTTGCCGCCCCCATTTACCCCGCACATGGGTCCAATGCTGTGATACAAAGTAAACAAGATAATCAGGCTCCACACCCAACAATCTCCCACTTGGAGACTGATTGTAGCAACTCCATCGCTGCTTCATTTGCTAGACAATGACTCCTCTTTGGACCTGGCTATTTCTCATCTTCATCGTCATCCTTGAATACCAATTGAAACTGAGCATGTTCTCAGTTTCTCCCTGGTTACAACTTTTGTTAGCATATCTGCAGGATTCTGGCTAGTGTGTATCTTTTCCAGCTTCAACTCTCCATCTTCCAATACTGACCGTATGAAATGGTACTTGAGATGTATGTGTTTAGTCCTAGAATGAAATTTTGAGTTCTTTGCAAGATGAATGACACTTTGGCTATCATTGTATAGCATGCCCATATCATGCTTCTTACCCAATTCATCCATAAACCTTTGTAACCAAATCATTTCTTTACTAGCCTCTGTAGCAGCAACATACTCTGCTTCTGTTGTTGAAAGTGCAACAACACTTTGGATTTTTGAAACCCAACTGACAGCTGTTCCACCTACAGTAAATACATATCTTGTAGTTCTCCTCCTGTTATCTCTGTCACCTGCCATATTTGCATCAACATATCCCTGTAGAGCAATGTTTGAACCACCAAAGCATAATGCTTGATTTGTGGTACCTCTCAAATATCTGAGAATCCATTTTACTACCATCCAATGTTATTTTCCTGGATTGTTCATGCACCTGCTTACAAATCCCACTGCATGTGCAATATCACGCCTTGTGCAAACCATTGCATACATTAAGCTTCCAACTGCTGATGCATATGGAACTTTAGACATATATTCCATTTCTTCGTGGGTATTGGGGCACATCTCCTTACTAAGTTTGAAATGGCTAGCAAAAGGTGTACTAACTGGTTTTGCATTTTTCATATTAAATCTTTTCAACACCTTTTCTATGTACTCATTCTGAAACAGTGTTATTTTGCGATTTTTCCTGTCTCTAGTTATACTCATACCAAGGATTTGTTTTGCAGCTCCCAAATCCTTCATTGAAAATGAATTTTCCAATTTTCTTTTGAGTACATTTATTTCCTGTATGTTATACCCTACAACAAGCATGTCATATACATACAATAACAATATAATATAGCTGCCATCATTTTTCCTTTTTAGATAAACACAATGATCAGAGTGACATCTAGTATAACCTTGTTCAGACATAAACTTGTCAAATTTTAGATACCACTGCCTTGGAGCCCGTTTTAAGCCATACAAGCTCTTCTTTAACCTGCACACCAATTTTTCTTTCCCTTTGACCTCATATCCTTCTGGTTGCTGCATGTATATCTCTTCCTCCAAATCTCCATGGATAAATGTTGTCTTTACATCTAACTATTCAAGATGTAAATCTTCCGCTGCTACAAGACTTAAAATAGTTCTGATTGAAGTCATTTTAACAACAGGAGAAAATATTTCATCAAAATCAATACCTTTCTTCTCTGCAAACCCCTTCACCACAAGTCTAGCTTTGTACCTCTGTTTTCCTCCATCTTCTTCCTTTAGCCTGTAAACCCATTTATTCTGCAATGTAGTTTTTCCTGCAGGCAACCTGACTAAGTCCCAAGTCTGGTTATGCATCAAGGAGTCCATCTCTTCTTCCATGGCTAGCTCCCACTTCTTCCTACTTTCAACCTGCATTGCTTCTTCATAACATTCAGGTTCACCAGAATCAGTCAACAATAAATAATATAATGAAGGAGAGTATCGTTTAGGGGGTCTACTTATCCTGGTAGATCTTCTAACACCACTTTCAGGTGTTTGAGGTGCCTGTTGCTGTTGTGGTGGTTGTTGCTGCTGTGGTTGTTGATTATTATTATTTTCAGTCACCTTTACTTTTTCAGTTATCTCATCAAGAACTATGTATTCCTTGCTTTATTTTTCCTGTTTCTTTTCCTGCAACTGATTCTTATACAAGACCTTTTCATTGAATATTACATCTCTACTCCTAATGATTTTGTGATTTTCATAATCATATAAGCGATAACCAAAATCATTAGCACCATATCCAATAAAGGTACATTTCTTTGATTTGCCTCAAGCTTTGTTCTGTTTTCTTTATTAATATGGACAAAGGCCTCACAACCAAAAGGCTTTAAAAAAGAGTAGTTTACCTTTTTACCTGTCCATGCTTCCTCTAGAATACCACCATCCAAGGAACTTGAAGGCCCTTTGTTTATTAGATAAACAACAGTATCTATAGCATCTGCCCAAAATTGTAAAGGTAATCCTGCATGCAATCTCATGCACCTTGCATGCTCCATGATTGTTCTGTTCATCCTTTCTGACACACCATTTTCTTGTGGCATTCTTGGAACTGTCTTCTCTCTATGAATTCCATGCTCTGAACAATACCTATCAAACTCTTTGCTGCAATATTCACCTCCATTTTCTGATCTGAGACACTTCAACTTCTTTCTTGTCTCAATCTCAACCAAAGCTTTCCATTTCTTGAACGTATCAAATACATCAGATTTATTATGAATACAATAAATCCAGGTTTTTCTAGTTGCATCATCAACAAAAGTAACATAATAACGAGAGCCACCAAGAGATGATACCTGAGAAGGTCCCCATACATCTGTATGCACAAGCTCTAATTTTTCGCTCTTCTTTTCTTTCCCAACTATGAGAAATCTGACTCTCTTCTGTTTTCCATAAATGCAATTCTCACAAAAATCCAAATCAACATTCTTCAAACCTGGCAACAAATTTCTTGAGTGAATAATCCTCATCCCCTTCTCACTCATGTGTCTAAGCCTATGATGTCATAATGCTGCATCTGCTCCTTTGGAAGTTAAAGCATTAACAGAGTTAGAAATACCATTGCATAAATACAATGTACCAACCTTTTCGCCTTTTGCTATTACCAGGTCTCCTTTGGTGACCTTCCAAGCTTTATCTATGAAAGTTCTAACAAAACCTTCACCACCTAACTGCCCTGTTGAAATCAGATTTTTCTTTAGATCTGGAACATGCCTTACCCCCTTTAATAGCCATTGGTTTCCATTCTACTGTTTTGCAAGAACCTTACCCATTCCAAAAATTTTACAGGGTTTATCATCACCCAAATGAACTTGTCCAAAATCTCCTGGAACATAGTCATGAAAATATTTCTTATCAGGTGTGGCATGGAATGAAGCCCCTGAATCTACAACCCAAGAATCAGTAACATTTTTGATAGAAAGAATCAAATCATCTTGTAACACATCACCTATCACATTTTCTTCATGATTGTTTTCTTGCTGTGTGTCTCCTTCTTTTCCCTTCCGAGATCTACATTCTTTCTTTAGGTGTCCTTTCTTTCCGCATTTCCAGCACACTATCCCCGATCTGGACTTGGATCTGCCTTTCCTTGATTTACTGCGATATCCCGAGTTGTTTCCTCTTTCCATTCTTCTTCCCCTAGACTCTGCTCTCAAAGCATTACCCGATGTCTCACTGGAGCTTTTCCGTCGCATTTCCTCGCTAAGGATAGCACCGACAACATCATCAAACTTTAAACCATTACTAAACCATTCCAACTCTCTGGCAATGAGCACAAGAATAAAATATCTCTAAATTCATCATCAAATTTTACCCCTACAGAACTTAACTGACTGGTAACTGTATTTAAATCATTTAAATGGTCTACAACAGATCCACCTTTTGAAATCTTCATATTAAATAGTCGTTTCATAAGAAATACCTTGTTTGAGGCTGAGGGTTTTTCATATAGTTTCGCCAACATCTGCATCAAACCCTCTATTGTTGTTTCCTTCGAAATATTGAAGGTGATTGATGCTGCAAGGCACAACCGTACTATTCTGAGTGCCTTTCTATCGAGAATGTTCCATTCCGCGTCTGTCATGGCCGCCGACTTCTTTGTTTTTCCGATGAATGGTAGGTATAGATATTTCTGATACAAATAATCTTCCATCTGCATCTTCCATAGCAGGAAGTTTTGGCCATTAAATTTCTTGACCCTAAACTTACCATCTTCCGCCATTGCTCCCACTCGAACCAGGAACCCTTCTTTCCTACAAGTTTATCAGCTAAATATACCTTCGGCTCTGATACCAGTTGTTATAAAATTATATATTACAGAGCAATGTGACACATAAAATATGCAGACAATACAAGCACACAAAACACATAAAACCAGAGAGACACAGATATACGTGGTTCACTCAGTTTGGGCTACGTCCACCCCGAATAGCCAGTCCTTCCTTTCTATTATCCAGCAAAATGAAGAGACACAACCTACAGTAGATCCGTTGTGATATCCTCTGTTCTCTCTCACAGTCTCCCTCTCTATTTCTCACTCTGATAATACACATACAATACATAGCCGCAATACAATACCCTCATAAAAGCGAGGGGTTGCCTTCTAGGGAAAAAAACCCTAAACTAAACATAACTTCTACCGTCAGATCATTTGCCTAATGAATGGCCCAGATTGACTAGAAATTACTATACTTTTACAAGGCAATTTTACATCTGTTTTTAGCTTCAGGGGCGCTGCCCCCAAAACCCCCCGCCAGGGGGGGGGCTCCATAAAGTTGTTGCCGCTCCCCCCTGGACCCCCCATGGCAGCGATTAATTTATGGGTGGTGTTGCCGCCCCATTTACAGTATAGGGGTCCAATGCTATGATACAAAGTAAACAAGATAATCAGGCTCCACACCCAACATGATGGATGGTGGATGATATCCATAAACTGCCATAAATTGGGTCATTTTCACTGCAGTATGGAAGGAAGTGTTATACCACCATTCGGCAAGAGGTAACCACTTGACCCATCTTGTTTATTTATCAGATACAAAACAATGAAGATATCCTTCCAAAAATTTATTCACTATCTCATTTTGACCATCAGATTGAGGATGATAAGATGAGCTATGAGCTAATTGAGTACCTAAACAAGAAAATAACTTCGTCCAAAAATTTCCAGTAAAAATGGGATCTTTGTCGCTCACAATAACCTTTGGGTTTCCATGTAGCTTTCGAATCATGTCCATAAATGTAGTAGCAACTATACTTGCTGTAAATGGATCAGATAATGCACAAAAGTGTGAATACTTAGTAAGTCTATCAACTACCACCATGATGACAATATTTCCTTCAGACTTAGGTAAATCTATGATAAAATCCATTGAAATATCCTCCCAACGTTGACTTGGAATGGACAAAGGTTGTAGAAGACCTGGGGTCTTAATTGTCTCAAATTTGTTTTGCCGGAAAACCAAACATTCCGCCTCAAACTTTTGAATATCAGATTTAAGGCCATCCCAAAAAAATTATTTCTTCACCCTATGGTAAGTTTTTAAAAATCATGAGTGTCCTCCTAAAGGATAAGTGTGTAATTCCAAAAGAATCTTTTGTTTTAGTTGGGAATCCTTACAAAGATATAAGCGATCTTTGTACCATAAGGAATCATTTTTCCAACTAAATGTATCAGATGTACTAGGATCTTGCTGCAAATTTTGAATGAGTGTCCACACTTATTTCTCCTTCCTCCATTCATCCCTTGCCACGGTTATCTAATCTGGATGGATAATTGAAATGGCGCAAAGCAATTCTTCCACCTCTTCATTATTTCTTGAGAGTGAATTTGTAACAACATTTAGCTTCCCTTTTTTGCAGATTATTTCAAAGTCATAACCCAACATCTTTGTGACCCATTTTTTCTTCTCTTCTGAAGATAGTCTTTGTTCCAAAAAGTGTTTAAGACTATCATGATCCGGTTTTACCTTGAAGTGTATTCCCATTAGGTAAGGTCGCATTTTCTTTAGTGCATGTAGTATTGCTAACATTTCCTTCTCATAAATACTTTCTATAAATACTTTCCTTTGATTGGATGACTTTCAAAAGAAATAGGTTTTCCTTCTTGCATTAAAACAACACCAATTCCATTTCCCGAGGCATCACATTCCACAGTAAAGTTTTTTGTGAAGTCTAGCGTAGCTAAGATTGGTGCTAGGCACATTGCCTCTTTAAGATGTTCAAAGGCCTTAGTTGCTTCGGGAGTCCATGAAAATGCATATTTCTTCAATAATGTTGTTATAGGTGCTGCTATTCTCCCATAATTCTTAACAAACTTGTGATAATACCTTGTTAACCAGAGAAATCCTCGCAACTGCTTTATGGTTGTGGGGACTTTCCATTCCTTAATTGATTTAATTTTGTTAGGGTCTACCTTAACACCCTCATGAGATACAATATGACCCATATATTCCACTTCTTGTACTCCAAAGGAACATTTGGATGTTTTTGCGTATAATTGTTTCTCCTGCAATAGTTTTATCATCCTGTCAACATGTTGAACATGATCCTTCCAAGACCTTCTATAGATTAGTATATCATCAAAAAATACTAGCACAAATTTTCAAAGGAAGGGTTTAAAAATGGAACTCATCAACCCTTGAAATGTAGAAGGTGCATTGGTAAGGCCAAAAGGCATGACCAAAAATTCATAATGACCCTCATGAGTTCGAAATGTTGTTTTTGGAATATCTTCAGTCTTCATTCTAATTTGATGATATCCTGAACGAGGATCCAACTTGGTAAAATAAATTGCTCCATGTAATTCATCCAATAATTCGTCAATCACAGGAATGGGAAATTTATCTTTAATGGTGAGCTTACTGAGCTCCCTATAATATGGACACATGCACCATGATCCATCCTTCTTGTGCACCAATACTAGTGGAGCAGAGACAGAACTTTGACTAGGTTGAATTATACCAACCTCTAACATTTCTGCAAACATACGTTCAATTTCGCTCTTTTGGAAATAAGGATATCTATAAGGCCCGATGTTTGGAGGAACACTTCCTAGAATAAAGTGAATAGCATGATCATGATCACGAATAGGTGGGAGTCCTTTGGGAGTTTCAAAGACCTTGGAATGATTGTCCAAGACTTTTTGGAGATCTACAGAAATAGATGATTTTGATGTTGGAACTTCTAGTGAGAATGATTTTGAAATTATGCCTCATTTTTCTTTCTTTAGAAGATTTGTCATGAAATTAGAGCTTATTATCTTTCCTGGCTTCCCTGCGATACCCCGTAATTAGACTTCCTTTCCTTCTGAAAAAAATTTCTTGAAAATTTCTTGAAAATTAAAAGCTACAGTCCCCAAAGATTGTAACCACTGTACTCCTAGTACAACATTAACACCACCCATAGGAATGGAAAGAATTGGACTATTCAATACATATTCCACCATGGTTAGCTTGATATTATGGCATTTTCTAGAGAAATTTATAGTTCCTCTATTTGCAACCAACACTTGACATTCTGGTGTTGGGTATAGGAAACAATTCAATTCCTTGGCTACCTTACTATGAATAAAATTGTGGGTACTACCCAAATCAATCAACACTATTACCTTTTTCTTCTTGATATGTCCTTCTATATTGAGAGTTTGAGAAGTGGTAATTCCTACCAATGCATTACACGATATGGTTAGACTCATTTATTCCTCTTCAAGGTTGGTTCCTAGTGTATATCCTCTATTTTGAAGATTATTGTTCATTTTATTCTTCCTCTTCACAATCTATGTAAAATAATTTCTTCTCAGTGCACTTATGACCTTTAGTGTATTTTCTATCACAACTGTAGAAAATACCTTTTGCTCTTTTTCTTCCAATTTTTGTGGTGTCAACCTTGTAGGTTATGGAATTCAAGGAGTAGCAACACTTCCATCTTTATATATGTGAGTGGTAGGCTTCCTTGTTGCCATAATTTTACATTAAATTTTTCTTGCCAACCTGAATTCCTTTTCCAATGAATCAGGTTCCCAAACGTGAACTTCATGTTGGATGTTATCCTTTAGAGTCCATATGAAGAGATCAATCCTTTGTTCCTCTAGAATATCAGTTACCCTTATATTCAATTTTTGGAAGTCCTCAATGTGCTCCACTACTGAACCCTTTTGTTTGAGATTTATAAATTGGATAAAGAAGGTATTGCTTTTTTTATCCTCATAATGTGCTATCATTTCCTCCATAAAAATTGACCAAGTGACAATTTTTTTATGGGAGCAAAGCCATCGATACCATACAAATGTATTTTGTTCTAAATGTAAAGTTTCAATGCGTACCTTTTGTGTGCTTTGCACATTATTGAGATCAAAATATTGCTCCACCTGTAGTATCCATGCTACAGGATCCTTGCCATCAAACTTCCTCATATCCATCTTTGGAATATGGTGGTTCTTCCATCCAAAATTAGAGTTTATGAAATCACGATTAACATTTATTTTTTTCTCATCATGAGTTTCCTCTACTATATTTTCACCATTAGGAAACATTTCTTGTATCAACTTTTCCAAATCATTCTTCATGTTTTCCATGTTGTCTTTCATTTTTTCATCGATCTTAGCTTCCATGTCATTCATCTTAGCTTCCATGCTATCCATCTTAGCTTCCATTCCCACTTCCATGCCATCAATCTTAGCTTCCAAACCATTCATCTTAGCTTCCATGCCTTTCTTAAAACCATCCATCTTAGTTTCCATGCCTTTCTTCAAAAATTCCATTTCATTTTTTGTTTCTCTTTGCGATAGCGAAATTTGGTGCACTTGCTCTTGTAATTTTGATATCTCATGTTGTGTTTCTCCATCTTCATGAGTCATAGTAGAGCTTTTTGAAGGCTTAATGGGTGTTGAATTCTTTTTAGGGGGAATTTTAGAACCCAATACTGATATCTATTCTTCAATATGCCCTTGGAATAAATTCAAACTATTTTTTTTTCAAACGAGACTTATGTAATTCGAAAAAAATACCACCTTCTTCTTGCTTTTGAGGAGCTCGATATTGAAACTTAATTATCTCTATGATTTCGGATCTTCAATATCTAAAATTCAACCCTGAAGTGGCCTTCTTAATCTTCTTTCGAATGCCATAGGTCTTACCTAATTTGGATTCTTCAAGGAAAATTTATGCCCAATCTCTCACGATGACCTATTTATGGACTAGTTCAGTAGAGCGAACTTGTACGACTTGCCACGTGTCATTGTTTCCTCCTTCAGCTTTGAAATTGATATACCGAAAACTAAAATCTGTGTAATTGTGGCCAATTTTTACAGAATCCCAATTCGACGCATAGAGAGAGAGTTATGACATTTTTCCCATGGTCACCTCCTTGAGATCAAATTCAGGACCCTGGGACAATCCTAACTTCCACAAATCATATTTCCAAAAATGTTGCAAAACAAGATTTGAAAGTTTTAGAGGAGTGTTAGTATGAATCTTAATTCCAAGCGTATGAAAAAAGACCACTTTAGATGTGCATAACAAACAACCCTAACAACAAATATGGTTTCCAATATCCTCAGATATGCAGTTAGGTGATCAAGATAAATGCTGCAAAAATCTAGATCTATGCATTAGAAGACATTAAGCAGTAGAAAAAACGAGATTTACTCCATGCATCCAATAGACAAGACACGAATATGTTGAATGAATTTTGTATTAATGGCACCTGGGATGAAAACACAGAAGGGTGTTACCAGTTCTCCTCAATGGGATGGGTTCTTGTAAGTCCTCAGCACTTCAGATCTAAAACTCCTCTCTCTTGAAGGTGTAGAAAACCCAGACAAGAATGGTAGCAAAATATGACTATGATGGTGGATCAAAGTCAGACCAAAAGTATAGATCCAGAGTGATATTTAGGTAATAAAAGGTAATGAATGAATGGAAAAACTCTTCTATTTATAACAAAATATTGAGTTAGTCTAGATATTGGTGCATAGTAAAAATATTATTAACCAAATCAAGATCCAACTTTTATGGAATATTTTATTATTTTTGTTGGAGGGAAAAGTAATTTGACTTGGGTCAAATCCCTTTATTTCTAAATAATAAATAAATACATGATTTATTTATCATTTTAATGATGTGGTTGAGTAATAATCAAATAAATAATAATTTATTTAATTATTTATGGTGATTTAGTTATATTTAACAAAGAATATTATTTAAATAAGGTTAAAATAATTATTTTTTAGAAAATAATAAGATAAATAATGATTTATCTAATTAATTTTCTTGTTTTAATTAAATATAACCAGGAATATTAATTAAACTGTTGTTTAACTAATTATTCCTTGAGGAAAATCAAACAAATATAGATTTATTTAATATTTCCTCATGGGGATTCCTGTTTAGACCATAAAAAACTTAATAAAGGTGCTTTACTAAGTTATTTTCATAGTGAAAGCAATTTTACTTAGGGTAAAATTGGTCTTACATGGTGTACTTGGGTCCATCTAATGACAATAGGTTAGATGACCAAAAAATGGTGTAACAAGGAGGTTCCTCAAGATTCCGGCTTCGCAATGTAAAATTTTCATCTTCTGAAACTTCGTATCCGAAAAGTTATAGCGCAAATTCCATGATGAACTGTTTTAGTTGAAATTCGGGTGCCTGAAAAAATCCTAACTTTCCCAGATCATATCTCCAAAATTATTTCGAACCAAGATCTAAAATGTTTACAGGAGGTTCTTCAGGATTTTGGCTTCTCTCTGTAAATATTTCAGCTTCTAAAACTTCGTATAAAAAAAGTTGTTGTGAAAATTCCACGATGAAATGTTTGGAGCAGCGAAACCCTAGAATCCAAAGCTCTAATACCAAATGTTATGAAACCATCTCCAAAAATAGAATAAAAGAGAGATCAACGCCTTATAAATCAACTACTTCGAGGTGGAAAACTCCAATACATTACATAAATGAACAATTCTTCGATGATACAAAAGACCAAAACCTCCTTCTATATATAGGAGTCCATGGGCCCACAATATAATCCTAGAAAACCTAACATTAACAATGTAAGGGCACAATAATAACAATATTGGGGTTACAGGGGTACAAAAATAACAATAAGGGGGCTACACTAATAACAATAATGGACTAAGATAGAATATAGGGACCTTATTAGTGCGGAATTATGAATTACGGATAAATCATTCTTCCCTAGATAGGTGCTAATATAGAACAATAGATTAAAGAATTTATGAGTACATTTCCTAACTGTAAACAGACACACAGAATGAAATAAGGAACCTACTTGGGATCCAAGCGCTTCCAAATTCTCCTTCTGTCGCTTTTGTTGCAGCTTCAAATTCCAGCCGGCTGTGCAAAATATTTCCTGCAAGAATGAACACTAAACAACAAAAGATATCAATAATACATATGCCTATTCAAGTTATTTAGCTAAATAAATAAAGCATAAACCATATTCATCAACTAAGAAATCATTATATTGAAAATCAAGGCTTATATAGATGCATATAGGGAAAAATAAGAAGTAATCTTTATTAATGATAGAAGGGGAGGTTGCAACCCAATGATTGATTTATTGTCACCATCTCCAGCAGCATCCCAACCTCATCACAATGCAGATATCTCCAACAATCTGTCACTCAAATCAATCTCCTCAATTGAAATTCCACCAACATTTCTCTACACAAATTCTTCCTTCTCAAACACTAAGATCTGTGCTTAATTTATAGAGGAGCTAAGGTAGTTTTACAATCAATGAATTTCCAATAATAGGAAAGACATGTTCCCATATTGTAGATGTCAAATGGACACATGGATTCAAATTTTGACACATGTGAACTCTTCTAGAAGGCACTAGCCAAGTGGAGATTTCAGAACAATGAGAATTTCGCTCCCAATGTGACCAACGCACCCATGGATGTCGGGAAGTGTTTTGCGGAGCAGCCTTGCATAGGGCTACCTACATATGCAACGCACTTAGTCCCTTTAGAGTCAGCATTGGTGAGCTCTCATATGATATATTATAAACTTCAAAGTTTGGAAACCTTTGCAGATGAAAGTCTTTGATTGATTTGTCTTGTTCTTTGTCTTAGGGCATGTAGAAACTGAAATGTTAGGGGATGATAGAACCTATACATTGGTCCTAGAGATGATGTCCAGTTAACCAGGTCATTGGGAATGGTTCCCAAATTTACCTATAACAATTACCCCCTGAAGCATGAAGTCAAAATAATAATAACAATATTGTGATTGATATGCTTTACATTGTGATGGGTTGGAGATGAAGCGGAGTGGCGACCTGCATCAATCTTAAAATACGTTACATCATGATATATCCTCTAAATCATAATTTCTGAGAGTAGGCATTCCCATGTTCAACACATAAAAAATATAATAACATGTACATAATTCAGAAATTCGTCGTCATTGGAATGTTGCCCAATGCAGACATGCCTACAGATATAGGACCATGTTTGGATGAAGATATGTATGTAAGGTCACTGTACAGATGATGTGTACAAAAATCTTGAAATCACAGCCCGGATGGTTGAAACTAGATCCAAGGTCTTCTTATCTTGTTCACTCGATCATTTAGGTACAAGTCTATCCATGTGAATATATGATTTGTCGTCAAACATGGAAAGACATTGTTTAATTACTAGCCAATGATGTGGGATGTTAACAAACGCGAGAGGACCATTATTAATGTCAATAACCCTCAAGGTACTGCAGTAAATTTCGTAATGCGTGAATAGATGATTTGATGTCGAACACTAAACAAAATCTTTCGGTCAAAAGTCCGGAAGTGAGGATCTTGTCGATGCTGTAACAAGCCTCATGGTACTGGAATCTGATGTTTCTAAATGAACTTCCTGGATAATGATTTGTCTTCGACAAGAAGTCACCTTATTGCGAAATGAGAGTTACTGATTTCAGAGACAAGGGTATGACCTCATATAGAAATTTTCATGGATGACGGTCATGAGAATAAAAGTTTATGAGTATTGCAGAAGGATGTGTTATTCAATGGATGACTTCTCTTGAACATATCGGCAACATTATGATGGGTTGGTAGCATTGACCCAAACCGAAGTGAAGGTATAATGAACCATAGGTATGAATGAACCATCAAGATGATTACCCAACCCAAACAGTCACGGACATGGAGTGAAGGAAGTGTCATGTTCAAGAGTGACTTGCTACCATAAATAATTTTTGCTCACTTTTCCCAAATTTTCCCCGGTCATTTGTCGACTAGTACCTCTTATTTTTTAACAATATTGAGGAGAATAACATTTGTTTGTTTTATAATTCAACCCTTCGGGTGAATAAAGTATCTCTACTTAATAATTTAACGAGTATAACAATGAATGAAACTTGATTCTTTCCATGATTGACAAGCCCATCACTATTTTATGTTAAAACAAGCATAACGATAGTGATAGCCCGGTCCTTTCATATTTAGAGAGTTTGAAAAAGAGGATGAAAGAAAACTCCATAAATACTTTTTCGTAAATTTGTTGCTCAGATCCGAAAAAGTGTAAAATAATATTTGAGAGAACCTCTTTGGTCATGTTTAACCAAGGAATTCTTTTTTCATAAATAATCTATCTCAGTCTGGAAAAGGGTTAAACTTATACTGAGTAGATATCAATTCATTTACTTTTACGAGCTTGAAAAGACAAGTGTTCATCAATATTTTCACATTATTGGAGTCTGAAAAGAGCTGAAAGAAGACTCCATGGGTTCCTTTTTCGCTGTTATCAAAGCTCAAAAAAGAGATAAAAGTGCGCTTCAAATCCTTTTTCGTTTTTAACAAAGCTCAAAAAATTGGGAGAAAAAGTATGCTTTGTGGTCAAATCATTCTTGAAATAAATCTACATGACTAATCTGTTCGTCAGTTGTAAGACCTATTCAGAACAACATCAAATGGATTAAAAATACTTGTTTCATGATAAAAACATAATAAAACCATAGTCATAGCAATAAATGTGATTTGCAAACAATTAAATGACTATTTAAAATATGTTTTACTATTCATTTTTACCATTCCATAGTTACCATTTACATTTTGGAGCTCTGAATCTAATTTTACTCCCAAAATTCAGCAGTTTATTGGGTGCAATAGGTAACAATGTTTTGAATGCCCCCTACAAGACCACATGTCGAATGCCCCCTGCAAGAGTAGGTGCCCCCCCAAGCTTCATTTCATTCACCTAAGTAGATTACCAGTTAGTAATAGCTGGATGGAATGAAGGTTATTTTACAAGATCATATGGAAGAATTTTCGTAATTAGGACAGGATTTGTTTCATTTTTTAACAAGCTTGACACAGGAAAAGAACTATGCTCATGACCTGTTTCATTTTTTAACGAGGTTGACATAGTAAAATAAATTTCCTCAAAGGCACTTGTTTCATTTTTTAACGAGGTTGACACAAGAAAAAATAACTATCCTCAAAACCTGTTTCATTTTTTAACGAGTTTGACATAGTAAAAGAACCATCCTCATAAATCTGTTTCATTTTTTAATGAGGTTGACACAGAAAAAGAACCATCCTCATTGTGCAGTTGGACTAGTGATTTTGCGCTAGAAAAGAGGTAGTCGAATAGAGTCATCATTCAGGGAGTTTGATGAGTACCACAAATGATAAGTTATAGCATGTGTTGATGGGTCTTCTCCAGGGTTTTCATTGAATTTTGGAATTTCAGAGGGTAATTTTTGTGAAATCACTAGCCACCAAGGGGAATAAATGATGGGATCAGCTTGATATTTCATTGAAGATGGGATTAAAGGATGAAGATGTTCAATGCTCATTAGGGAGGAACTAGATAGGATTACAGATGATGACATGGGTGAATTGAATGGAAAAAAAATCAAAGATGAAGCAACAATAGATATTTTTGCAGCTGAAATAGATGGTTCAGTCTGGGATGTTATCTTAGCCATGGTCAAATGACCTAATGTATACCCTATAGAATCTATGGGAACTTTAAGTGAAACGGGATCAACAAAAGTAGAGGAAGGTGATTGAGGAAAAGACTCATACAGGTAAAGCTCCTACCAAAAATGAGTTGGAGTTAAAGATGTCTCGTCTTGTGATATTTCTTCAATAGAAGTCAAACCAGGTGGAAGAACTTCACCGTCAGGCCCAAAGTATATTTCAGGTGGTTGACTATGTGATATGGGAGACTCAATGGCTATAGATATTTGTGGGATGACCAAGGAAAGAACAACTTCCAGTTGAATGAATTTAGGATTCAGATGTTCTGGAAAACAAGAGATAGGATCTGGATCAATTTCTAGTTGAATAACGTCAGGTCCAGGAGGTATGGTCTCATTTATTGGATGGATCGTGACCATGGGTAGTTGTAAAGACTCTGTTTTGGCAACAGTATATGAACCAAGATATGTAGAAACAACTTGAGCTAACTATGGTTTATTGGAAAATGATGTTTCACCAGAGGTATGAATTGTACTTGATTCGACAGATCGTGATCGCCTTTGCCTACCAGAAGTAACTTCTGGAGGTAAAGGTGGTTTTAACGATAGTCTATGTGAATGACATGGGAAAGGATTTTGTTCTTATATGATTAATTATTTATTTTAACCAAAAACAAATAAACAAAATAAAAGGGAAATCCTAGGCAAAAGGGTTTACCAAGAAACTGTGAATTGTATAATACCTCCTGGTGAACCAAGAAGTACGGGTAGGAAATCTCCCCGAATGCTATGTTCAGTGTATCACAATTTACAAGGCAACCGACTTGGTTCACTATGGATGGATAGCACCTAAAATTTTTACTCCCAAATATACCCAAAGGTACGTGGAGGCCCAAGTCCATATTAGCATTGTCTGATGTGAAACCGCATAGTGAGAGCACCCCTTTATACTTACCGTACTATAACATCGCCCGATATAACTGAAAGTACGTGGATGAGCTACAATATACTTACGTACGTGGAGTGAGGTATCACACTCGGAATGTATCGCAAACAATTTAACGACAGCTGCTATGTTTTACGACACCAAAATGCTTCTCTAGCCTAGACCTTCTAAATGTTATCATTATGGTTCCAATGCTTTGTTAGGTAAATTGAGATTAATTTTATGTTGATATTTCTTAACAATTTTCCTTTCAAAGGTTCACTGCGATGATGTATTTGGAAAATTCCTAAAATGCAACTAAGAATGATAAGAAATCTTTCACTTTTAGTTTTTCAATGAAAATCCTAACTACTAGAGGGAGAGAGCAATCAATTTGCGAGCAAACAAATCAAAGAACACAAGCTAATTGCAGATTTCCTAATTGTTCCTTTTGAAAAACACACAAACCACTACATGCAAATGCATATTTTTATTTTCAGTTCCTTTAATGTTATGAATGTGTTGTTGCCAGCAAAACCCCCCCTTCTTATTTAGTCTTAGTGATAATACTAAATAAGTGGGGACCCTTAGTAAAAAAAAAATCTAAAAAATCAATTAGTGTTTGTTTTCCTTTTTTCCAATAAAACTTACTATCATAAACTTAGGAGAAAATTCCTTGAAAAATCTAAAAAACTTAAGTTTTATGATAGCTTAGAATAGAATCATTCTTTGAGGAATATCGCATCGCAAAAAGGTAATGAACGCCTCTTTATAAGCGGAATTCTTAAAATTGCGAGATCGCGATGCAAAACTATGCGCTAAAGGAATATTCATCGCATCTCATGCTTAAAATGTTATATCTTACAATGAAAACTTCAAATCACCGATGTACGATAATATATATCGCAAATCGCATGTCGCAGAAAATATGTTAACGAATGTTTGTCATATGTTATGTCTTGCGATCTTGCGTTATTGCGATATAGCGATTTCACGTTGTTACAATATTGCGCTATTTTGATTCCACAAGATTGTGATTTGTGATATTGCGAAGAAAATCGCAGATCACCTTATCGCAGATATTTTAAGGCTCATTATACGAAGAAAATATTTCCATAAACCGAGACCCCGTTATACGCTTTAATGTTAAATTAATGAATTGATTGTCATTCATTAATGAAAAATGGTTTCGTTCTGATTGAAGAATTATTTCACGTAAGGTAGTATATTTCATACGTCTTCAGCATTTAAAACTTTCCCGTCACCTTTTTCTATCATTATTCTCACTTAATTCATGAACTGCAGGAGCGAAGAGCTGAGAACTATAAAAAGCAGTATTTAGAGTATTATGGGAAAGAAATACAAGGTTCTAGGTTCTGAGGACAAAGAGATGACGCCCTTATACACAGACACCGACTGTAACAAAGACAATGGTATCATTACTTGAGAGGGCATGTATAATCTACTTGAAGAAGAGAACCCCAGAGTAATGGAGGTTATGGCTACTGCAGGCTCACATGGGTCTTCTAAAGCATCTCTTACAGAGCTAGCTTGTTCATTCTTGCATCGAGTAGCAGCGAGACCAAGAATTCTTCCATACACGGACATGATTAAATGGGTACTTGATAGTACTGATATTACAGACAGACAGTTTAAGACTCAGGGTCAAGGTCTCATTGGCTCATTCACTCCACAAGATTTGAAGCTTATGTATCATTTTTCGGAGCCACAGGTAGCTTATAACAAACAGTTCATGGAGAATTTTTCCAAAGAAAATGAAAACCTGGCAGAATGCACCAAGGACTGGTCCAGGAGAGATGAACCACTAAAGAAAGAAAAACAAGGTATGTATAGTACTGGTTCTCTCACTTCTCCATATTGCTTTGTTGCTGCTATGCTCTGTCGGCTTTTTGGAAAGCCAGACATTAATAAGTTTTCACCTAAATGGCTTCCGTTATTGAATGCTGCTGTTAATGCTACTATTGTGGATTGGGCTAAGATATTATCTGACAACTTAGCCACGGATATTTTTAACTATCGGTCTAAACGGACTGTCTCTCAGAGGATTTATCCTCCTTTTTAATTATCTGCTTATGTGATGGATTCAACCTGTTATGTTTCTAAGTTTCCGTTAATGGGTTGGAAATGGACAACTCAAGATCCCCTACCCATTCATGTTTATCGCAAAGAATTGTGGGATTCAGAGTTCATTCCCTATTTTTACAAGAATTTCCATGGCATCATGTTGCCCCTGTACAGAATATTGTATGATAAAGATGCTCCAAGGTTTTCTCCTGAAGCAGAGGTGGACATTCTACCTGTTGCGAGATGGTTTGGAGAAGAATTATTTACATATTTTAGGGTTTTTTGAAGTTTTGCTTCCCCTCATGTTTTACCATTGTATGTTCCTGATAAACTCATCGCCCGAGAAATTGCTTATCAAACCTGCGGAGAAGGAGGTTTGACTAAAGAGTTGAAAGACAAGAAGAAGGCTATCTGGCCTCAATTTCTTGTGGCCTTTTCATTATTTGATGTTGGTCATGCATTTAAAGAAGTAAACAATATTACATGTTTACATTTGTTCAAATTTCCAAGAAGACCATTCGACCCATATGATGTTGTTAAAAATTTCACTACTACAGTCAAGATAAGAGTGTTTTCTAAAGAAGAAGATTTGTTTGATGACATGTTCCAAGAAAAGGCACACTTAAAGAAATTCTACATTCGGCTCAAATACGTTTTCCTTCAGCAGAGTTTCAAGAATTCAAAATATACAGAGAAAGAAGGTTAACTACTATCCCTCTGGATAAATTGCGCTTGGAACCCGTAAGGGAACCAACTCCTAGTGTCAATATCAGTAGAATTTCAGGTACAAACAGGTCTAGGTCAAAGTCTAGAAGAGAAACCTCTGAACACTCTAAGAGTGAAGGGTCAGTAAAAGATACTGCCCAGTCTAAAAAACTCTCACCACAACAGATTTCTACCTCTCCACAGTTAAATATTCCCCCTCTCATTGTACAGCAATCATCAGTCAGAACTGAATTGGATAAGGAATGGGAAACGTTTAATGATTTGATTAATATTGAAGCACAAAATACACAGACACCTGTGAGCAATGTATAGACAGTAATAAATATAGTCACAGGAGTAACTACCAATGTCTCAGAAAAAGAACATATTCCCATAACCCCATCTACTGAACTCATGCTCAAGATAGAGGAAATTCCTCCTCTTGATGTATTCTATAGTCCACAACACAAGGCAGTGGTAAGAAGACAAAGGAAGAAAATGAAATTAGAAAATGTGCTTTCTCATGATGCAAAACACCTAGATGTTCTATGGAAAGATCCTACTACTGATCCAACTGAAAATCTCACTAAATTATCTCAGATCACAGGAGCTTATGCATCTGCAACCATTGACAAAGCATTTGAGGTACGGAAATTATTGAATGAGAAAGAAGATCAGGTACAGGTCTTGCAACAACAACTGCAAGAAGCCAATGCTAACAGTGAAGCTCAGAAACAACTTGAAAAATTACAACAAGATTTTCAACAAATGCAGATTGGATATCAGAACAGTTTGGCCGAAAAAGAGAAACAGTTACAAATTATGAAATAAATGCACAAAGATGATCCCAAGCTCATAGAATTTATCACAGATTCTATTTCCTTAAATGACCAACCACTGCAACAACAAGAAATATTATGCCAAAGAATATCAGAATGGAACTCTTATTGTGAAGAAAGTGATAAAATCACTAATCCTGTCGTAGATTTATGACATGATTATGATTTAACTGGAAAAAGAGTTAATGACTATTTGGCTTGGCAAAATACAGAGGAGGGGAAAAGAGCAGGTGCACCTTCAATCAATGAAAATCACAAAGAAATACTTTTTAATAATTGGGATGCACAGATCAGGAAGGCAAAGCAAGCGGTAGAAGAAGCAGCCACAACAGCCAGCAATATTATTGATTGTTTAAATGAAAATTTACACAAGGAAAATCTGATCTCTGAAACTATTCCAGGATACCTACCAAAAGCACAGCAGCTACAGACAGACTGGAAACAAAAAGCCCAAGAAAAGGCAGAATTGATTAAAGGATTAACAAAGTTAAATTGGGATTCTTACTGGGCATGTCTAGTAAAACCACACAGCCAATGCATGACTCTCGAGTGTATCATCAATTCTGCCGAGAAGATAGCGCCAGCTCTTGCCAATTCCGTTTTTACGGGATAGTTGAAATCTGAATTCGGCCAGCCTATTCTTCTCAAATCAATGTTGAACGCTTGCAATTCCAAAGAACAAATTCACAAGTAGTTAGTTGTTAAAGTTTTAATTTTAGATTTAGTATTAGTTTTGCTTTATTTTTTCCTAAAAAGAGGACAGTCATTTAAATCGTATCCTATATTTTTGTAATAAATTATTTTTTTTAGATTTATTTAGTAGTATTTAAACCCTTCTCATGCATTTAGAGAAGGGTCCTGAAATTTGTCAAAAACTTGTCCTCAGAACATGCACTTTTGCACCCTCCGAGGAGGTTTTGATGAATGAATGGAACAAGATTTATTGATATCTGCGTTTAATATCTGCTACTGATGTTGCACTTTTGTACTCTTAGTGGATGTTGGATTAAGAAGAGATAAGTCATTATTGCTTGAAGCTCATGAGTAGAACTAGTTATAAATGGTAATTTTATCTCTTAACTATTTCTGCCTCTGTGTTAAAGTGATATTTATGTTCACTTGTTTATGTATTAATGGTTGAATGTTTGAGTTATCATTTGGAACTTTTGTATGGTGATAGCCACTTATTTATGCTTAATATATGAATAGCTTATTATGCGATATATTTTTCACAACTGTTTCGTCTAACTTTTTATACGAAGTGGTTTATATTTATTGAATTATTTTCTTATAATAGTTGAATGATATTTATTACCAATTTCTATTTGAAATCATTCTAGATCGCATAAAGAAAATATTACATCCCGGGTTTAGTTTAGAATTAGATATTTCTGTTTAATTAGAATACAATTTGCATGTTATTAGATTAGAATTAGAATAAAAGCATTTCACTTAGGAAATTTTAGAAAGGAAATATCAATTCTCAACACACACACACATATTGGGAAACTGGTCCCATTATCCCCAGTCAGACTCACTACACCAAACGGAAAAGGAGCTGCTAACCAAGGTCCGGACCTGGTGGGTATTCCCCTTGTTGTAGACCCAATTTTTGGGGCTTCAACAGAATGAAAAAAAGAAACTAAGTGCACTAAATCAATAAAAACAAATTCCTTTTACTTTTGAGAAATGAGGAATACAAAAAACAATTTCTCTTTTAAAGGAAAAATGAGGAATGAAACAACAATTTCTCCTATTAGGAAACGAATATTTTATGACAAATTCCTCTTTCAAAAGCAAATGGATCTAATGCGACAATAAAATACTTTAAAATTAACTTTCCAATGATAAAGAAAAATGCTTTAAACAAACATTGAAGAAATTTTCTTTCAAAGGAGGAAGAGGTAGATGAATTCACTAGTCAATATGAGGCTTAGGCTTTTCAAAACACAACAGAAAACAAACTGAATCAAATTGCAAAGAAAAATTCAAGGGAATTTGGATGGTTTTAGGAGGCAACATAGTCCCTAAAGAGAAACACTTCTTTGCAACGCAGTCCTGAAAGGGAGACAATGTTATGCAAAGCACCGTGTCCTATCCAAGAGTGCGTTGGGCGCAGTAGAGATTCAAAACTCAAGCTACTAAACACACTTATAATGCAAATTTTGATTTCAAAAAGCCTAATATTTCTGAGTAAATGCTACTGGCTTAAAAAAAAGAGATAAATAGAGGAAAATACACCTAGGATGAAGGTAAATCTCCCCAGCGGAGTTTCCAATTTGTTAGTGCGGATGTAATGTTCCCAAATTTTAGCTTCAAAGCCAAATGGAACATTAGAGTTAGAAGTATCTTTAACCAGTGAATAAATGGGTAGAAAAGCCCATAAGTCTCCTAAGAAGGAATAAAACACTTCAAGTGTGAAGGGAGACACTCCTTGTAGCTTAATAAAACACCTCCATGTGTGAACAGGGATATGGAGGAGCAGGGATCAAGGAAGGAATAATGCAGTTTTGGAGGGAGATGAATCTCTTGATGGACATGACCTAATTAGGTGGGAGCATGGGAAAAAAAATCACATTTTATTTAAGGAAGAGGATGGAAGAATTATTCAGGGTGTTTTAGATTATTATTTTGGTCTGCTCAGACTTTTTCTACCTCTTGCTGTTTAGCAGGGTTGTTGTGTTGTTTAGCACCGGGTGTTCCCGAGCGGGAATCCCACCTCTTTCCTTGGGGAGCCTCTTGGGAGAGTTTTCATTCATTTTCCACTTCAGGTTTTCAGGCCAAGGTTCGTCTTACTTCATCAGCACAGTTTCTGTAGGTTATTGTGCTATGTTGCAGGGTGCAGCAATGGATGGGATTAGAATCCCACTTTCTGAGCTAGTTTTCCATTGGAGGGAGGTTTCCTTCAATTGGGAGATATGTTTGGAGAGGTCTTGAGCTCATTTCAGATCTGTGGCATTAGGAAAAACATTTCCCCAAAATTTCCAGTGTTTTTCTAGCTAGGGAATGCGTTATTTTTGGAGGCAGCTTTAGTGGATGGTCCAGTGGATTCTTTGCAGTGTTTCCTTGTGATTGAGAGGTTCATACTTTAATGGGAGGAAGCCTTTGATGGATATACATCAGATCAGATATATTTCAGCCTTATACACTCTTATTCCTCAATGTTACAGTGATTATTCAGTAATTTTCTGAAGATCACATTTTTATGCAGAGTGTATGATAAGAAACCCTTCGTGGGTTTTCTTCTAATTGTAATAAGGAGAATAGATCTCAGTTCTTTAGCATTATTGATTAATATATGAGTAGATCTATTTTTTCTCCTAATTTCTAAGTTGAAACCCTCATATGACTGCACAGTCTCTTTCAAGTATATTTCTGTGTAGCAGGGTATTGGGGTTTTAGTGTTTTTCATCTGCACTAGGTGGTGGGAGGTCTGTTTACCTCACCTAGTTTCATTTATTTATGGTCTCCTCTTGGAATTAGATGATATATGGATATTTATAATGGATCCAAGTGATAATTTTCATTTTTATGAGATATATTTCTGGAAATGTGTTTTTTTGTGAATGCATTACTGAGCAGTCCATTCTTGGAATATTTTAAGATATTCCAAATACTGCTTATTTTCCATATTTTGAGATATTACAGTGGTATCAAAGCATCAATCTTGGCTCAGCCTGTGGATCTTAGTCCATTATAATTTCAGGAGATATGGACAGAAAGGAGAAGGCTCCATTATGTGAAGGGAGAAAGGAAGACATGCTTACAAAGATTCTTCTAAGATCTATGCAGAGCTTTCAAGGAGAGCTAAAGAAAATAAGGATGGAGATGGGATATCCAAAGGATTTTGGATCTAGAGCTAAATCTATATTTTCACATGGTGAGTGTGAGCATGCAGCTACACACCATGATGCACAGTGCAGTCAAGTACCCAGATCTATCTTGAGATGGATGAAAGGAGGGAGAATACCTAAGAGGGAGACCCTTAGTGAATTTTTGCAGGGGTATGAATCTGAAACTGAGAGGTTTAGAGATCATAAAAATTTCCAAGAGTATTGCAAGATCCAGGTGGAGAAGAGCAAGCAGCAAGATGCAGATAGATTTCTTCTATCTACCTTTGAAGGTTCACCTACATGTTTAGCTGGAGCTTAGGTGGAGGAGCTAGACTCCTATCTACAGTAGCACCATATTTTTGAAGATGAAGCCATCAGAATTTTAGCACTGCATCTTAGAGGTAAGGGCTATGCATGGTGGATTTTTGAATCTTGTTATTTGACAAATGCAAACACTTCCTCTTATGCAAGATTCATTGAAACATTGGTGGGGAGGTTTGATGGGAAACTTCCTAAGACACATGAACAAGAAAAACTTAAGAGAACAAAAACCTTGCATATGATGGAGGAGACTATAAAATTCACTCCACTTTAGAAAACCATGGGAGGAGCCAACATCTTGTATGATACCTTGCTAAAGGAAAGATCCTTATTTCATATTCCTAAACAAGATGGCATGGGGATCTATTTTTCACAAAGGGATCAAATTGTTGAGAGGGTGCCCATACACATTGATGGAGATGAGGGCAACAACGCTGTCACATCTAGAGCACATCTAGTACCTCATGAAGAGGAAGGAGGAGCACATGCTCCAATAGGAGGGATTCTTGTATCCTTGAAAGAAGTTCCCTAGGATATCATACATGGAGGTCCAAGCACAATCAGTAAGCAACATGATTGTGAAGCATTGAAAATGGAAGGAGGAGGTAGGAAGGAAGAGCAACATCACTTGATGAGAGGCACACACCCTTCTCTATTTCAGAAAGCTAATGCAAGGAAGAGGCAGACTGATTTGCGTTGTGAGGGCAAGGGCAAGGTTACCCAACCATATGTACAGTCTACTCTTGACATTGATGTATCACTACATGGGGGCATTCCACCTAGGAGGCGACCAGATCTAGAGTTGATGAAAGAAATCTTATATTTGGATTCACCACTCTTGGATTTCAGAGAGGTGAAGATTTTGGAGGAGAAATTTGGCATGGGGGATGTCAAAGTAGTAGGCAGCAACATGAGGAGAGCTTCACATGCCAGATCACCAGCGCTATCTCTTGGGATGATTGATCCATATTGGAGGTCTCAACTCTTGGTAGAGTACTCCAAGGATCTAGGTGCTTGCATGATTCTGGATGACCTTGATGGTGATGATAGATACATGGTGGAGGATATGGTTATCTATTCTCATGGAAGAGTCTTCTTGACTAGAGCTTCTAAGCTCAAGGAGGGGCTACTACATGCAGCACATGAGGACTTCTTTTCCAGAAACTTTGATGCATATCTTTCCTTGGTAGAGGAGTTTATTTGGGAGGGCATCCAGTATGGTATATTTCAGCATATGGAGAGATGCATAGCCCGGATGGTGATAGAGAGGATGTCACAGCCACCTTCCTACTCATTGGGAGTGAGGAACATTTTCCGTTGAGCCATTTCAACTCAAGGACCAAAGTACATGGTAGAGGAGGTATACATTTGCTTTATGATTTACCTTTCTTTACTTTATATGAGTAGCATGTTGTATTAATGAGTATCATCCCTTCTTATACTTTATATTATAATGTACTTGAGACTAATTGCAGCATTGAGATTGGCTATCTTGTTGGTGGTTTGTGGGGGAAGCCACATAATTCTTGGTGTACACCATTAACACCAAATTGTATATTCATGATTCCATATTATGATATGACTATAGCAGCAAACAAGTGGTTGGGAGAGAACTTGTTATTTTTTTTTTGATGCAGGCAAAAGATGCACTGCGCTGGTTCCATTGGTGGAACTATGAACCACTCTCTGGTCGTCATATGGAAGCTTGTTTTTATTGCATTTTACTTCCATTTACTGCTAATATTCTTATATTCATGGGAAGCATTGTTTGGAGAGTGTTGGAGGTGTTAGAGATGCCCATTTGGAGCATGATTCTCTCCACTTTACATGTTGTACATTTCAGGAGAAACCATGGGCCAACCATTATTGCCACATCACACTTTTTCCCTTCTTGTGGGAAGAACCACTTGAAGAACTTAAGGAGGCACTTCATGGCTGAATTGTTTGATCGGGGAACTTGGGCCATTCTTGGAGGCCATGTTATTTCAGCCCAAGGGAAAAGGCAGCCCCATGTTTACCTTAAATGGAGAGAGAAACCATTTGGATTTCATAATTCAATCTCTCCATGCAACCCCAACACGTTGTATAAAACCAGGGTTGATGATTCTTTTGATGAGCTACCTAGGATGGCTAATTTCATTTGGATGATAACATGGGTGAGGGAGTCACTCATTCACCATGTTTGTCATCACTCCTACTTTGAGGAGGCCATGGGACAACAAGTAGGTTTTCATTCACACTTCCACCTTTGATTGATGTGGGCCATTTGGTTTTGCACACTTGGGAGGAAACATTGGATGGTAGTTCTATTACATATTATCTTGATGTAGTGATGGAGGCCATTGATGGGAGGCCACAAAAGGAGGAGGGGAGAAATTTATCTCTCCCTATGAATTTTCTTGAGGACAAGCAAAGATTTTGGAGGGGAGGACTGTAATGTTCCCAAATTTTAGCTTCAAAGCTAAATGGAACATTAAAGTTAGCAGTATCTTTAACCAGTGAATAAATGGGTAGAAAAGCCCATAAGTCTCCTAAGAAGGAATAAAAACACTTCAAATTTGAAGGGAGACACTCCTTGCAGCTTAATAAAACACCTCCATGTGTGAACGTGGATAATATCAGGTTGATTTAGTCTACTTTGAGTAAGTCAACAGTGCAGATATGGAGGAGCAGGGATCAAGGAAGGAATAATGCAGTTTTGGAGGGAGATGAATCTCTTGATGGACATAACCTAACTGGGTGGGGCCAAGGGCAAGAAAACTCAGATTTTATTCAAGGAAGAGGATGGAAACATTATTCGGGGTGTTTTAGATTATTATTTTGGTCTGCTTATACTTTTTCTACCTCTTGTTGTTTAGCAGGGTTGCTGTGTTGTGTATCACTGGGTGTTCCCGAGCAGGAATCACACCTCTTTCCTTGAGGAGCCTCTTGGGAGAGTTTTAATTCATTTTCCACATCAATTTTTTAGGCCAAGCTTTAAATTACTTCATCAGCGTAGTTTCTGCAGGTTATTGTGCTATGTTGCAGGGTGCAGCAGTGGAAGGGATTAGAATCCCACTTTCTGAGCTAGTTTTCCATTGGAGGGAGGTTTCCTTCACTTGGGAGATATGTTTGGAGAGGTCTTGAGCTCATTTCAGACCTGTGGCATCAGGCCACACATTTCCCCAACATTCCCAGCACTGTTCCAGCTAGGGAATGCATTATTTTTGGAGGCAGCTTCAATGGATGGTCTAGTGGCTTCTTTGCAGTGTTTCCTTGTGATTGAGAGGTTCATCCTTTCATGGGAGGAAGCCTTTGAGGGATATACATCAGATAAGATATATTTAAACCTTCTAAACTCTTATTCTTCAGTTTTTCAGTGATTATTCAGTAATTTTTTGAATATCACATTGGTATGCAGAGTGTATGACAAGAAACCCTTCCCGGGTTTTCTTGTAATTGTAATAAGGAGACTAGATATCAGTTCTTCAGCATTATTGATTAATACATGAGTAGATATACTTGTTCTCCTAATTTTTGAGTTGAAACCCTCATATGACTGCACATTATCTTTCATGTATATTTCTGTGTAGCAGGGTATTGGGGTTTTAGTGTTTTTCAGCTGCACTAGGTGGTGGGAGGTCTGTTTACCTCACCTAGTTTCATTTATTTCTGATATCCTCTTGGAATTAGATGCTATATGGATATATCTAATGGATCCAAGTGATTATTTTCATTTTTATGGAATATATTTCTGGAAATGCGTTTTTCTGTGAATGCATTGTTGAGAAATCCATTCTTGGAATATTTTAAGATATTCCCAATATTGCCTATTTTCCCTATTTTTGGATATTACAATGGAATTATGAATTACGGATAAATCATTCTTCCCTTGATAGGTGCTAATCTAGAACAACATATTAAAGACTTTACGACTATCTTTCCTGACTGTTAATAGACACACAAAATGAAATAAGGAACCTACTTGGGATCCAAGCACTTCTAAAGTCTCATTCTGTTGCTTTTGTTGTAGCCTAAAATTCCATCTGGTTGTGAAAAAAATTCCCTGCAAGAATGAAAAATAAAAATCAAGAGATAACAATAATACAGATGTCTATTCAAGTTATTTAACTAAATCAATAAAGCATAAACCATATACATCAACTAAGAAATCATTATATTGAACATCAAAGCTTATATAGATGCATATAGGGAAAAATAAGCAGTAATATTTACTGATGATAGAAGGGGAGGCTACAAACCAATGATTGATTTAGTGTTACCATCTCCAACAACATCCCAACCTCATCACAATGCAGATATCTCCAACAATCTGTCACTCAAATCAATCTCCTCAATTAAAATTACACCAGCATTTCTCTACACAAATTCTTCCTTCTCAAACACTAAGATCTGTGCTTAATTTATAGATGAGCTGAGGTAGTTTTACAATCAATGAATTTCCAATAATAGGTAAGACATGTTCCCAATCTTGTAGATGTCAAATGGACACATGGATTCAAAGTTTGATACATGTGAACTCTTCTAGAAGGCACTGGCCAAGTGGAGATTTCTGAACAATGAGAATTTCACTCCCAATATGACCAACGCACCCATGGATGTTAGGAAATGCTTTGCAGAGAAACCTTGCATAGGGCTACCTGCATATGCAATGCACTTAGTCCCTTTAGAGGCAGCGTTGGTGAGCTCTCATATGATATATTATAAACTTCAAACTTTGGAAACCTTTGCAGATGAAATTCTTTGATTTATTGGTCTTGTTCTTTGTCTTAGGGCATGTAGCAACTGAAATGTTAAGGGATTATAAACACTATACATTGGTCCTGGAGATGATTTCCAGATAACCAGGTCATTGGGAATGGTGCCCAAATTGACCTATAAGAGACCTAACAGAGGAAATGTGTAACTTTGGTTTCACAATTGCTCTGTCTTTGCATTATGACACTCAAGGTTAATGTAATTTCATATCACATATAAATACTATGGCATTCTCCATTAAGTAAACCACTACCATATCAGTAACTAATTGCACCTATTTATTGATGGGTTGGCCTAGGAACAGTTCCTCCCCTTCGGGTTGGAAGAAAATAATAAGGCATTTGGATAACCCTCTCATATCTAGGAACACATTTGAAGATGATGCTTATAGGAATTAGTTTTGTGATTTTCCCATTAGATATGGCCCATTGGGATACTCTTATGGTTATTTTGCCTATGATGATGATATCAATTGATTTTGATGGTATGTTTTCAATGATTAATCATAAATACATATGTCATCCCTAGAGAGGCTATATGGTAATTCTCCAACACTTCAGAGATGATGTCCAACCCTAGTTTATTTCCATTTTGGGAAAAAAAATCCAAAATGTTGACCATGTTTTGAGGAGAATTGACCTTGGTATGTATCCAACACTGATGATGACCTTTTTCTCTCCCTATAGAGATTAAAAAATTATGCATTTGAAATGGGGAATTTATTAGAGAGATTATGTACCATAGTGACAATAGGAGGCTCCCAATCCATGGGGACTTCACTCAATGAACCTCTAACATATCACATGCGTTCATTGCATACTAAATGATACCCTTAATTTGACTATAGATTGGAAAACACCTATAAAAATCACATTATTCAACCCCATACAAATACAAACTCAATACACCTTCTCACTTAAAAAAACCCTACTTTCACTAGATATTATAGGTATCCATTTTTTCATTAACATTTTTTATACTCCTTTATATTTTTTCAATAACTTTGAGCTCCATTTTTTATACCTTCCAATATAAAAACCCTTTACCCCGTATTATATGCTCAATATATTATGCCTTTCTTTCCTCAATATATATCCCCTAATATGAATGCACATGGTATGGTATCTCTCCCCTAGTGAAGCCCTCATGCCCCAAGCTAACATTGTACCTTCTTAATGGACTTTTCCTTGTTGCTAAGTTTTTTGGAATATGATGATGATGATGATGAGTTGATACCCATTTGGAGGGGATGCCACACTTATAGGGATGATGACTTCATTCCCTAGCCTTGTGATGTCCCCTTCATGTGTCTTGGAGTGGTGATGTCATCCTGGTTTATGGTGACATGTGGATGAGGAGGGTTTTTCTTAATGATTGGACACCTTGTTGACGAGGAGATGGAATTTTGGGTGAGGACCACTCTTTAACCCATCCATTGTACATTATTATGGATATAATCACTTTTAGAGGATGATGTCACCATTGGAGACCATTTTATTGACATGTTTGGGTTACTTATTATGTTCTATTATTGATATAACAATATTTTGGGCCATCTTGTGACCTACTTAACATGTAGTCACATATTTTATTATTTTAAAATATTTTAGTCAATTTTACTCCAAAATTGTCTTGGATGCCCTCTTATAGATATAAGGAATTTGATAATTTGTTTTTTATGGAATCATTATGACACACTCGGTCATATATTAGATAGTGTGCACTAGTGGGTTACCTTTCTCTTTGACACAATGGAGCACTGATTTTACAAGTATCTCGGGGAGTATATTGTGATTGGAGGGAATTTTCTCTTGGTTGGTGAAGTGATTCTATGGTTTTTTTTGTGAAATTTTAATGTGATTATCTTGTCCCATTTTTTAATTGTTTTAGAATTAATGTTTCACTAAATTTTTCATCATGTGGATTGAATATTTTATGGCTCTAACATTTCCTATTGAAAAATTATCATCTCGTTTCAATCAAGTAACCTTGGTATAACTTACTTGGCATTTTATCTCCAACTCGTTGAAACACACTAGGGTTTGATGAAGAGAAACCTCTTTGTATAACTTTACCTCTCATGCCTCATTTTATTTGGTATTCTTCAGTGTGTTAATCCTATCAATTTAAAACCCTACTTAAAAAAAGAATCTCTAGGGTAAATTAGGATTAGGTTATTATTTATATTTAATAGCATAAATACCTTGGAAATCACAACCCAAGGGTTAGGTTTTTCATATACTAAATTGGAAAGGAAAATATCATATTTTATGCATTTTTCAGCCACATTTTTATGGTTATTTTAGGGTTTACATGTAGGATTTCATATATATTTTATGCATTTTCATCCATAGGAAAAGTACTTCAACCTTTCTCCTAATTTACTTGCTTAATTTCTACTTACGATCAATTTTAGGCCATTTTGTTATTGTAGTCATAAATTTTGCATGGTATAAATTATGCTGTTTAAAATTCCCTACTTTATACTAGAAATTCACAATTTTAAGGTAGTGTGTGTTTGGGATCTATTTGAGCCTCTCTAAGACTATTCAAGCCTTATAGATTTATCCATAGCTCATTTGAACTCTTTACCTTTATTTTTCTCCTGTTTTACTCTAATCAATACTTTATTGAATATCATACTTAGTTGTGTTATTTAGTAGAACCTTGGGAGGGTATTCATTGTGAGAGTTCTTAGGTTATCTAATATTTGAGATTTGATGGGGGAGCCTCCCTTTGGAGGATAACACCTATCCATAGACAAACATGAGAACAATTACTAAGGTGACAATGATGGATGATCCCATTATTTTCCTTAATTTAAAGTGCTCAGTGAGGTTTTGCAATAGGGTGCTACATTTTGTGGTAATATTTTTGGCATCATGTCCAAGGAGGAATTTAGTCCTTCTACTCATGATCCAAAGTCTATGTTTCAATTTTGTTTGATAATTATATATCAAAGCCTAGATTAAATTACTCATCTAGTTTCTCCATAACGACTCCATTGGAAAAATGAAGTTCTAGTTCTTCATTGATCTTCAATTTTTTTATGGTTTCAGGGTGAAGACAATATCTTTTAATACATTTAAAAATCACCTTGGCAACTCCAAAATTATGTGTTATGAAAATTTCATGGGTGGAAAATAGCTCCTTGGGATTTCTGCATGAAATGCACCCTCCTTTGGATGTTAAGGATATTCTAGGATATCCCAATAATTATGGTACATATTGTATGAGAGATATTCCTAAATTGAAGGTGTTCCTTCTTCAACTATTGATTAAGTGGTAATATCCCTAAATATAATCTATAAATTAATATTGTTTATGAAAATTCATTTATGATATTTTTCATTGATTCTTTTGAACAAAATAAAAGGGAGCAGATTAGATATTATAGCAATCCAAAAATAATATCTTCTATTGAAGTATTTATTGAAAAAATTCTCAAGCTTTGGGGTCTAGTATTTCAAAGGTATGGATATGCTCTTGAATACTTGACCAAAGCCCTTCATGAAGATGATCCTCTAGATATATTTTTAAGAAAGAAAAGGAAGCAGATGAAGAAAGTTACCAATAACAAGAAGATGAAACATTTTTTAATAAAATTGATAAAGATAATGATCCTATTGAAAACTTTAATATTGAAGATTGTGTTTATAAAGAATATCCTATTAAAATTAAATATTTTTTCCATAAAGGTGAGAATGAGGTAAAGTCTATTCCTTTAAATGATTTTGAGTCCATTGATACATATTTCAAAATCCTAGAAAAGGAATATCCTATTAATCCTTTAAAGATTGAAAATAACATTGATAATTTTCTACATGTGATAAAGGCATGTAGGATATAAGTTGTTATAATTTTTATGGAGATCCAATTTATGATATTGACAATGATTCTATAGTTAAGTTATGGAATTATTTCCTTAGAGGTGGCCATCATTTATGAGAGAATGTTTGGAGGATTCATATGGCCCCTTTCCATCCACGCACATTTCATGGTTATCACAGTGTCAAGAAACACAATTTTAGTCATCCCCATTCTCAAATTTAGATAATTATTCATACAATAAGTTGACCTTGGTGTACCATTTTTAACCTAATATTTTTGGATGGATGTTATAAATATAGTTTATATAAAAATAATGTAAATATAGTAATGGATAATTAGTGAAAATTAATTAGTAATTAGTACTGAAGAGGCATGTATAATGGGACATGACCTTCCATGAAGAGGCACCCACCAAGGTATATAAGCAGGCCTCATTTGTAACAATCAAACATCTTTGTATCTTCAACAATTCTTATATAATATATATTATTTATCCTACAATGGATACTTACATATACCAAATATTCTAAGTATTTTGTTGCATTTACAAACATTGTTTGTAACATTGGTACGAGAGCATAAACAAAATTTGTTCATTACACTAGTATTAGAGTTGTTGGATCCTTTGGTCCCTAAATTGTTGCACAAATCTAATTTGATCTACATTTTGGCCATCAAATTCGTTTTTGTTGTGACCGGAGAATTTCACCACATAAAAAATGATATAGATTATATATTATAAAAAAATTATTAAAAAAAAAGTCAAGATAAAAAGAAAAATAAAATAAAATATTCAAAAAAAATATATATATATATGAAAAAAATTATAAAAAAATAACAAATAGAATAAAAAAAACAAAGAATAAAAAAAAGACCGATAAAAAAAAAGGTTAAAAATTGAAGTTGTTGTCCCTCACAACCATTCATAGTCATATAACTTGAGCCACCATTTCTACAACCCACACTACTATTGAGCACATGAGTGTTTTGCATGCAACCCACACAAAAACCAACTGAGAGTCACCTTCTCACTACTATTGAGCACACGAGTGTGTTGCACATAGCCCGCACAGAAACCAACTGAGAGCCACCTCCTCTTCCAAAATGAATCACTTGATTGACTGCCACAGAAAATGATTCCATAACCTATCTTTTCCTGAGCACTGCTTTGTAGTTGTTTAGTCAATACTTCTCTGTCATCGCTCGAGTGGACACTACCATTGTCCCAATGTAAAACCGTAGCATCTATAAAACCATTCACCAGGAATTTCAAACAACAACATTTGAATCCATCGAACAATAGCCAGATAATGTCCTAATTCCTACCACTGCCAAAATTATTTTCAAAGCTACCATTGCGAAACAACATAACCATTACCATAATCACCATTTTTTATTTTATTAATCACCACATGAATTTTATTTTACGGTTCTGACCATAATGTTATAACATTATAACAATTGGATATATATTCCAATATATTCAAAGAGAAAACATAGTGAGACAAGTAAATAATTATAAAGATTAAGGATTTAATATTTTGGAGACATTTTAGTGTGTGTAAAATAAATAAATAAATGGTATAATTATAAGTCCAAAAAGGGTTGAGGTCTATGGTTTCAATAAAAAAGGGAAATTATAAAGTTAATACATACATAGTATAAAAAGATAATTATAAAGAAATAAAAAAGAAAAGTCATTAACTTATCAAAGTGATCGAGAAAGGATAATAAATTTGACAAAAGGAAAAAGTGGAGTCAACAATTGAAGAAAAAAATGGAGTATAATTCGAAAATAAAAGAAGGGAGATTTCTAAAAACCTCACATAATTATGCTTCATTTCTATTTAGAATTAAATGGTCTATTGCAGGAAAGGATGTTACTCTTGCTACATCATCGACCAAGGATAAAAATTGTATAAAACCTAAAATCATAGACCAATTAATGATTCCTGAGTCACATATAATAAACAAATTAGACAGTTTCAACAACAAAAAATATGACAACTAATTTACAGTTAAACATTGGAGATTATACATTTACATCACAATTCTCTATTCAAACCCTATAGAACAATCAAGGTGACATTATTTTGGGTTCACCCTGGATGGAAACTCTAGGGTTTTTCATCCTAAATATGAAAAATAAATTTTTAACATTTTCATACAAAAGGAAAAAAATAACACTATAAGATGTTACATTGAAGCCAAATGCAGGAACACCAGAGGACATGCAATATATTTCAAAAGAAATTTTTCAAGAAGGTAAAAAAATACTACAAAATATCCAAATAGAAGTTGAAAAAATCACTACTGACAAGAATGAAGAAGTTTCTCGACTTAAAGATCATAGTGAAAAGTTACTAATGAAAATTAAGAATCTTAAGAAGGAAAATAAGTCTCTGAAGCACAAGTTACAAAAATATAGTCAAGAAGAAGTATCGAAGTCTTTAGTCTTAATAGTACAAGTTGAAGATAAAGGAAAGAATATCGATCCATTCAATATCACAACTCAAGAATATGGTAAGCTAGTTGTGGAAAATATGTGCTTAGAAGTTTCAATTCAAGAAATGAAAATTGCAAGTGAATTAGATCCAAAAATTAACCACACAACTTCCATAGCTAAAGGAAATCAGATACTTCAAGAAAATCACGAGAATGACACAAATATGAGAAGCGAAAATAAAATCACTAGAATTCCTTATCGACATCTCAATCACAAGAGTAGACATGTCAATCAATATTCATAATTGCATCACATAGAACATAAAAAAAAAAAATTATGTTCCGAATAATACTGAAGTGTGCACAATTCAGTTCGGTGATAAAAATTCATCACAAGTTTCCAGTAATTGCAAGGTTACGTAGAAGATTAATATAGGATGGTCACATCCTTTCTCAATTCAAAAATTTTATTTATCACTCCAAGGATCTTATCATCTTGTATCAACAAATATGGCAAAACAAACAATTCCAAAAGATGCAGGTATATTACAAAGACAAAGAACATATGACACTCCTTATCAAGAAATAAGCTTTGAGGACAAATATTTTTGAAGAGGAAGGAAATGCTCTGAATATAATTTATATAAAAATAATGTAAATATAGAATTGATTAATTAGTGAACATTAATTATTAATTGATACTGAGGAGGCATGTCTAATGGGACATTACCTTCCATGAAGATGCACCTGCCTAGATATATAAGTGGGCCTCATTTGTAATAATCAAACATCTTTGCACATTCAATAATTATTATATAATACATATTACTTACCCTAAAATGGATACTTACATATACCATATATTATAAGTATTCTGTTGCGTATACGAACTTTGTTCGTAACAATGGAAACATGTATTTCAAAATGATTTCCTATAGCCATCATTTTCTTCCTGTCATTTTCAACTTGTCTTTGAGGAGACAACGAAGAGTTGCATGCTTGGTGTTGAAATAAATAAGGAAAAATAGTGCCATTGATGCATAATTTGTTACAAAGATATAAATTTGACTAAAAAGATTTTCCTTTGAGCCTTGTTCCCATCCTTCCATTTTCATCTTAGATTTTATTGGGAAATTTTAAAACTCTTTTTAGGTTCTTGATGATTCCCCATCAACCTATTTGGGATAATATTGAGACATGTCAAAAATTTCATATTGATCACTTTTATGAGATGGTAGGAATGCAACATGAGAACCTTGCTTGTAGCAAGGATGTGCCATTATTGTTTTATTTTGAACTTTCTTCAGCCCAACCTTATGACTTTGATCCTATCCTTGATTATTGTGAGATGATTATTTATAATTGTGAAATTGGGCCTTCAATTTTCTCATTATTAAGATTAAGGGTACAATGTTTGATTTTAATATAATAATATGTTAGCTTCATCATTTATATGACTATACTTTACTTACTACATGATAGAGTAGGTAAGAATAGGATTATGTGTCTTGCATATATGATTTTTCATCCTTCCTTTCTTTTTTTCATGTTAATTTTTATGCATAATTAGTTAGCTTATATTATATTTTCATATTTAGTTGAATATTTTGTCTTGTACCAACCACAAGGTGACAATAAACACCCTACCCCATTTATTTTTAATAGTTTCTTATATTGATGTAGGTAACAAGTATGAAAGCACTATGAAATGCAAGGATTCTCATGCACTCTTTATTTTAGCACATGGAACATGCACTCTACATTGATCACATGTCCCTAGATTAGAGCTAGATTTTACCCACCTAAGTGGGTAATTGGTAGGATAAAAATTTCTCCCATACGTTTAACATTCCATCTAGTATCCCTATGATGATCCATGGGTATCTATCCTTAAATGCCTTCCATACATTCTCCAATTAGTTCTTTATTTCATATATCTTACTCATCGAATGAATATGGGTCATATATTAAAAATAACAATAATAATTATTACAATAAAGTGTTTTCATTTATTTTTTAAGGGAATTCTAGTGTGGATCACAAGTTGAATTGCATGATAGACCACTTTTGGTTGGATTCTTGTTTCTACACTTCATCTTGGGGATCGTATCCTTCCCCTAGTATAGTGTGACCTTACTTAATGCATTTATTTTCATCTTCAATGAGGGGAAAAAATACGAGTAATTAATTAATGTTTTGTTTCCATGGTGATCCATACTCCTCACTTTCCATCTATACCCTACACCTTTACCCATATATGGGTTGATTTATATCTGTTCCTAGTATTTGTTCCCTATTTTCCTCATCCTTGAGTAGGGGATTATAAGCTTTTACCTAAGAGGTTGATGCAACTAGAAAAATGGGGGGATAATTATAAAATGAAAATTATTGGCTAATATATAATAAAGTTCTTGTATAAAATCCTATATTGAGCTCAACCACCCTCATCACCCCTCACCTAGTTCCTGGATAATGCATGAGAAGTAAAAAAGAAAGGAACTATGAAAAATACCAACCTTGATAATAAATAATCCACTTCATCTTCAAGAGCTCAATGACGCATTAATAAAATATTGTAATCCTAACTATGTAGGAAAAATAAGATTGATGAAGAACAAGGTGCAAAGTATGAGTGGTAAAAATAGGTTAATAAAAATGGTAACATGTGTCCCATGATTTCTCCCTCTTCACATTATAATACTGAAGGTTGGAATTTCATATCCAATATAATGATTATGACATCCTCCTTGATGTAAATAGCTCGAATATCACTAACCACTTGGATGTTCTAATTGATGAGTCAACCTAGGAAGTGTTCCTCCACTTAGGGTTGGTAGAACCTAAGAGAGCCTTTAGATAACTCTACCATATCTAATCATGGTAACAATTTTACAAATCATAAGCTAAGAAGACATTTTAAGACAATACTTATGTGAATCAATTTTGTGTTTTTTTCATTAGATGCTTATGTGAAGTAATTTTATTCTTTTTTCATTAGATATGGCCCATTATGATACTCTTATGGTTATATTACCTTTGATGATGGTATCACTTTATTTTGAAAGTATTTTTCATATGCTTACTCCTAGGTACAAATTCCATTAGAGGGATTATATGAAGCTTCTGTATCACTTTAAAGAAATTTCCAAACACACTTGATCACCATTTTGGGTGTTAGAACTAGAATTTTGACCACATTTTGAGGAGAATTAACCATGGGATGTGTCTAGCAATGATGATGGACTTCATCTCTCCCTTTAGAACCTAAAATTTTATGCATTTTAACTAAGACATTTCTTAGTGAGATGATGCACATTAGAGATATTAGGACACGACCAAATTTACCTTATACCTTCTCAATGGATGTTTCCTTAGTTCTGATTTGATTGGATGATGATGACAAGTTAAGACACCTATGCAGTGGATAATACATTTCCCTAGATGATTATACCATTCCCTAGGTTTGTAATCCCCCTTCATGTGTATTGGAGTGATGATATGGGCCTAGTTTATGATGATGTATATGATTACATCATTCCCTAGGTTTGTAATTCCCCTTCATGTGGATTGGAGTAATGATATGGGCCTGATTTATGATGACGTGTTGATGAGGAGGGTTTTTCTTGATTATTGGATAACTTTTTCATGAGGAGATTCCATTTTTAGTAAGGATAACTATTTGACACATCTATGATACATTTTGATAGAGATACTTTCTTTTAGAAGATGATGTCCCCTTTAAAGGCCTCTTTCATTCATACACTTGGGTTAAAAAGATGCTTATTGTTATTATCTATCATTGATATAACTATATTTTAAGACGGTTTGTGACCAACAAAACTTATAATCACATATTTTATTATTTTTAGGGGTTTTCATCATTTTTACTTCAAAATAAACTTGGTTTCCCCCCTATAAATAGAGGGAAGTTTATGTAGAGTGAATCATTGTAACATAATCACTCATATCATGGATAGCGCATACTAACTTCCTATTTTTATATTGGATGTAATTGTTAGGTCCCTATATTACTAGTATAGTCCCTTATTATTGTTAGTGTAACCCCCTTATTATTATTATTGTACCCCTATAACCCCCATATTGTTATTATTGTGCCCTTAAATTATTATTGTTAGGTCGGCTAGGATTACATTGTGGCCCCATGGACTCCTATATATAGAAAGGAGGTTTTTTAATTTGTATCATCCAAGAATTGTTCATTCATATAATGTATTGGAGGTTGCCCCCTCAAAGTGGCTTATTTCTAAGGAGTTGATATCTCTTTTCTTCTCTTTTTGGATCTGGTTTCCCAACATTTGGTATCAGAGTTTTGGATTCTAGGATTTTGCTGCTTCAAACAGGTCATCGTGGAATTTTCGCTATAACGATTTTTCTACGAAGGTTCAGAAGCTGAAATTTTTAGTGTGCGAAGAAAAAATCCCAAGGAACATCGTCGCAAACTTTCACAATATTTTCTGATATATAATCTATGGAATTTAGGTCATTTTGTAGGCTCCTGAATTTAACCTAAACAGGTCATCATGGAATTTACACTATAACTTGTTTTCTACGAAGGTTCCAAAGCTTAAATTTTTAGAGTGTGAAGCCAAAATCCAGAGGAACATCTTCACAAAATTTCAGATCTTGGTTCGCAATATTTTAGGAGATATGATCTATGGAAGTTAGGGATTTTTCAGGCTTCTGAATTTCACCTCAAAGAGGTGACCGTGGAAAAATCTTCATATCTCTCTCTCTGAGCATCGGATTGGAATTCTGTAAAAAGCGGCTAGTACAAAGATTATAGTTTTCTTTCTATCAATTTTAGAGCCAAAGGAGGAAACAGTGACACGTGGCAAGTTGTACAATTTTTATCTACTGAACCAGTCTATAATTGGGTCATTGTGGGAGATTACACATAAATTTTCCTTGAAGAATCCAAATCAAATCAGAACTATGGCATTTGAAAGAAACTACAGGGCCAAATTTCAGATATTTAGGATCCTCAATTATAGATATAATTCAATTTCAATATTGAGCTCCTCAAAAGAAAGTAAAAGGTGTCTATTTTTTTTTTCGAATTGCATAAGTCTTGTTTGAAGAATCAAGTTGAATTATAGATATCAGTATTGGATTCTAAAAAGGCCCCTAAAAGGAATTCAACACCCATTAAGACTTTAGAAGGCTCTACTATGACTCATGAAGACGAAGAATGGAAACATGACATATCAAAATTACAAGAGAAAGTGCAACAAATTTCTCTCTCGCAAAGAGCAACAAAAAATGAAATGGAAGTTTTGAAGAAAGGCGTGGAAACTAAGATGGATGGTTTGAAGAAAGGCGTGGAAGCTAAGATGAATGGTTTGAAAGCTAAGATGGATGGCATAGAAGTGGGCATGGAAGCTAAGATGGATGACATGGAAGCTAAGATTGATGAAAAAATGAAAGACAACATGGAAAACATGAAGAATGATCTAAAAGTAGACATAGAAGGTTTGGAAAAGTTGATACAAGAAATTTTTCTTAATGGTGAAAAGATAGTAGAGGAAAATCATGATGAGAACAAAATGAATGTTAATCGTGATTTCATAAACTCTAATGTTGGAGGGAAGAATCACCATATTCCAAAAATGGATATGAGGAAGTTTGATGGAAAGGATCCTGTAACATGGATACTACAGATGGAGAAATATTTTGATCTCAATAATGTGCAAAACACACCAAAGGTACGCATTACAACTTTACATTTAGAAAAAAATACATTTGTATGGCATCGATGGCTTTGCTCCCGTAAAAAAATTGTCACTTGGTTAAATTTTACGGAGGAAATGATAGCACATTATGAGGATACAAAGAGCAAAAGCTTCTTTAGTCAATTGATAAATCTCAAACAAAAGGGTTTAGTGGGGGAGCACATTGAGGACTTCCAAAAATTGAATATAAGATTGATATTTCAGAGGAACACAGGATTGATATCTTAATAGGTACTTTAAAGGATAACATCCAACCTGTAGTTCGCGTTTTGGAACCTGATTCATTGGAGAAGGCATTCAGGTTGGCCACAAAAACTGAATGTAAAATTATGGCGACAAGGAAGCCTACCAATCACTTCTATAAAGAGGGAAGTGTTGCTACTCCTAGGTTTGCACAACCTACAAGTTTGACACCAAAAAAATTGGAAGCAAAAAGAGCAAAAGGGCTTTGCTACAGTTGTGATATCAAATACACTAAAGGTCATAAGTGTGCTGAGAAGAAATTATTTTACATAGATTGTGAAGAGGAAGAAGAAAATTAACAAGAATCTTCAAAATAAGAGGGTATAGACCACGAACCAACCCTAGAAGAGGAAGAAATGAATCCGACCATATCGTGTAATGCATTGGCAGGAATTACCACTCCTCAAACTCTCAAGATAGAATGAAATATCAAGAAGAAAAAGGTAATAGTGTTGATTGATTCAGGTAGTACCCATAATTTTATTCATTGTAAGGTAGCCAAGGAATTGAATTGTTTCCTATACCCAGCACCAGAATGTCAAGTGATGGTTGCAAATGAAGGAACTATAAATTGCTCTAGAAAATGCCATAATATCAAGCTAACCATGGGGGAATATGTATTGAATAGTCCAATGCTTTCCATTCCTATGGGAGGTGCTGATGTTGTACTAGAGTACAATGGTTACAATCTTTGGGGATGGTAACTTTTAATTTTCAAGAATGTTTCTTGAAATTTTTTTCAGAAGGAAAGGAAGTCGAATTACGGGGTATTGAAGGGAAGCCAGGAAGGATAATAATCTCTAATGCCATGACAAAGCTTCTAAAGAAAGAACAACAAGGCGTAATTGCACAATTATGCTCACTAGAAGTTCCGACATCAAAATCATCTATTTCTGCAGATCTCCAACAAGTCTTGGACAATCATTCCAAGGTGTTTTAAACTCCCAAAGGACTCCCACCTATTCGTGATCATGATCATGCTATTCATTTGATTCCAGGAAGTGTTCCTCCAAACATCAGGCCTTATAGATATCCTTATGTCCAAAAGAGTGAAATTGAATGTATTATTGCAGAAATGTTAGAGGCTAGTATAATTCAACCTAGTCAAATTTCTTTCTCTGCTCCTGTAGTATTGCTACACAAGAAGGATGGATTATGGTGCATGTGTCCGGATTATAGGGAGCTCAATAAGCTCACCATTAAAGATAAATTTCCTGTTCATGTGATTGATGAATTATTGGATGAATTACATGGAGCAATTTATTTCACCAAGTTGGATCTTTGTTCAGGATATCATCAAATTACAATGAAGACTGAAGATATTCTGAAAACAGCATTTCGAACTCATGAGGGTCATTATGAATTTTTGGTCATGCCTTTTGGCCTTACCAATGCACCTTCTACATTTCAAGGGTTGATGAATTCCATTTTCAAACCCTTCCTTAGAAAATTTGTGCTAGTATTTTTTGATGATATACTAATCTACAGCAGGTCTTAGAAGGATCATGTTCAACATGTTGACAGGGTGCTCAAACTATTGCAGGAGAAAGAACTATATGCAAAAACATCCAAATGTTTCTTTCGAGTACAAGAGGTGGAATATCTGGGTCATATTTTATCTCATGAGGGTGTTAGGGTAGACCCTAACAAAATTAAAGCCATTAAGGAATGGAAAGTCCCCACAACCATAAAGTAGTTGCGAGGATTTCTTGGGTTAACAGGGTATTATCGCAAGTTTGTTAAGAATTATGGGAGAATAGCAACACCTATAACAATATTATTGAAGAAAGATGCATTTTCATGGACTCCTGAAGTAATTAAGGCCTTTGAACATCTTAAAGAAGCAATGTTCCTAGCACCAGTCTTAGCTACGCCAGATTTCACAAAAACCTTTATTGTGGAATGTGATGCCTTAGGAAATGGAATTGGTGTTGTTTTAATGCAAGAAGGAAGACCCATTACTTTTTAAAGTCATCCAATCAAAGGAAAGTATTTACAGAAAGCTATTTACGAGAAGGAAATGCTAGCAATACTGCATGCACTAAATAAATGGCGAAATTACCTAATGGGAAGACGCTTCAAGGTAAAAACTGATCATGATAGTCTTAAAAACTTTTTGGAACAAAGAATATCTTCATAAGAGCAGCAAAAATGGGTCACAAAGATGTTGGGTTATGACTTTGAAATAATCTACAAAAAAGGGAAGCTAAATGTTGTTGTAGATGCACTCTCAATAAAGAATGAAGAGGTGGAAGCATTTCTTTGTGCCATATCTATTGTCCAACTAGATTGGATAACCGAAGCAAGGGATGAATGGAAGAAGGATGAAGAAGTGTGGACACTCATTCAAAAGTTTCAGCAATATCGTAGTACATCTGATACATTTAGTTGGAAAAATGATTCCTTATGGCACAAAGATCGCTTATATCTTTGTAATAATTCCCAAATAAAAGAAAAGATTCTTTTGGAATTGCACACTTCTCCTGTAGGAGGACACTCAAGATTTTTAAAAACTTACCACAGGGCGAAGAAAGAATTTTTTTGGGATGGCCTTAAATCTGAAATTCAAACGTTTGTGGCGGAATGTTTGGTTTGCCAGCAGAATAAAGTTGAGACAATTAAGACCCCGGGTCATCTACAACCTTTATCCATTCCAAGTCAACGTTGGGAGGAGATTTCAATGGATTTTATCACAGGTTTACCTAAGTCTGAAGGAAAGAGTGTCATCATGGTGGTAGTTGATAAACTTAACAAGTATGCACACTTTTGTGCATTATCTCATCCATTTAAAGCAAGTACAATTGCTACTACATTTATGTACACAATTCAAAAGCTACATGGAAACCCAAGGGTTATTGTGAGCAACAGAGATCCCATTTTTACTGGAAATTTTTGGACAGAGTTATTTTCTTGTTTGGGTACTCAATTAGCTCATATCTCATCTTATCATCCTTAATTAGATGGTCAAACTGAGATAGTAAATGAATTTTTGGAAGGATATATTCGTTGTTTTGTATCTGATAAACAAACACAATGGGTCAAGTGGTTACCTCTCGCTAAATGGTGGTATAACACTTCCTTCCATATTGCAGCAAAAATGACCCCATTTATGGCACTTTATGGATATCATCCATTGTCCATCACATCATCTTTAAGAGAAAATTCGAAGGTTCAAGTAGTGGAAGATCACATCGAGCATCAAAAAGAAGTTCTCCAACTGTTAAAGGATAACCTGAATTTGGCACAAAATTGAATGAAACAATAGGCAGATCAACATTGCAGCGAGAGAAGTTTTGATGTAGGAGACTGGATATTTTTACGGCTACAACAATACAAAAAAATGTCCCTCAAGCAAGCTAAGAAGGATAATAAATTATCGCCAAAGTACTATGGTCCTTACAAGGTGTTGCAAAAGATTGGTACTATGGCATACAAATTGGAGCTTCCTACTTCTTCATGAGTGCATCCATTTTTCCATGTTTCATGTTTAAAGAAGGTTATAGGTGAAAATATTCCAGTTCAAACAATATTTCCAGAACTTGATGAGGAAGGAAAAATTATATTGGAACCTGAAGCAGTCACGGAAACAAGAACTCAACAACTACAAAATCGATCAATTTCAGAGTATCTCATCAAGTGGAAGAACTTACCCATTGAATATTCTACAAGGGAGGATGCGAATTTTATGCAGAAGCACCCAGAGCTACTCAAGTGTTGAGGACAACACTTTTTTGAAGGAGAGGGGCATGTTAGGTCCCTATATCACTAGTATAGTCCCTTATTGTTGATAGTGTAACCCCCTTATTGTTATTATTGTACCCGTGTAACCCCCATATTGTTATTATTGCGCCCTTAAATTATTATTGTTAGGACGGCTAGGATTACATTATGGCCCCATGGAGTCCTATATATAGAAAGGAGGTTTTGTAATTTGTATCATCCAATAATTTTTCATTCATGTAATGTATTGGAGGTTGCCCCCTCGAAGTGGCTTATTTCTAAGGCGTTGATATCTCTTTTCTTCTTTTTTTGGAGCTGGTTCCCAACAGTAATGGAGCATATATGTATTCAATTTTATTAGGGAGGATATTATGATTATAGAGAATTTTATCTTGTATGATGAAATGATTCTATGGTTATTTTGTGTAATTTTATCGATTTTGTAATTGTTGTAGAATTATGGTTTCATTGAAATTTTTATCATATGTTCTTGAATATTTTATGGATTTAATATCTCATACTTCAATATTATCATATAGCTACAATCAAGGAACTTTCATACAGTTTCCTTAACATTCTATCTCCAATTTATTGAAAATCACTAGGGTTTAATGAATAGAAACCTATTTGTACCGTTTTCTCTCTCATACCCCATTCTAGCCAATATTCTTCCATAGACCTCTTTCTTTGACTCCATTAGACTAGGATTGAGAAAAGGCACTAGCATATTAGTGTGTTAATCCTATAAATTTAAAACCCTATTCTTTCCAATGTTTTATAGGGTAAAGTAGGGTAAGGTTATGGAAAAATGCATTTAATAGCATAAAGTACCTTGGACCTCATATTCATATGGTTAGTCTTTGCAAATACTAAATTGGAAAATAGAAAATATAATATTTATGCATTTTTAGCCACTTTTTTAGGGCTAACATATTGGGTTTCATAGTTGTTTAATGCATTTTCAGACATTGAAAAATTGCCACAACCTTTTTACTAGTTTACTCATTAATATCCTTTGATTGTTTCTTACTCATTATCAATTTTAGGCTATTTTGTTATTGTTGTCATAAATTTTGGATTTTGTAAATTGTGTTGTTTAAAAAGCCCCAATTTATAACAATAAAAGATAATTTAAAGGTATCATGTGTTTGGGATCTATTTGAACCTCTCTAGGACTATTCAATCCCTCTATATTTAGCCATATCTCCTTTGATATCATCACCTTGATTTATCTCTCATTTCACCTAGAGCCCTAATTTATTGGATATTATCTTTGGGTGTTTTACTTAGTAGAACCCTTAGAGGATACTTAGCCTAGGAGTTATTGTGTTACTAATGTTGGCATGTGTTGTCCTTGATGGCAACCTAATTGATGAAATAAGACTGTCGGCGATATGATGCAATGTGTTGTCCTTGATGGCAACCTATTTGATGAAGTTGTTCTTGATAAGCAACCAGTGTGTTAAATATGTAAGGATGATGTATCTACAGATCATCTCAGAAGGAACAGAAGAAAGGAAGTGCCAGAAAATGATAAATATGATGTGTCACAAAGCATACGCGGGTTTGTTAAGGCGAAGTAGTGTATGCATGCGGAAAAGTACGTGCCAAGTCGCGTATGTCCTTTTGCGCTCCAAATTTAGAATACCAAGGGGTGTTACCATGGTATTGACCCATTGTATTGAGCGCTTGATTATCTATTTGGTCCCGTCCAGGAATACCATCGGAAGTGGTGTGGTTTTGACTCATGGTATTGATAAAGGCTAAACCTATATAAGGAGAAGAATATCATTGTGCAAAGGGTGCATATGTCTGGGTATTGAATGAATACTTCACTTTGAAGTATATCTGCATGATTGAACTTTGTTCTTGATTGATAAATCTGAATCTATGATGCACCCATGGATCCTTAGATCTGATGATGATGAATCTCTAAGATGATCTGCAGAAGAAGAACTGATGAAGATCTGGCGCAAAGTCTGCTAAAGGTAATGAAGAAATTTGGGTAAGTTTATAGATCTGGTCTGTTCTACAAAGCTTTCATTTACAGATCTATACGCGAGTTTGTTGTGGAAAAAGCGCGTGTATATGTGGAAAAAGCGTGTGTATACGCGGCTCTGATCTAATAAAAGCGCGTATGGGAATTTAGGGTTTATTGAAAAGTGCACAGATGTATACGCGGGTTCGTTTGATGAAAAGAGCGTGTATACGCGGGTCTTATTAACTAAAAGCGCGTATGTTATTTGAACTAATGGTTTCTCATGGTTGAATGTGTTTCTTCTTATCTATTCTGAAGTCTGGGTAATCTCTGATATTCTGGTTATAGTGGTTTCATTGTTCTGTTTGAACCATTGGGAAAAGCATGTTTGTTGAAAAATGAAGGGTTGAGTTGAAGCTGCTTGATCCAGTTTGAAAATTGATGAAACGTGGTCTGCACTGGTGTTGAGGGTCGAAGCCTTCAGTAAGGGGGTAGTAGCTCCCTTCTAGTGGTAGCTGGTAAACGAGTGCAGGGGGTAGTGGCTCCCTTCCAGGAGAGGCTGGTAAACGAGAGTAGGGGGTAGTGGCTCCCTTCCAGGAGAGGCTGGTAAACGAGAGAAGGTTGTAGCCTTCTGTAGGTGGGTGCCTGCGTGCTGGTGTGAGTCTGCGCCAGTACATAGTTGTAAGATGTTTTATTTATAATAAATTTTGAAGACTGAGACGACGACAGCGGTGGTTTTCTCCCGAATTGGGTTTCCACCTAAAATCCTGGTGTTCATGTGTGATGCTTATGTGTGTTGATTTATTTTGTTCTTACTGTACATGTTTGCTGCTTACTAACATCCAATAAGTGAATGATGCAATAATCTAAGATAAGAATTATCTGCATAATAAGAGATCTGAGAATACGCAATTTTCCTTAAGGATATCCGCGTATATACGCGATTTTTGGTCTGTAAAGTAGCGTATGGGTTTTTGAGAAAAGAAAAGTAAAAATTTGATTGACAGATCTAGATACTGATTCACCCCCACCCCCCACCCCCCTCTCAGTATCTTTCCCAACAATTGGTATCAGAGCAGGTCCTTCTGAAAAAGCTTAGCCGCTAGAAGGAAGATCAAGCAAGATGAGCAATCAAGATGGAACAGCATCTATCAAGCCTCCCCTCTTTAATGGAAGCAATTTAATCTTCTGGAAAACAAGGATGAGATCCTATCTTCAGTCTATGGGAACATATGTATGGGCCATTGTTCAACAAGGATATCAATATCCAGCTATAATGCCAACAGATCCGACTGAAAAGAAGAATTATGAATCAAATGCAAAGGCGGTCAATACTATAACGGGAAGTCTGACTGAATCTGAATTTTTCAAAGTTATGCAGCTAAATACATCAAAGGAAATGTGGGACAAAATCATTCTAAGTTATGAAGGTGATGCAAAGGTAAAAAGTGCAAAACTCCAAACTCTCAGAATTGAATATGAAAATTTGAAGATGCATAATGATGAGAGTATTGCCAGTTTATTTTTACGTCTTGATGATGTTGTAAATCGTATGAGAAATCTGGGAGAAACAATAACCGAATCTACTTTGGTTGAGAAAATTTTAAGATCTCTAACGACAAAATTTGAGTCAAAAGTTTCTGCTCTTGAGGAAAAACAGGATCTTCAAAATCTTACCGTGGTGCAACTTCATGGGATACTAACTGCATATGAAATGAGAAGAGGAGGACCATCTGAAGTCAAAGAAGCCATCTTTAGAGCTTCTACAAAAGGGAAAGAAGTGCAAGAAGCAGAAGGATCAGGATATATCTCAGAAGAAGATGAGGTAAATTTTGTAAAGAAAATTCAACTTGGCACAGGACGGTTCAGAGGTAAGCTTCCTTTCAAATGTTTTGATTGTGGAAGAGTTGGTCATTATGCTGCTAAGTGTCCTTATAAAGAAATATATGCAAAAGGGAAAGAAGTAGCAAGAAGGAATAAGAACCGGTCTAGCACTAGAAAAAGTTACTATACTCATGAAGATAGTGATGGGTTATCTGATAGTGAGGAAGAATGTGAACAAGATCTTAGACTTCTCATGGCATTTGAATCTAGAGAAGAAAATGATACTTTTTTGGATGCTCTAGAGGACAATGATTTTCTTGAAGAAAACAATCAACTCAAAATACACTTAGAAGAATGTAAAATACTCTTAGAAGAAAGGAAAATAACCATAGAGACTATGAAAAGGTAGTTTGAAGAAGCAAAGAAACACATTGAGAAATTAGAATGTGAAGTGGTAAGTCTAAGAAAAGATTTTGAGAAAGAAAAGACTCTGAATTTTAGATTTACTAAAGGATCAGAAACCTTAAATGAGATTATCAAGGTACAACGCTCTCCTCTTGTAAAGACAGGTCTTGGATATACCGGGGAATCTTCTCAGGCTTCAGCACCAAATTATCTACAAGTAGTTACAATTGGTTTACAAAATTCTGCCACTCAGCAAGGGAATAAAGAATATTTACAGGTAAAGCATGATCATCTCAATTCAAAGAACTCTCACAGGAATATCTTTCAAAGAAACACCAATCAACAGGTAAATTCAAGTAGAAGATTTCATGATCGCATAAATTTCTTCTTCAACGGACAATGTTTCTCATGTCACAATTTTGGTCACAAAGTTGTTCAATGTGTTGCATATAAAACCATCATGACAAGAGAAGCAAGAAAGAAAAGGATTGATATTGAAACAAAGAATAATACCTATAACAATTTTTCTCCTCTTCTAAATGAAGTTGAATGTGCTTATTGCAATAACTTTGGGCATGAAGAATCTGAATGTAGGAGCAAAGTTCAGCCAAAATAGCATTTTCCTTCAAGTTCCAAAGTATGGAAAAAGAAGGATTTACAGGTTTAAAATTGTGGCATAGTGTTATTTGCAGAAGGAGAATAAAATCAATGGTACATTGACAACGGATGCTCAAGACACATGATAGGTGACAAAACCAAACTTCGTGCATATAGTACATTAGAAAAGGAAAAGAAAGTTACTTTTGGAAATGATACTCCTGCTGTAATTAAAGGAAAAGGGTCCGTGTTTCTAAAAGATAAGGTGAAGGCTAATGATGTCATGTATGTGGATGGATTAAGGCATAACTTGTTAAGTGTAAGTCAAATGTGTGATCAAGGAACTGAAGTTGTCTTTAGTTCAAAAGAATGTGTGGTTCGAGATCTTGATACAGGTAAAACAATCATAAAAGGAAAAAGAACTCCAAGCAACCTATATGTATTAAAGAACTGCAAAGAACAATGTTACTTGAGTAAATCTTCAGAAAAATGGCTATGGCATAGAAGGTTGGGACATCTAAGCTTCTCTCAAATCAACAAATCAAGTAGACTGAATGCTATTCGTGGTCTTCCCAATATTACTTTGCCTGAAAGTATCATATGCAAATCTTGCCAATTCGGCAAGCAGACCAGAGTGCAATTTAATGCCAAGGAAGGATCATCAAGTAGGCCACTTGAACTCATTCATACTGACATATGTGGACCTATGAGGAAAAATTCACCTCGTGGTGAACAATACTATATCTTATTTATTGATGATTTCTCTAGAATGTGTTGGATTGGGTTGCTGAAGCACAAAGATGAAGCATTTGAGAAATTTCAAATCTTCAAGGCGCTAGTTGAAAATGAAGTAGATATAAAACTCAAATGTCTTAGATCTGATCGAGGAGGAGAATATACTTCAAATGAATTTCTTGAATTTTGTGAACAACATGGCATAAAAGGACAATTTTCTGTAGATGGAACTCCACAACAAAATGGCATAGAAGAAAGAATGAATAGAACAGTTCAACAATGGCTAGAGCTATGTTTGATGATTCTGGAACACCTGACACATTTTTGGGAGAAGCAGCACATACAGCAGTAAACATTCTCAACAAGGCACATGTTCGTGTAAATAGTGACAAAACTCCATATGAACTCTGGTATGGTAATTCTCCATCTGTGAAGCATTTTAGAGTTTTTGGAAGTAAATGCTTTATAAAAAATAATGATGAAAAACTTGGCAAATTTGAACCTAGAGCAGATGAAGGAATACTTCTTGATTACTCCTCTACGAGTAGAGCATATAAATGTTACAATAAAAGACTTCAGAAGATTGTTGAATGTATTGATGTTGTTATTAATGAGTCTCCTGCAGCCCCAAAGGAAGAAAAACAGATAACAAATGAAGACGATGGTGACTTATGTCCTTCTACATCAAATAACAATGATATAGAAAGTGAACTTAATGAAGAACCTGAAGATGATTTATCTGAAAAGGCTCCATCCAGATATGTTCAAAAGAATCATCCAGAATCTCAAATTTTGGGAGATAAGGGATCAGGTGTACAAACAAGGAGGACTCTTGTGGGATCTTCTAGCTATCTAGCATTTCTATCTACTATTGAACCTCACAATGTCAATCAAGCTAGAAAAGATGAATGTTGGGTTCAAGCCATGAATGAAGAGCTTGATCAAATTGAAAAGAATCACACTTGGGAATTAGTACCAAGACCTTATAACAAAAATGTCATTGGAACTAAATGGATATTCAAAAACAAGTTAAATGAGAATGGGGATGTTGTAAGAAACAAGGCTAGACTTGTTTGCAAGGGGTATACTCAACAAGAAGGTATAGACTTTGAAGAAACTTTTGCTCCTGTAGCTAGACTTGAAGCCATAAGAATGTTTCTTGCCTTTTCAAGCTTTCAACAAATCATAGTTTATCAAATGGATGTTAAATCCGCATTTCTCAATGGTGATCTAGAAGAAGAAGTGTATATAGAACAACCAGAAGGACTCATTTTGGGAAATGATGAAAATCTTGTTTGTAGACTTAAAAAGGCTCTATATGGTCTCAAACAGGCTCCAAGGGCATGGTATTATCGTCTTGACAAATATCGTCACCAACAAGGATTTTCAAAGGGGTCTGCTGATAGCAAATTATACACAAAAATTGAAAATGATAAACTTTTGATTGTGGTTGTATATGTTGATGATATCATTTTTGGAAGTAATGAAGAATATATGAGTCAGAAATTTGCTTCTGTCATGCAGCAAGAATTTGAAATGTTTTTACTTGGGGAACTAACATTATTTCTTGGTTTGCAAGTGCATCAAACTACTGATGGTATATTCTTATCACAAGAAAAATACATTAAGCAAATTCTGAAGAAGTATGGCATGGAAGAATGCAAACCTGTAAGTACACCAATGATAACCGGATGTAATCTCAGTTCTCATGATGATTTCCCCCATGGTGAATCAACCAGAATACAGATCTATGATAGGAAGTCTACTTTATCTCACTAGGACTAGACCAGACATTATGCATGCTGTTGGGATTGTTGGACGATTCCAAGCTAATCCAAAAGAGTCTCATCTTTAGGCTGTCAAAAGAATATTCAAATATCTACAAGGAACTCAAGACTTTGGACTATGGTATCCAAAGAATGTTTATCTTACTCTTCATGCTTACACTGATGCAGATTGGGCTGGAAATGTTGATGATTGGAAAAGCACTAGTGGTGGAGCATTCTATATGGGGCCCCGGTTAGTATCTTGGTTCAGCAAGAGGCAAAACTCTATTGCCTTATCTACAGCAGAAGCAGAATATGTGGCTGCCGCATCATGTTGCACACAACTTCTTTGGATGATGCAAACCTTACAAGACTTTCAAATCAAGTGCACACCTCCTGTCTCTATTAAGTGTGATAATACAAGTGCCATCAGTATTTCAGAGAATCCTGTTATGCATTCCAAGACCAAGCACATTCTCATCAAGTATCACTTCTTACGTGAACAAGTGCTTGAACAAAAGGTGAAGTTGGAGTATGTTCCCTCCAAAGAACAAGTTGCTGATATATTTACCAAACCTCTGCCCAAGGAAGCATTCGAATATCTCAGACAGAAGCTGGGAGTAGTCTCTGCCTTGCAGGAAATCAGAACTGCTTAAATTCAGAAGATTAAATTGGATACGTAGGTTTCCTAAACGAAAGTCGCGTATATACGCGCGTTTATGCAAAGAAAACCGTGTATGGTTTGTTGCTGACAAATTTTACTTGGGGTCAGCATTCTTCAGCACAGCTGCAGTGTTGTTTGGTATCTCTGATGCTGTTTGGTATTTCTGGTGGTGTTCCAGTTTTCATAATTCTGTTTCATTTCTCTGATGTCTCTTGATAAATATGCCTTGATGAATTGCTGTTGAAAGTGTTCAGGATGCACAAGCAAAGGGGGAGTACTGGTCATGTGGAAAGAATGCATTGGATGCACAGTTTCAGGGGGAGCATTAGCATTGCTGAATGTAATGCATTGTTGGCATTATGATGGTTTTGAAATATGATCTCTCTTGAGGTATTTTTTGTCTTGGTTATAAAAATTCATATTTGTACTTTGATGAAAAGGTTATGATGAGACCTATGATGTAAAATTGTAATATTCAGTCTTGTAAAGGGCTTGTTCAAATTTGTAAACCCACTTGGTTGGGTACTTGAGTCACATATGTAAATCCACTTGGTTGGATCATTGATGTAATTATGAGTCCTTGGTGATAGGAAAGGTCATAGAGTCATGTACTTCATTAAATATTATGTTGAAGACTCAGCATGAACTCAGGGGGAGCATGGTAACTTCAATGCACATCAGAAAAACATTGTCTTAGCTTTGATCCGCCCTTTACCCTTGATGTCAAAGGGGGAGAGTAGCATGGTGTTTGAATAGGGGGAGAATTTCATGATGTTTGCATATTGGTTATAATCAATGTATCTATCTGTTGTTGTGGTGATAAAAAACCATCATGGTTGCCATCAAGTCCAAAGGGGGAGATTGTTGGCATGTGTTATCCTTGATGGAAACCTACTTGATGAAATAAGACTGTCGGCGATATGATGTAATGTGTTGTCCTTGATGGCAACCTATTTGATGAAGTTGTTCTTGATAAGCAACCTGTGTGTTAAATATGTAAGGATGATGTATCTACAGATCAGCTCAGAAGGAACAGAAGAAAGGAAGTGCCAGAAAATGATAAATATGATGTGTCACAAAGCATACGCGGGTTTGTTAAGGTGAAGTAGCATATGCACGCAGAAAAGTATGTGCCAAGTCGCGTATGTCCTTTTGCGCTCCAAATTTAGAATACCAAGGGGTGTTACCATGGTATTAACCCATTGTATTGAGCGCTTGATTATCTATTTGGTCCCGTCCAGGAATACCATCGGAAGTGGTATGGTTTTGACTCATGGTATTGATAAAGGCTAAACCTATATAAGGAGAAGAAGATCATTGTGCAAAGGTGTGCATGTGTCTGAGTATTGAATGAATACTTCACTTTGAAGTATATCTGAATGATTGAAATTTGTTCTTGATTGATCTGAATCTATGATGCACCTATGGATCCTTAGATCTGATGATGATGAATCTCTAAGATGATCTGCAGAAGAAGAACTGATGAAGATCTGGCGCAAAATCTGCTGAAGGTAATGAAGAAATCTAGGTAAGTTTATAGATCTGGTCTTTTCTGCAAAGCTTTATTTACAGATCTATACGCGAGTTTGTTGTGGAAAAAGCACGTGTATATGCGGCTCTGATCTAATAAAAGCGCATATGGGAAGTTAGGGTTTATTGAAAAGTACACAGATGTATACGCGGGTTCATTTAATGAAAAGCGCGTGTATAAGCGGAACTGATTAACTAAAAGCACGTATGGTATTTGAACTAATGGTTGCTCATGGTTGAATGTGTTTCTACTTATCTATTCTGAAGTCTGGGTAATCTCTGATATTCTGGTTACAATGGTTTCACTATTCTGTTTGAAGCATTGGGCAAAGCATGTTTGTTGAAAAATGAAGGGTTGAGTTGAAGCTGCTTGATCCAGTTTGAAAATTTATGAAACGTGGTCTGCAGTGGTGCTGAGGGTCGAAGCCTTCAGTAAGGGGGTAGTAGCTCCCTTCCAGTGGTAACTGGTAAATGAGTGCAGGGGGTAGTGGCTCCCTTCTAGGAGAGGCTGGTAAACGAGAGCACGGGGTAGTGGCTCCCTTCCAGGAGAGGCTGGTAAACGAGAGAAGGTTGTAGCCTTCTACAGGTGGGTGCCTGCGTGCTGGTATGAGTCTGCGCCAGTACATAGTTTTAAGATGTTTTCTTTATAATAAATATTGAAGACTGAGACGACAGCAGCGGTGGTTTTCTCCCGAATTGGGTTTCCACCTAAAATCCTGGTGTTCATGTGTGATGCTTATGTGTGTTGATTTATTTTGTTCTTACTGTACATGTTTACTGCTTACTAACATCCAATAAGTGAATGATGCAATAATCTAAGATAAGAATTATCTGCATAATAAGAGATCTGAGCATACACGAGTTTCCTTATGGATATCCGCGTATATACGCGAGTTTTGGTCTGTAAAGTAGCGTATGGGTTTTTGAGAAAAGAAAAGTAAAAATTTTATTTACAGAGCTAGATACTGATTCACCCCCCCCTCTCAGTATCTTTCCCAACAACTAATATTCAAGATCTGTCAGGAAATCCTCCCTTGTGAGGATACTATCCATCCAAAAAATAATAGGGATAAAAATTACTAACACAAAAATGACATCTTATCCCATTATTTCCCTTAATATAGAGTGCTTAGTGGGGCTTTGCACCATGGTGCTATATTTTGTATAATATACTTTAGGTAACTTCATAGATATTACCTCTTACTTTCTATTTACATTATTCCACACTACAGAAAATAGATCAAATCAATGGTCACATTCTAGGTGGGTTTACTCTCAAAAGGGTTTACCAGGGAAAAAATTGAGTCTATTATGGATAATGTGTGTATTTATTTCTATTATATATTTGTGGCATTTCAACTATTTCTCTCAATTAAGTGGAAAATCAACTAACTAAAGAATTTTAAATCTAAAGGAAAACTTAACCTACATAGTATAAAATTTAGTAAGTACATTATATATATAGTGATGAATTGTTATAATGGAATATCCATGGTATCTTACATATCATATTTCTATTAGAACACATTTCTTTGTATATTTTTTCGGAAGTTGCAAGGATCCAAGAATTGATCTGAGAATGTCACATAATTATAGCTATTACTAATGAGTTTATTTGCAATAACCTTCATTATTTTTTAGGAGAAATATTTGGGAGGTTGGAAGCACAATTTTCCAACATCAATCACAATATGAAACTACTCATTGTGGGTCTAGAAAGCAAGCTCATATGTTCATAGAATATGGAGGCTCTAACTCATAAGTCGTAAGATAGGGTAAATGGGGAGATCATGAACACATGGAGAAGGATTAAAGGAAATAACCCAAGAAAGATAAATTTATTTTTGAGTGGCATTAATAATTCATAGTCCCTACTCAATATGGAACTGAAGGTGTACATAATACCATGCCAAGTTGAGATCGGTGTGCTAAAAATGAATCACTGCTTGCAAAAATTAGAAGTATATTTTAATTTTCACCATATGTATGAAGCATAGAAGCTATCATTTTCTATATTGAAGTTAGAGGACCACATTGTGACCTATTTGGAAATCCATATAGAGACGCTTAGGTTAGAAGGTGATATACTAGTAACTAGGTGGGAGGAATTCGAAACCTTATTTAAGTACCAATTTCACCCTATAATGTATGTACATTACCAATGGATGTAGTGGAAATACATCAGGTAGAGGAAGGGGAAAAGTGTACAAGATTACAAAGCTAGGTTTAGAAATATGGCCATCATGTTAGGTATCTCTCAAAATAACTTAGACGTATTCCTCAGGTTTCCAAGGAGGTCTACATATCCATCTACAAAATCAAGTGATTCTTTTGTAAACCAAGAAAAGTGGATGAGGTATGTGTACAAGCACAATATATAGAAATCATAGGCCAAAAGAAAGAGAAGAAAAGTGGATTGTAGTAGAAATAACACTAGGATTATTCCAAGGAGGGGAATAATAAGTATAAATGGGGAAAGGCTAAGAAGACACTAACAAAATTACATCCATATTTTATCTTAAAGAACCACAAGAAGGATGTAATGAAAAAGAATCTTTTAGCCACAAATTAGAGCAATAAAATTGAAATAAAATTCTATGTGATAAGAAGAATTTATTCACATTATTATAGAAGGAGGTGAATCTAAGTAGGATTCATCACCAAGAATAGAAGGAGATGACCAAACTATTCTACATTATGATCTAGTTCAAGAAGACCAAGAAAAAATCCCTACTCAACAAAGGATCATAAGAAATATCGTAGTAGTGGATATATTCAATAGACTTGGATTATAGGTTCATAATAATCCTATCCCATATCCATTGGGATGGGTAAACAAGGATGTAGAGATCAAGGTAACAAAATAGTGTGAGATAATATTTGTGGTATGTGTTGATTATATTAATGAAGTGGAATTTGACATAATAGAACTGGATGTATGTGGAGTCATTTTTAGGAGTCCCTACATGTATATGATAGATGAAATACTACTGTATATATCTAATCAATACCACCTAAACAAGTATGGGAAAATTTCATCACCAACATGCACAATGTCAAGTCACAACTTTCAATGGTAAGTGACAACCAAGCCAAGGAGCTAATTAGTTCTAGTAAGAAATGTGTTTTAATTTTCTTAAGAGAAAATTAGCTTGATGATTATGCAATAATAGGAAAGAAATACCTATAGGGGTGTAATAAAGAATACAAAAAATAATTGGAAGGGTTTCTACATGAGGAGTTTTCTAGGATCCTAAATGGATACTACTTAAGAGAGAAGTGGAGCACAAAATTGAATTATTTCCAAACTCTCTATTGTCGAATATTGGGATGTATAGATAGTCCATTATTGAATAAAATGGAGTAATGAATAATTGAAAAACACTATCGAAGTAGGGTTTGATTCAACCAAGCACCTCACCTTCTATGCCACCCATTATAATTGTACAAAGAAGGATGGGACTTGGTGAATGTGCATTAATTACAAAGAATTATACAAAATTGTGCTCAGCAATTGATAACCTCTACTAGGGCTCATGATTTGTTAGATCAATTTTAACTTGTAAAATACTTCACCAAGATGGGTTTAAAATCAGGATACCACAAGGTTTGAGTCAACGAAGAAGACACCTATAAGACTATTGTAAATACTTAGAGGGGGGTGAATCGTTATTTCCTTCAATTAGTTAATATTTAATCTTTAGAGAATTAAATTCACATTAACATTAGATTAATATCCCAACAAATAAAAGTAAACAACACCATTCAACAATGCACGACATCAAGATAGTACACAACATATTTTTAGGCGAAAATCCTTCTTGGAGAAAAACCACCGAACACTTATTAATATTTATCTTCAACAATTTACATCAATATGAAGCTTTGAATTCTAAATTTATTAGCTCCAATTGAAAGGATACTCCAACACTTTATTTATGAAATCCAACTAGAAGGATTCTACAATGCCTTGGCTTATAGTCTCCAACTTTAATGATGCTCCAACACCCTGTTTACCAAATCCGACTAGAAGGATGTGCTAACACCTTGATTTATAGGCTCCAAAATGAAGGGCGCTCCAATGCCCTGATTTTCGAGCTCCAAATGGAAGGATTTTTCAACACCCCACATTTATAATTCATATAACCTTCTGCTATTGACCACATTCAACTCACCTTCTGCTATTGACTGCATTCAACATCTCATAATATATCCACTACAAAAAAATCTCACCAGTAGCCTCTCTCAGCCATATAAAATACTGGTGGCATCATACACATTGGTTCATAATTTGTCGACACTTTCTGAGTCCTCCACAATGGAAGAAATATATCAGTAATGAATACTACACAACATCCATACATAATTGGACTCTAGATATAACATAATGGTACAAAATCCATAGTAATATATTTTCAATGTCTTACATAGTTCAATCTAGTCTAGTATCTGAAATACAAACCTTACTCAACCTATTAAAATCATCAAACCCTAGAAATAATTTTTCTCAACAATATAGCAAATGATAGAAACATACAAATCCATAGCGACTTCTTAGCATATGTTTGACAAAAAATTATGCAAAAATATACCAACTTCTCATCAAGTCCTCAAGTCTACTGATGTACTATTGTAGTCCCTAAAGGCATCTCAAGTGTGCTAAAACTACATTCATTGCCAAACTTCAAAACAAATCAATAATTCCTTTTTCAGCATAAAAAAAATACATACCTCTGACAATAATACTCGAAGGTGATATTAATTAACAACCTTTTACCACCTTCTTGATCTGAAGCATTTTTCCTATAGATGTTCTTCTTTTAGTAAATTAGCTTCGGGATTAGCTGAAGATATATTCACTATTAACCTTATCCTCTTATACACAAGTGATTTTGCCCTTATTTTTTGTATATGAAGCCTCTTCTCAAACAAATCTTCAAAATCCTTGTGAACTTAGTATTAATTCATAATCATCAATGTCAAAGAAGAGTACTCCACTACTTGTTACTAATAAAATACAATTTATATGAGCATAACTGTGATTGTTCTAACCTTTGTAGGATGTGTTAGCATCCACAATGTCCAAGGCTAACAAAGGATATCGACAGAGGTAACCTCAAACCAACATTTTAGTTTGGCAGCTAGCCCTACCAAATGAGAGAGGGATCTCTCTATGAAAATCACAGCCGAAGGGTTTGATTAAAGGAAGAATGGATTTTTGGCTAGTTAGGTTAGCTCTATGGTTTTGAAAATTTAATGGTTTTTTTGCTGGACCATGGATGAAAACTAGTTAGCTAGGTCAAATTATCAAAGCGTTATATTTGTAAATATATGGAGGAGAAAGATAGAAATGCTTTTATAATGGGCTTAGGTTTTTGTCAGAGTAGTGTAATGTTTGAAAATAAAAGAGGATTTAATGAGCATGTGTCATGAATTCATTAAAATTGAAGGAAGATTACATAAAATGAAATTCCCAAACAAAACAGAGCTTTCATGAAAGAATTATGATTATCAAACTTTTAGGAAGATCACTGAAGAAAACAAGATGTGGAAAGGAAAAATGTATATCATTTACACAAGACTATAGCAAAGAAAATAAAACATCAAAAACTCACTGCACATGAATTCCTAGATAATATATGCAACTCGTCGTTTGATTTCCTGAATAAAAAGTTGAAGTACAAGCAACAATAGTCTCACCCTCTAATGTCCAACTATCAAAATGACTAAGAAATGCATACATATAGACAAAAAACCATTTCCCCTCTCTGAGGGGTCGAATTCTAGAGTGGAGGATCATTTCACATGATTTGCTAACCTAAAACCTAAAGACTAGGGAGGTTAACAAAACTCTCCTCAAGATAGAAAAATGGATACATTTGACCATGAAAGATATTTAGAAGCATGTATCCACCTATTTGTCAGTCTAACCAGCCTATTTACACCTCAAGACATAATTACAACATCAAAAATGACAAATTACATCAGTAGAAGTCGAGATGGACTGATTCAACTGAGAAAACTATCTTCTAGGAAAAAAACCTAGTGATATTATGAGCAAAACGCAGCGTGTTAGGAGAAAACCCAACGAATTTGGTGCAAGAGGATTTTGAAGGCCTTCCTGAGGTCCAAATCAAGATCTGAAAGATGCTGGAGAAATATATGCATGTATAATACATCATAGAATCTTAAAGCACTAAAAAATACTACTTATATCCCTATAAAACTCAATTCTCCCACAACTACTCCAAAATCACAGCGAACTTTTGAAAAACATGGCAGAAAGGTGTTTTTTAGGTGGTTTTTTGACATTTTTACCCACCATAAAGTGCTCACAAGGCTGTCCCAGGGGTTGAAGCTGATGTAGAGGTAACTAAAAACCAAAATATGTAAAAATTTTGGCATTTAGAGGCCCCCAAAAAAGTGCAGGGTCAGGTACGCTGCGTTTTTGAACCAAGGACTGAGCAAAAATTGCCAAACATTAGGGAAATTTTGAGGTCTAAAATGGGCCTCCTAAGGAAATAATAAAATAATAGCTAAACCAATAAAATAATATTTATGAATTTGAAATTCAATTTTTGCACCACAATCCATGTAACCATAGTTAAATTCAATTCAAAAGTTGTACCAAAATAAAATTAATAAAAAAATTGTATTGATGTGACTATAAATAAGAATGAGCTTTTCAAGAAAAAATCAATATAATTAAACAACTAATGCATTTTTCCTTTGTACTTAAATAACTTAAAATAAAATATAAATATGAGTTTATAAATTCTTAATTATATTATATGCTATTAATTAAAATTTATATTATTTAAATTGTATAATAACATGTAATTAATATACTATATAAAAATAATATAATATAATATAATATAATAAAGGTATAGGGATATGCATTGTTTCTTTCAAGAAATATGAAATGACAATAATATATTTTTATTCAAAAAGTGTAAATGAAATTTATTTTGAGTACTTTACTTTGAATTTAAAAGTACTTAGAGCACTACCATAGTTAACCATGAGTTTTTGTCCACCATTGAGAATCTGACAAGTAAGTACCTTTAACTCAAGCAATGCCACCTCAACCATTAGGGATGATGTCATCCACTAAAATGTGATTGGTTATCATAAAGTGGATTTTGATTGTACATTTTCCTTAGGAGGCCCATTTTAGACTTCAAAATTCCCCTAATGAAGTCCAAAAATTTTAAATATTTTCTACAAACATAGTTATCAAAGGTAGGTCCATATCTCTCTAACAATAATTTTTTTTGAAAAACGGAGAGAGGATCTTCTTCGTTGGCATGTTATAAATAATAAAATTCTCCAGTTTCCAAAAATAATTTCCCATTTCATCAGAATCAAAGTTTAAAGTGGATCACTAAAAAAATTGGAAAAACACAACGCCACGAGGGAAAAGCGTAGTGTGATCTTACAGGGCACTTTTGACTGACTTCCTAAGCTCCAAATAAATATATGAAGGTATCATTGGAAAGCTTATGATTTATTCTACATAATATAGTAATCAATAACTGCAAAAAAGTCTCCAAACCCCTGAAAAATATCTCTTTAAGTCAATATTTTCAGAAGTGTAGAAAACCTCCTGTAGAAATTGTAGTTTTGGCATTTCTCCCAAATAATAATACCAGTGTATAAAATGAAGGAGGGTTTTTTTACTTGGTATAATTTGGACAAAAACCTCTTTAAAATTTATAAAATTCATCTCTATTTGGGCATAAACACATTTTGAAGCAAAATTCTCCATCTGTGCAATGTAAACCCTAGGCAGCCCATATCTTGGAAAGGTGAAGCTATGATTTATTGGAATTTGGTGGGCTCATACCTACTGATTTTAACTCTGTGTTTGTATGGATTCTTTCCTCCCTCCATTTTTTGATATTTCACAACAAACACTAATGGGATGAAAGGGAACAACGAGGTTTTTCTTGGAAAACAAGGAATTAAGGTTACTTTCTTTAGGTGATCGAATGCAGGGGTTAGAGAGGAGATATGCAGGTAGGGAAAATTTAGGGAGATATATAGGGGTATTGGGAGGATTGGTGAAGTGGAGGATGACAAAAATAGTGTAGGGATAGCTTTTAGGAATTAAAACACAGTCCTAACCCTAAAACTACCAAAAACACAACGTAGGAGATAGGGTTAGGTATAGGGATTAGGGAAATGAGCGAGAAGGGATATGGAAAGATTTGGGGAGGTGTGTAGGGTGTAGTGAAGGGTAGTATGGGTAGGGAAACTATTTTTTGCTATTGGAGGTCAACCACAAGTGTCAAACCATGAAACAACAATATGGAGGCTAAGAGAGACCTCACCACTGAAATGTTGAAGAAATTGAGGAAAAGAAGAGTTTGTAGGGTATTAATTACTTGAAAAGAAGATTTTGGAACCCTTGGTTACTGAAGGAAACCCTTGAAAATGATCCTTTACCCTCAAACAGTGAAAGCGTAGTGTGCCAATGAAAACACAGCATGCTCTTGAAAAACATAACGTGAGAAAGGAAAATGCCTTTGAGAGTGCAATTTTGATGATGAGTGTGCTTGGATGGCTCTCACTAAAATTTTGGAGCTCAATATCAATTAAAAGAGTGATTGGATTGTTTTAATGGTATTTTAAAACTCAAAATCACTTTTTAGCATATGTCATGGCATGACATCATCCTTCATTTGAAACCAAAAACCAAAGTGATGTGTTTTTCAGCCATAGCTTTATGAACTGAAGAAATATTTTTACCTTTATTTTCTTTCCTAAAATTATTACTCCCTTTATGTGTGGACTCAAGACCATAAACATGGATTTTTTAACTTAGAAACTAACATGATGATGACAATTACAAGTGATGACCTAGACCAAGACCTATATGACAATTTGTCTGATCCATGAATGTACACTTGAAAAATAAAATTACCATGATGAATAATGATAACCATGAATAATGAAGGGAGTATCATTGTCCTAGACACACTAGCGAGTGACCAAATTTTTATTTGAAGACCTACTGAAACCATAAAAATTTGACTTGAGACCCCAATAAAAACCTTGTAAGAGCACATTTGATCACTCGTGACAGGCAGAACTGACTGACACTAACATTGGCTCCAACTGGGGATGACAGCTCCTTGGAGGTGTCAAGAACATCGTAGACCAACTAGTCTTGTCCATTGGGCATGGAGTCAAAAACAAGATACCAAACTCAATACCGGAAACTGATAGACAAATTGAACTGACTTTGACTAAAAAAAAAACTGACTACTCACTAAAGCAACACTTATGGTGTTAGGTCCCTATATTACCAGTGTAGTCCCTTATTTTTTTTAGTGTAGCCACCTTATTTTTATTCTTGTACTCCTGTAGCCCCCATATTGTTATTATTATGCCCCATAAAAATCCACTATTGTTATTTTTGTTCCCTTACATTATTATTGTTAGGTCGGCTAGGACTATATTGTGACCCCATGGACTCTTATATATAGAAAGGAGTTTTTGTCATTTGTATCATCCAAGAATTGTTCATTTATGTAATGTAAAGGAGGTTTCCCCCTCAAAGTGGCTAATTAATAAGGTGTTGATCTCTCTTTTATTATATTTTTGGATTTGGTTTCATAACATTTGGTATTAGAGCTTTAGATTCTAGTGTTTCACTGATTCAAAAAGGGCACTGTGCCATTTTCGCTATAACTTGTTTTCTATGAATTTTTAGAAGCTAAAAAAAAACCATTTGTGAATAAATCCCAAGGAAATTCGTGTAAAAATTTCAGATTTTGGCTCACAATAGTTTTAGAGATATGATCTGTGGATGTTAGGGTTTTTGAAGGCTCCCAAATTTCATCTCAAAGAGGTTACCTTGGGACAATCATCATAAATCTCTCTCTGAGCATTGGATTGGAATTCTATAAAATGTGGCTGAAATTACATGGAATTTAGTTTCCTGTGTATCAATTTCAATGCCGGAGGAGGAAACAATGACACATGGCACACCATACAAGTTATCTCTACTAAACCTATCCATAATTAGGTCATTGTGGGATATTGGGCATAAATTTGTCTTGTAGGATCCAAATTAGGTCAGACCTATGGCATTGGAAAGAATATTCAGAGGGATACTAAAAGACTGAAGATCAAGGGTCTGAAATTACATATATGCATCAATTTCAATATCAATATCCTCAAAAGGAAGAAAAAAGGTGTGTATTTTTTTTCAAATTGCATAAGTATTGTTTGAAAAATTAGTTTGAAGTGATTCCAAGGGCATATTGAAGCATAGATGTCAGTATTGGGTTCTAAAATTCCCCCTAAAAATAATTCAGCACCCATTAAGCCCTTATAAGGCTCTACTATGACTCATGAAGAGGAAGAAAAGCAACATGATATATCAAAATTACAAGAGAAAGTGCAACAATTTTTTCTCTCGCAAAGAGCAATAAAAAATGAAATGGAAGTTTTGAAGGAAGGCATGGAAGCTAATATGGATGGTTTGAAGAATGGCATGGAATCTAAGATGGATGACACGGAAGAAAAAATGGAAGACATGAAGAATGATCTAAAATTAGACATGGAAGGTTTGAAGGCAGGTTTGAAAATTTTGATACAAGAAATGATTCTTAATGGAAAAAAAGATAGTAGAGGAAACTCACCATGAGAACAAAATAAATGTTAATCATGATTTCATAAACTCTAATGTTGGATTGAAGACCCACCATATTCCAAAGATCAATATGAGGAAGTTTGATAGCAACGATACCGTAACATGGATACTACATATGGAGCAATATTTTGATCTCAATAATGTGCAAAACACACAAAAGGTATGTAGGACAACTTTATATTTAGAAAAAATACATTTGTGTGGTATCGATGGATTTTATCTTGTAAAAAAATAGTCACTTGGTCAATTTTTATGGAGGAAATGATAACACATTATGAGGATATAAAGAGAAACACCTTCTTTAGCCAATTGATATATATCAAACAAAAGGGTTCAGTGGTGGAGCACATTGAGGACATAAGAAAATTGAATATAAGGGTAGTTGATATTCCAGAGGAACACATGATTTATTTCTTCATAGGGACTTTAAATGATAACATCCAACATGAGGTTCACCTTTGGGAACCTAATTCATTGGAGAAGGCATTCAAGTTGGAAAGAAAAATTGAATGTAAAATTATGGCGACAAGGAAGCCTACCACTCACATCTATAAAGATGGAAGTGTTGCTACTCCTAGAATTGCACAACCTACAAGGTTGACACAAAAATAATTGGAAGAAAAAAGATAAAAAGGAATTTGCTACATTTTTTATAGCAATTACACTAAAGTTCATAAGTGTGTTGAGAAGAAATTATTTTACATAGATTGTGAAGAGGAGGAAGAAAATGAACAAGAAACATCAAAAGAAGAGGATATACACTAGGAACCAACCCTAGAAAAAGAAGAAATGAGTCTAACCATATCATGTAATGCATTGGCACAAATTACCACTCCTCAAACTCTCAAGATATTAGGAGATATCAAGAATAAAACAATAATAGTTTTGATTGATTCGGGTAGTACACATAATTTTATTCATTGTAAGGTAGCCAAGGAATTGAATTGCTTCTTATACCTAGCACAAGAGTGTCAAGTGATGGTTGCAAATGGAGGAACTATAAATTTCTATGGAAAATGCCATAATATCAAGCTAACCATGGGGGAATGTGTATTGAATAGTCCAATTCTTTCCATTCCAATTAGAGGTGATGATGTTGTACTAGGAGTACAACGGTTACAATATTTGGGGACGATAGCTTTTAATTTTCAAGAACTTTTATTGAAATTGTTTTCGGAAGGAAAGGAAGTTGAATTATGGGGTATAATATGGAAGCTAGGAAAGATAATAAGCTCTAATGTCATGACAAAGATTCCTAAGAAAGAACAACGAGGCTTAATTGCATAATTATGCTCACTAGAAGTTCCAACACCAAAACCATTTATTTCTCCATATCTCCAAAGAGTCTTGGACAATCATTCCAAGGTGTTTGAAACTCCCAAAGGACTCCCACCTATTCTTGATCATGATCATGCTATTCATTTGATTCCAGAAAGTGTTCCTCCAAACACTAGTCCTTACAGATATCCTCATGTCCAAAAGAGCGAAATTGAACATATGATTGCAGAAATGTTAGAGGCTAGTATAATTCAACCTAGTCAAATTTCTTTCTCTGCTCTAGTAGTATTAGTGCAGAATAAGGATGGATCATGGCACACGTGTCTGGATTATAGGGAGCTCAGTAAGCACATTATTAAAGATAAATTTCTCATTCCTATGATTGAAAAATTATTGGATCAGTTACATGGAGCAATTTATTTTACCAAGTTGGATCTTTGTTCAGGATATCATCAAATTAGAATGAAGACTGGAGATATTCCAAAAACAACATTTCGAAATCATGAGGGTAATTATGAATTTTTGGTCATGCCTTTTGGCCTTACCAATGCACCTTATACATTTCAAGGGTTGATGAATTCCATTTTCAAACCCTTATAAATTTTTTGTTAGTAATTTTTGATGATATATTAATCTACAATAGTTCTTGGGAGGATCATGTTCAACATGTTGATAGGGTGCTAAAAATATTGGAGGAGAAAAAATTATATGGAAAAACCTCCAAATGTTTCTTTGGAGTACAAGAGGTGGAATATCTCGATCATATTGTATCTCATGAGGGTGTTAAGGTAGACCCTAACAAAATTAAAGCCATTAAGGAATGGAAAGTCCCCACAACCATAAAGTAGTTTCGAGGATTTCTCGGGTTAGCAGGGTATTATCGTAAATTTGTTAACAATTATGGGAGAATAGTAGCACCTATAACAACATTCTTCAATAAATATGGATTTTCATGGACTCTTGAAGCAACTAAGGCCTTTGAACATCTTAAAGAGGAAATGTTTCTAGCACCAGTCTTATCTATGCCAGACTTCACAAAAACATTTATTGTGGAATGTGATGCCCCAGGAAATGGAATTGGTGTTTTTTTAATGCAAGAAGAAAGAACCATTAAGATATTCATGGAAAACCAAAGATTATTGTAAGCGACAATGATCCCATTTTTACTGGAAATTTTTGGACGAAATTATTTTGTTGTTTGGGTACTCAACTTTCTCATAGCTCATCTTATCATCCTCAATCCGATGGGAAAAATGAGATAGTGAACAATTTTTTGAAAGGATATATTCATTGTTTTGTATCTGATAAACAAACAAAATTTTTCAAGTGGTTACCTTTGGTTGAATGGTGGTATAACACTTCTTTCCATACTGTAGCAAAAATGACCCCATTTATGGCACTTTACGGATATCATCCACCATCCATCACATCATCTTTAAGAGAAAATTCTAAGGTTAAAGTAGTGGAAGATCACAACGAGCATCAACAACAAGTTCTCCAACTCTTAAAGGATAACTTGAATTTGGCACAAAACCTTATGAAACAACAGGAAGATCAATATCGTAGTGAGAGACGTTTTGATGTAGGAGACTGGGTATTTTTACGGCTACAACCATACAAAAAAGTGTCCCTCAAGCAAGCTAAGAAGGATAATAAATTATCGCCAAAATACTATAATCCTTACAAGGTGTTGTAAAATATTGGTATTATGGCATACAAATTGGAGCTTTCTGCTTTGCCTTGAGTGCACCCAGTTTTCCATGTTTCATGCTTAAAGAAGGTTATAGGTGACAAAATTCCAGTTCAAACAATATTTCCAGAACTTGATGAGGAAGGAAAAATCCTATTGGAACTTGAAGTAGTCACGGAAACAAGAACTCAATAGCTACGAAATCGATCAATTTCAGAGTATCTCATCAAGTGGAAGAACTTACCGACTGAAGATTCCACATGGAAGGATGAGAATTTTATACAGAAGCATTCAAAGCTACTAAAGTGTTGAGTACAACCATTTTTTGAAGGATAGGGGCATGTTAGGTCCCTATATTACCAAGGTAGTCCCTTATTGTTGTTAATTTAGCCCCCTTATTGTTATTGTTGTACCCTTGTAGCTCCCATATTGTTATTATTGTGCCCCATAAAAAGCCACTATTGTTATTTTTGTGCCCTTACATTATTATTGTTAGGTCGTCTAGGATTATATTGTGATCCCATGGAATCCTATATATAGAAAGGAGGTTTTATCATTTGTATCATCCAATAATTGTTCATTTATGTAATGTAAGGTTTTCCCCCTCGAAGTGGTTGATTTATTAGGCCTTAATCTCTCTTTTCTTCTATTTTTGGAGCTAGTTTCATAACATACAAAACTTATTGATGGAAGCATATCATCGAGACTTGAGGGCTTCAAATCCTAATGAAAACCACCCACCTACCGAAGACATATGTACAATCATGTGAAATGATCCCTCCAGTGTAACCAATCCATCAAATGGCTACTTACTGAAATCCTACTCACACTTTCCTTGAGCAGGCAGAGAAAACAACAAATAGGCCACTCTGAGTGTCCACTGAATATGTGCTCATGATCCATAAATACAAGATAAATCATCTCCCTTGATGATTGCAACACATTGACAAAAGGATCCTGAAACACGTGAATGATTAATTTTTCCTGATGATCAACAAAAAAAAAAGAATCTTCTTCATTACTCTCCTGATATGACTAAAAAATTGTGTATGAGCTTTGTAATGAGACTCCTGCTGAACAAAAAAATGAAGTTGACTTCCTGATCAAATTTTTATGATCTATGTTTTGAAGCTCATAGGTAACTAATGGAGAAAAACTTTGACTACATAAAACATCCAAAACGTCAGCTACTGGATCATGGAAAACCCGAGAAGACTGCATCAACTTGTTATACATTGTTTCCAATGAGACTACATGATTTTATATAGGCTTGTCTGTTGATTAGCATTTGTCATTGATGTCAACCCAAGTGGCACCAAGGGCTACCCCAATATTGCGTGGGAATTTTTACCTACCAAATTAATATATTTTGGGTCAAGAATGCTTTTGATGGTTTCTACTTGTCGAGATGTTTCTGTTGATATATGGCACGCCACGTAATTCTTCACGGTTTGAGAGATATTCATGTTTGAAGTTTGTAAACCTAGTTAGTGGGATAAAACCCCATGGGGTTGTGACATGGGTCATTGAAAAGTCATAGTTAATATTTTTTAAGCTCCTAAAATGCCTCCCACGTTCACTTGTTGAAGCCCCTCTCAACCTAAGCATTTATATAAATTGTGATCCTCATATCCTCATTATGCAAGTGATATCGCCATCTGAAATAGGTCATCGTGGAATTTTCTCTCTAGATTTTTTTCTAAGAAGGTTCAAAAGCTGAATTTTTATGAGGCGATGCCGAAATCCTGAGGAAGCTCCTATAGAAATTTCAGATCGGGTGCACAATATTTTTGGAGATATGATCTGTGGAATTTAGTGACCTTGGGAAAAATGTCATAACTCTCTCTCTTTGAGTATTAGATTGGAATTTTATATAAAGTGGCAAATACTAAATGGACTATAGTTTTCGCTCTATAAATTTCAAAGTTGAATAAAGAAACAATGACACTTGGCACATCGTATAACTTCACTCTACTGAAACAGTCCATAATTAGGGCATTGTGAGAAATTGGACATAGCTCTCTCTTGAAGAATCCAAATTGGGTCAGACCTATGGAATTGGAAAGACGACTCAGAGGACTACTACAGGATCGAAAATCAGATATTGGGGATCTGAAATAACATATATACACCAAATTCAATATTGAACTCCTAGAAGGCAAGAAAAATCTAGATCATGTGTTTTCAAGGGCTGCAAAGGACCATAATTTATAGGGCATCAAAGCAAAGCAAGGTGCAGCAAAAGGTAGCATGACAAGAGCAGCAACCAAGGTGCAGAACAGCAGCAAGAAGTTCATCACATGAAGTCTTCAAGTAGGAAGCACTACATACAGTCACTGTAAAGGTATCATTGTACTAAGTCATTGTAAATACATTATTGTAAAAATTGTTCTAGTGTCTATCTGCCAAGAGTTGAAGAGGCATTGTCAGGAGGTCTAGGATCATCATTAGGTGGTTGTGTCATAGTTGGGGTTATGGTCTAGTCTGTATTCTTCTTCTACATCATTCTATATCATTGTAAAGTGGACCATTTTCCCTGATACAGGAGTCCATTCTTCTTTTATTATTCTAAAGGGTGGTAGGGTGGTGCTAGGGTGAGTTGTAGCTCATTAGGTGTTGGGGCATCTGTTCAGTTGACTACTGAAGAATCTCGGGATTTGGAGCGTCCATCCAGTGGGAGTTGGAGAAGAATGCTTTTCTAGATTCTAGGAAGTTGGAGATTTATTTTCAATTGGAGTTGAATATTAAATAATAATTAAAAAATAATTAGGTGGTTTTTGTCCCAGAGTGGGTTTCCACCTTACAAACTATGTGCATTTGTGTTCCTTTTGTTTACTGCTATCATTGTACAAACACTGATAATAATTGAATATTAACTCATGCTCTAATTTAAAGGAATACTGATTCACCCCACCCCCCCTCTCAGTATTTCCAACAATTGGTATCGGAGCTTGGTTCCTTCAATAGCAGTTTAACAGCTGGAAGGAGGTCATGGAGCATACCAAGAATGGTGTGCTTCTATTCAATGAAAATAATTATGCATTTTGGAAAGGAAGAATGGAGGTCTATCTCTTGGCGCAAGGTTCAAGTATGGGACACTGTTCAAAATGGATTTACATCAACCGTGGATGAACAAGGTAAGAATAATTTGATAAATGATGCAAAAGCAAAGAATATTATTATCATTGGACTTATTGAATCTGCTTATCATAAGGTTTTGGGTTGTAAAACCACCAAAAATGTATGGGACAAGCTTGAGAATATATATGCAGGTGATTCAAATGTCAAAGAAGCAAAGCTTCAAATCTATAGAGCAAAATTTGAGCAACTAAGAATGAAAGAAGATTGAAACATTGCTGCATACTTCCAATACGTTGATGAAATAACCAATACTCTTGAAGGATTGGGAGAGCCAGTTGACGAGAAGACTATTATATGAAAGATTCTTAGAACTTTACCAGGGAGATTCAACCCAAAGGTATCGGTCTTAGAATATAGCGCAAATCTAGACAAACTCAGCAAATAGGAATTACATGGAGTTCTCATAGCATATGAAACGGTACTTGATGAAGAAGAGGGTACTTCGCATCTAGAAACTGTATTCGTTGCATCAAAGAAAACCAATAAGGACAAAAAACCTTCAATTGAAAAGACATGCACCTTCAAGTGTGAAGAAAAGGGAGATGATGAAGAAGGTCTTTCAGATGAAGAATATGCTTACTTTACGAGAAAACTAAAAATTGGTAAGGGAAAATTCAAAGGTAAAATTCCATTGATATGTTTCAATTGTGGTGAGGTTGGGAATTTCACATCAAAATGTCCGAACATAAGTGATGGAAACTCAGAAGGAAAGAAAGGCTTTTATAAATTCAACAAGCAAGGATCCAAAAGGAACTTTCTCTCTAAAGAAGATAGCTCATCATCCGATGAAGACAGTGATAGTGAAGAAGAAGCCAATGAGAGAGTATTTTTTATGGCCAAGCACAATAAACAAGAGGTATCAAAAAACGAAGAAGAAGGATTGACCATAGAAGAATTTCCTAAGGAAGCAATCAAACTTATAAAAGAGATCAAGGCAGAGAAGATCCATTCCAATACTCTTGAAGAACAAGTTCAAGGTCTCAAAATTGAAGTTTAAGAACACAAATGCATTGAAGAGTCACTTGAAAATAAGTTCGAAGAAAGCAACCAAGAAAAGGAAGAATTAGAAGCCGCAGTAGTCTCGTTGCGTAAGGAAGTGAAGAAAGGAAAAACTATCTAAAACTATGCCAAAAACTCAAGGGAATTGGAAGAACTCATCAACAATCAATGGTTTGACAATGACAAAACTAGCATCGGTTACAAAGAAGAAGAAGCAAGACCTTATACAACAAAATACAATGAACCTATGAGATCCGACATGCATGTAGACTTCATTAGACAAGATTCGCAAGAACAACCTTGGAAGACAATTGCTCGAGGAATAGTTCCATCTAGGTACCAACATATTTTTTATGGCTACTATTATTCATGTGGAAAATTTGGTCATAAAGCTGTAGAATGTCGCATGTACCCTAGGAACGAACACAATTCCAGGAGATCTATCAAATATGAACCTCCTAGGGCTCAGTGAAACATTAATATATTTGAACATTTAAGAAATAATATTGAATGTTACAAATTTCAAAACTTTGGACACATAGCTAGAGACTGCAGACTTGAAAGTCCTCCAGAAGAATATTCGAAGTCACAGAATGAACGAACATGGAAGAAGAAGAAGATTGATAATTGTGTTATCGCTCTTAAGGCTCAAAACAATAAAGATGTGTGGTATGTTGATAGCGGTTTCTCAACACATATGAGTGTAGATAGAAATAAATTTGTATCTCTGAAAGATAAGAAGGATGGAACCATGTCCTTTGGAAATGATGGATCTTCAAATGTTGTAGGATCAGGTATTGTCACTCTCGAGAGCAAAGATGATCTAGCCAAGAATGTTCTATTGGTTGAAAACATGAATCATAATCTACTCAGTGTTGGACAAATTTGTGATCAAGGACACACAATACTATTCAACTCCACAAAATGTGAAATTAGGAAAGGAAGGTATGGTGAAATTGTGGCTATAGCAATTCGAGCTCCAAATGACATATATTTTTTGGATGAAGCAACTAAAGCATGTCTAATAGCTAAAGAGGATGATATAATATTTGGTACCAATGATGATCGACTAAGTAAGAAGTTTGCTACAAATAGGCAAAGTGATTTCGATATGTCTTTACTTGGTGAGCTGACATACTTCTTAGGGCTTCAAATATCTTAGCAAGATAAAGGAATATTTATATGTCAAGCCAATTACATCAAGGAAATTCTCAAGAAATTTAAAATGGAAGATTGCAAACCCATCCTTACTCCGATGGTAACAGGTTGCAAATTGAGCATATAAAACTCATATAAGGATGTGGATCAAAGGTTGTACAAATCTATGATTGGTAGTCTTCTATATGTAACAGCCTCTCGGCCAAATGTTATGTGAGTAGTTGGACAAGTAGCAATATTCCAAGCAGCACCAAAAGAATCAAATTTATTGCCATCAAAAGAATTATTTGATATCTAAAGGGAACAACAAAATATGGCTTGTGGTATCCCAAGGGTAACAATATCATTATTCATTCCTTTATAGATGTAGATTGGGAAGGAAGTGTTGATGATCGTGAGATTACTCGTGAAGCATTGAAATATCTTCACCAGAATCTTGGGATTCTCCCAAGTTCTCATTAGATTTTCCTTATTCAGAATATAAAGGGGGAGTGGAAGTGTGTACAGGTCTACAGGATTGTCATAATATGATGTAGAGTGTTTTCCTTGATGGCAACCCACTTGATGAAGATGATGGCAACCTACTTGATGAAGTTGTCCTTAATGCTTGATGAGTTTATTAATGATGTAACCGATGTTCTACAAGCAGCTCGTAAGTACCAGAGAAAGAAATATGTACATGGACGGGCTAGAAATACGATGAAAAGTGTGTGTCACAAAGCATACGCGGATTTGTTAAGGCGAAGTATCGTATGTACGCGGATAAGTACATGCCAAGTCGCGTATGCTCAATTGTGCTCTAAAAGAATAAAACCAGGGGTTACTACCATGGTATTGACCCATTGTATTGAGCACTGGATTGTCTATGTGATTCCGTCCAGGAATACCATCGGAAGTTGTGTGGTTTTGGCTCATGGTATTGTCAAAGGCTAGATCTATTTAAGGAGAAGAAATTCATTGTGCAAGGGGAGTGCATGAGTCTGGGTTTGAATGTATACTTCACTCTGAAGTATGTCTGAATGGAAAGGGTAACAGTTTGATGATAGATCTGAAATGTATATGTATCTTCTGGATCTTTTTATGGAATGATTAGATCTGTGATCTGGCGAATGAAGATCTGATCTGTTTATCTGTTCTAGAGAGTTGCACTGCCCTAAAATTTCTGAAGATCTATACGCAAGTTCGTCAAGGAGAAAGCGCGTATATACACGGCTTGTATTCAACTAAAGTGCATATGGGAATTGAAGGTCAGCTTTGAAATGTGTGTAGATGTATACGCGGGTTGGTAGTTGTGAAAGCGCGTATATACGCATGTTCAGTGAAGAAAAAGCGCGTATGTAATTTAGGGTTTTCTGAAGTATGTGGTATGAAATGTCTGATCTGTTCTGTTGTTTTACTGCTATCTGTTAATGATGATCTGGTTTGTTCGAATATTGATTATGCTGCTATAGAGCAAGTTGTTGGTTTGATGAATGTTCCTTGAGCTTAATTGTGTGGCTTGGATCCAGTGTGAAAATTGATGAAACGTGGTCCACAAAGGTGCTGAGAGTTGTAGCCTTTAGTCAGGGGGTTGTAGCTCCCTTTCAGTGAGGGCCGGTAAATGAGTGCAGGGGGTTGTAGCTCCCTTCCAGGAGAGGCTGGTAAACGAGAGCAGGGGGTTGTAGCTCCCTTCCAGGAGAGGCTGGTAAACGAGAGAAGGTTGTGGCCTTCTGCAGGTGGGTGCCTGCGTGCTGGTATGAGTCTGCACCAGTACATGGTTGTAAGATGTTTTCTCTATAATAAAATATTGAAGGCTGAGACAACGGCAGCGGTGGTTTTCTCCCGACTTGGGTTTCCACCTAAAATCCTGGTGTTCATGTGTGTTGCTTATGTGTGATGGTTTATTCTGTTATTAATGCACATGCTTACTGTTTATTGAACATCTAATGAATGAATGATGGAATGATATAAGTGAAGAATTATCTGCATAATAATATTGCTAGACATACGCATGTTTTATTAAGTATATCCGCGTGTATACGCGAGTTGGCTTCAGGAAAGTCGCGTATGTGTTTTGAAGTAAGAAAAAGTAAAAGTTTTGAGTAAGTCCTAAATACTGATTCACCCCCCCCCTCTCAGTATTTTTCCTAACAATTGGTATCAGAGCAGGTCCTTCTGCAGAAGCTTGATCACTTGAAGGAGATCCATCGCAATGGGAAGGATGCAAAAGAAGAAGGCTACTCTAAAGGAGATATCTCAGAAAACATGTGCAGCAGAAAATGAAGAAGATAAAACAGGTACTGATTGTTGTTCTTATGATTCACTTTCTTGTGCATGCAATGGTGAAGATAGTGAAAGTAATGTTTTGGATCTAGAGGAAGCTATCAAGATCAAAGTTGAAGATCAAGAAAGATCACTTAAAGAGAAAGAATCTATCTATAAAGGACAGATAGAAAAAATGAATGGTCAGATGGAAATGTATCAAAGACGGATAGAAATGTATCAAAGGGTGTACGATAATGTGACCAATCGAAATGAAGAACTTGAAGCAGAAATCATCTCTCTGAAGGAATATCTGGAAAAATCAAACAAAAAGAATGAAAGACTTGAAGCTGAAATCATCTCTCTCAAAGAAGATCTAGAAAAATCAAATAAGAAGAATGAAGAACCCCTACCATTCGAAAAGGAAGGACTTGAAGCAGAAATCATCTCTCTCAAAGAAGATCTAGAAAAATCAAATAAGAAGAATGAAGAACTGCTACAAACATGTGAAGAGAAAGGAAATTGGTTGAAGGAAGAAATTTTAAAATTGAATGATCAAGTAGAAGAAGGAAAAAGGGTCGAAGAAAGCATGAAGAAGCAATGCCAAAAATTGGAGGTTGAGGTAAACATTCTCAAAGGTAAATTAGAAGAAAAGGATAAACTCTTGAGGTTTCATGATAGTACTAAGATTCTGGACAATATTCTTAGTAATCAAAGGTCTCCTGCTATTAAACCTGGTCTTGGTTTTCATGAAACTGTTAAAGGAGAATCTAGTTCACAAGGAAGTGCTAAAAACTCAAAAGATGTCAATGCAAAACCTGAAGAGTTGAAAGAAACAAGAAGTTAACCGACAATCATGAACACTCAAAGGAAATCATTCAATAATGTTGAATGCTTTAAATGTCATAATTATGGGCATGTTGTAGCAAATTGCAGAAGCAGATTGTTTCAGTCACAAACAAACAGATTCTATACAGAAAGGTGCTCTGGTTTATTTAAGGGATATTGTTTTTCATGCAGCAAGTTTGGTCATAAAGCAGCTGATTGCAATAGAAGAAAGAATAGAAGAACACAGTATGATCCTTATGCTTACTTTTCTGGTCACATAAGATGTTATTCTTGTAACAAGTATGGACATGTGGAAAAAGAATGCAGGATGAACATATCTGAGAAATTGGACAATTTCCAGCACACGATAAGAAAGTTCAAGCAAAGCTGGAAAAAGAAGGAGGACCGGTCAAAAACGTAGGGAATATTGACCCTACTGTAGTCATCCACTTCTAAAGCTTACTTCTCTTAATGACTACAGGAGTGATGTGAGATACATTATAGGGATTAGTAATGTATCGTCACAGGGGGAGCGATGTATGGTGATTCCCATGATGGTTTTGGTTATTCTGGTTATGTTTATTTCTAACAGAGCATCTGATGTGAAGAAGACAGGTATAGGTGGTACAAACTCAGGGGGAGATGAAGGAATGTGAATTTTTCAATGTGTCACTTTCCATACGCAGGTTCTGTGAACTAAAGCCGCGTATACACGCGAGTTACAGTGGAGATAGTCGCGTATGCATTTATGACAAGAAAAATAGTATGACAAGCTAAAGATCAGGAGCACAGGTTCAAGGGGAGCATCAGTCTGACTACTAATGATTGTATTATTGGCACTGTATATGCTTATTTCTCAGTTCTAAATGATGATGACATGATACATAGTTTCTTATGATGAGATTATAGATGAGCCCTGTTTGCTTTTTGCTGAAGAGTATTCTTTTTTTTCACACATGGATGAGATGGAAGTCTTATGATTCAGAGATAAGGACAGATCATGCAAAGATTGTTGCTGATAACTTGCTGTTGAAAGAGTTTCAGGTTGCACAAGCTAAGGAGGAGCCTTGGTCATATGGAAAGGATGCTTGGATGCACATTTTTAGGGGGAGCATTAGCCTTGTTGAGCGTAATGCATTGTTGGCATTATGATGATTCTGAAATTGAAGTCTTTCTGGTACTGGTCATAAAAAGTCATATTTGTAATTTGATGAAAAGGTCATGTTGAGACCTATGATGTAAAATTTTAATATTCAGTCATGTAAGGACTTGATCAAATATAAACCCACTTGGTTGGGTACTTGAGTCAAAATGTGTAAACACACTTGGTTGGATAATTGAGTCAAAATGTGTAAACCCAATTGGTTGGGTACTTGAGTCTCATATGTAAATCCACTTGGTTGGATCTTTGATGTAAGTATGAGTCCTTGGTGATAGGAAGGTCATAGAGTCATGTACTTCATTTCAAAATATGTTTGAACTCGGGGGGAGCATGGTAACTCAGTGCACATCAGATCTACAACGCTCTTCTATCTACATGAACCTTGTGTTGGTTTTGATCCGCCCTTTGCCCTTGATGTCAAAGGGGGAGAGTGACATGGTGTTTGAATAGGGGGAGAATATCATTATGCTTAATGTATCTATCTTTTGTGGTGATCAAACACCATCGTGGTTGCCATCAAGTCCAAAGGGGGAGATTGTTGGCAATATGATGCAGAGTGTTGTCCTTGATGGCAACCCACTTGATGAAGATGATGGCAACCTACTTAATGAAGTTGTTCTTGATGCTTGATGAGTTTATTAATTATGTAAATCTGATGTTCTACAAGTAGCTCAGAAGTAACAGAAGAAAGAAATATCAGAAAGTGCCAAAATAATGTTAAACAAGGTATGTCACAAGGCATACGCGGGTTTGTTGAGGCTAAGTCACGTATGTACGCGGAAAGGTACGTGCCAAGTCGTGTATGCTTAATTGCGCTCTAAATTAATAAAACCAAGGGACTTTACCATGGTATTGACCCATTGTATTGAGCGTTGGATTGTCTATGTGATCCCGTCCAGGAATACCATCGGAAGTTGTGTGGTTTTGGCTCATGGTATTGTCAAAGGCTAGATCTATTTAAGGAGAAGAAATTCATTGTGCAAGGGGTGTGCATGAGTCTGGGTTTGAATGTATACTTCACTCTGAAGTATCTTTGAATGGAAAGGATAACAGTTTGATGATAGATCTGAATCTATGATGCACCTATGAAGAAAATGATGAAGAGGGATCTCTAGATCTGAAATGTATATGTATCTTCTGGATCTGTTTATGGAATGATTAGATCTGTGATCTGGCGAATCTGTGCTGAAGTAAAGAATGAATATCTGATCTATTTATCTGTTCTGGAGAGCTGCACTGCCCTAAAATGTCTGAATATATATATGCTTGTTTGCAACAGAGAAAGCGCGTATATACGCAGGTCGTCTTCAGAGAAAGCACGTATGGGTTGTGAAATTAGATCTGTAATATGTGTAGATGTATACGCGGGTTGATATGCATGAAAGCGCGTATATATGCAGGATTATTGAAAGGAAAGCGCGTATGAAAACTAGGGTTTGCTGAAGTATGTGGTATGAAATGTTTGATCTGTTCTGCTGTTTTACTGCTATCTGTCAATGATGATCTGGGTTGTTCGAATATTGATTATGCTGCTATAGAGCAAGTTGTTGGTTTGATGAATGTCCCTTGAGCTTAATTGTGTGGGTTGGATCCAGTATGAAAATTGATGAAACGTGGTCCACAAAGGTGCTTAAGGTTGAAGCCTTCAGTCAGGGGGTTGTAGCTCCCTTCTAGGTGAGGCTGGTAAACGAGAGTAGGGGGTCGTAGCTCCCTTCCAGGTGAGGCTGGTAAATGAGAGCAGGGGGTCGTAGCTCCCTTCCAGGAGAGGCTGGTAAACGAGAGAAGGTTGTAGCCTTCTGCAGGTGGGTGCTTGCGTGCTGGTATGAGTCTGTGCCAGTACATGTTTGTAAGATGTTTTCTCTATAATAAAATATTGAAGGCTGAGACAACGGCAGCGGTGGTTTTCTCCCGACTTGGGTTTCCACCTAAAATCCTGGTGTTCATGTGTGTTGCTTATGTGTGATGGTTTATTCTGTTATTACTGCACATGCTTACTGTTTATTGAACATCTAATGAATGAATTATGGAATGATATAAGTGAAGAATTATCTGCATAATAAGATTGCTGGAAATACGCATGTTTTATTAAGTATATCTGCGTGTATACGCGAGTTGGCTTCAGGAAAGTCGCGTATGTGTTTTGAAGTAAGAAAAAGTAAAAGTTTTGAGTAAGTCCTAAATACTGATTCACCCCCCCCTCTCAGTATTTTTCCCAACAAGGATGGTTGTGTGTTAGGGGGAGTAGAAGTGGGTACAAGTCCGCAAGTTGGTTGTGTGTCAAGGGGAGTTACCCTTTGCCATTGATGTCAAAGGGGGAGAGAATGTTGTAGGAAGAGGTGTCATGATCACAGGGGGAGTACTTGTGTTGCCATCAATGCTAAAGAGGGAGATTGTTGATCAGCGGTTGTCATTGATGACAACCCAAGCAGCACCAGGGGCTACCCCAATATTTCATGGGAATTTTGATGTACCAAATTAATATATTCTAGGTCAAGAATTATTTTTATGGTTTCTACTTATCGATATGTTTCCATTGATATATGGCACACCACGTAATTCTTCACAGTTTGAGAGATGTTCATGTTTGAAGTTTGTAACCCCAGTTAGTGGGCTAAACCCCCATGGGGTTGTGGCATGGGTCATTGAAAAGTCATAATTAATATGTTTTAAGCTCCTAAAATCCCTCCCACATTCACTTGTTGAAGCCCCTCTCAACCTAAGCATTTATATAAATTGTGATCCTCATATCCTCCTTATGCAAGTGATTTCGCCATCTGAAACAGGTCATCATGGAATTTTCGCTCTAAATTTTTGCCTACAAAGGTTCATAAGCTGAAATTTTTATGAGGCGAAGCCAAAATCATGAAGAAGCTCCTGTAGACATTTTAGACCAAGGTGCACAACATTTTCAGAGATATGATCTGTGGAAGTCAGTGTTTTTGCAGGCTCCTGAAATTCATCTCAAAGAAGTGACCTTGGGAAAAATGTCATAACTCTCTCTTTGAGTATCAGATTGGAATTCTATACAAGTGGCAGATAGTGCACAGACTTTAGTTTTCGCTCTATAAATTTCAGCACCGAATAAAGAAACAGTGACACGTGGCACATCGTACAAGTTCGCTCTACTGAAACAGTCCATAATTAGGGCATTGTGAGAAATTGGGCATAACTCTCCCTTGAAGAATCCAAATTAGGTCAAACCTATGGCATTGGAAAGATGACTCATAGGACTAGTATAGGACCGAAAATCAGATATTGGAGATCTAAAATAATAGAGATACACTAGATTCAATATCGATCTCCTAGAAGGCAAGAAAAATCTAGATCATGTGTTGTCAAGGGCTGCAAAGGACCATACTTTCTAGGGCAGCAAAGCAAATCAAGGTGCAACAGAAGGTAGCATGAAAAGAGCAGCAACCAAGGTACAAAACAGAAACAAGAAGTTCATCATATGAAGTCTTCAAGTGGGAAACACTGCATACAGTCACTGTAAAGGTATCATTGTACTAATTCATTGTAAATACATTATTGTAAAAAAATTTCTAGTGTCTATCTGCCAAGAGTTGAAGAGGTAGTGTCGGGAGGTCTAGGATCATCATTAGGTGGTTGTTTCATAGTTGGGGTTATGTTCTAGTGTGTCTTCTTCTTCTACATCATTCTATATTATTGTAAAGTGGGCCATTTTCCCTTGTACGGGAGTCCATTCTTCCTTTATTCTTCTAAAGGGTGGTAGGGTGGTGCTAGGGTGAGTTGTAGCTCATTAGGTGTTGGGGAATCTATTTAGTTGACTACTGAAGAATCTCGAGTGTTGGAACATCCATCTAGTGGGAGCTGGAGAAGAATGCTTTTCTAGATTCTAGGAAGTTGGAGCTTTATTTTCAATTGGAGTTGAATGTTAAAGAATTATTAGAAAAGAATTAGGTGGTTTTTGTCCCGGAGTGGGTTTCCACCTTAAAATCTGTGTGCATTTGTGTTCCTTTTGTTTGCTGCTATCACTGTACAAACACTGATAATAATTGAAGATTAACTAATGCACTAATTGAAAGAAATATTGATTCACCCCCCCTCTCAGTATTTCCAACATTGTCATCCTTTTCTTGAGATATATTATCAAAAAATTTCCTCAAAAACTGAAATGCATCAAAAATTAATGGTACATAATTATCTTGCATCAATTCATAATATGTTTCCAGTTCTAAGATTTGATGTGTGGTTTGAAACTCAATGTAACTTAGTGGCTATGATTCTGGAGTGAAAGAGGCTTCAATATCACAAGTGACATTCTCAACCAATTCATGAGAAGGATGCTCGTTTATACTGTTGAAAACTCAGTTATATTCTTGCTTATAGTTTTCTATTATTTTTTCAAATGAAGAGAAACACAAGGGAAAGGAGTCCTGATTAGGAAGCTCATTGTCTTCTTCACGATCCATATAAAAACTGAAAGAATGATGATTTCTAATTTGAGGAAAGTTTTCTCTTAGTAATTGAAATGAAGCGAAACTCAAAGGAAAAGAGCTTTCACTTTGAAATTTTCTGCATTTTCTTCATTGCTGTCATGATTGATATGTATAGGCTCGGTGCTATATTTTTGTGGTTTTAATTGAAATTCCTCCTCTCGAAAAAATGCCAATGACTACCTTAAAGAGTCAAGCTCGATTTCAACAACATAGTCATCATCATATTGATCATACTTGGGTAAATCAACAATATAAGTAATTTCATAGAACATACACATTAGATCAACAAATTTTTTCTCCTTAGATTGATCTACAAATCCATTTTCATGATTGTCCATAAATGAATACAAAAACAATCATTTTATGATCTATGGTAACTGGAATTATCATGAAAATAGTTAGGGCCAACAACATATTCTTCTTCTAAAATAAGTGGGACATGGTGTTGTTTAAAAAAAATTAATCTCTCATGATGGTCTTTTGCATCATTTATTCCATTTTACTTACCAAAATGCTGAGCTTCTCTTTTGAAGATGTTAAGTGCTCCTTCTTTATGTTCTCCCTCCCTTTTGTTTCCAACTTTGACCTTTTGACCAACATATTAGCTTCCTTAGCTATCACATTGTCCTGCATTGTTTCGAGTGTTGTAGTGTTCCTTTCTGTCAATTGAAACTCCATTTCCAGATAAAAGTCATATGGGTAGTGTAAAAGAGCTGAACTGGGAGGCGGTTTTATATCAACAGGAATTGAATCATATACTTGATTGAATCTGGCTTAAAAGTGTTATATTATTTCTCCTGACTGTCTTTTAAATTGATTATATTCTTCTATAATTAGAAAATGATTATTCTTGATCACCCATTTATCAAGAAATACTTTCACAAACTGATGGAAATCGAAAATGCTTTCAGCTGGTAAGTTTTTGAACCATTTCTTAGCTTTTCCTTGCAAAGATAGAGCAAACATCTTGATACTGGCATCATATTCTTCAACCTAAAAAAGGTCGAGAAAATTTTCAAAACTCTGAATGTGTTTCTCAGCAGTGATACTACTATATTCTCCATCAAACCCAGGCAGATAGTTGTAATAATTTTTAGGGAAATCATGGAGTATAGGGGTAATATGAGTGGCTTATATCTATCTGGAATTTTAGTACAAGGTATAGGAGTATGTATAAAAGCTGTAAGATTAGTATTGATCACTTGAGGCTCATCAAGTTGAAAATGATCATCATGATATTTGGCAAAAGGGTCTCGACCAAGATCAAAGGTGTATGGAGAGTTTGTATTCAAAACCTTTAAATGAAAGGAATCAAATGGATGTCTGTGATATTTTCTCAAACACAATAAACCTTGGAAAACCTGCTTGACATTATCAGGAAAAAGAGAAGAAATAATTCGCGACAAAGAACATGATTTCTTCAATGAAAGTCCAAGTTGAATACCCAATATTCCCATGTTATCTTTTCATGTTTCAATTGGTAAGGTTCATCCTTTAGTGGAGCCTTTATATTTGATTCAAAACTCATTTGGAGTCACCAGGTGGATGATTTCAGCCTTACCATGTCTGATCATTATCGACCATCAACAATTAGATCTGATCCTTTTGTTCTTTCCTGGGGAAGATCTATCACCTCTCTCCCCGCCAACGATGCTAGAAATGTTAGCCTCCACAATTTCCCAAGGCTTATAAAGGATATCGACGAAGGTAACCTCAAACCAAGATTTTAGTTTGGTAGCTAGCCCTACCAAACCAAAGAGAGCTCTCTCTATGAAAATCACAAACAAAGGGTTTGAATGTCAGAAGAATGGATTTTAGGATAGTTAGATCAGCTCTGTGGTTTTGAAAAATTGATGGTTTTTCTGCTGGATCAGAGATGAAAACTAGGTAGCTAGATCACATTATCAAAGGGTTACATTTGCAATATATGGAGGAGTAAGATAGAAATGATTTTATGATGGGCTTATGCTTTTTTCAGTGTAGTGTAGGGTTTGAAAATGAAAGAGGATATTAATGAGCATGTGTCATAAATTCATTAAAATTGAAGGAAGATTACATAAAATGACATTCCCAAAAAAAACAGATCTTTGATGAAGGAATTATTCTTATCAAACTTTTAAGAAGATAATTGAAGAAATAAAGATATGGAAAGGAAAAGTGTATAAAATTTATATAATACTATAACAGAGAAAATAAAACATCAAAAACTCACTGCACATTAATTCCTAGATAATAACTGGAACTGGTCCTTTGATTTCCTGAATAAAAAGATGAAGTACAAGCTACAATAGTCTCACCCTCAGATGTCCAACTATCAAAATGACTAATAAATTCATACATGTATACAAAAAACCATTTCCCCTCTCCTAGGGGTCGAATCCTAGAGAGGAGGAGCAGTTCACATGATTCCCTCACCTAAAACATAAATACCAGAGAGGTTAACAAAACTCTCCTCAACATATAAAAACTGATACATTTGATCATGAAAGATATTTACAAGCATGTATCCACCTATATTTCACTCTAACCAGCCTATTTACACCTCAAGGCATCATTGCAACATCAAAAATGACAAATTACATTAGTGGAAGTCGAGTTGGATTGAGTCAACTGAGAAAACTAGCTTCTAGGAAAAAACACAGTGAAATATCAGCAAAACACAGTGTGCTAGGAGAAAATGCAGCAAATTTTGTGCAAGAGACTTTTTGAGGCCTTCTCGGGGTCTAAATCAAGATCTGAAAGATGATGGAGAAAGATCTGCCTCTCTACTACATCATAGAATATTCAAGCACTGAAAAATATTGTTTCTAGCCCTCTAAAACTCAATTATCCCACAAATACTCCAAAAGTGCAGTGAACTTTTGAAAAACAGGGCAGAAATGTGTTTTTTATGTGGTTTTTTGACATTTTGACCCACCAAAAAGTGTTGACATGGTTGTCCCAAGGGCTGAAGTTGATGTAGAGGTCACTAAAAACCAAAATATGTAAAAATTTTGGCATTTGGAGGCCCCTAGAAAAAGCACAGTGTGAGGCACGCTACGTTTTTGGACAAAGGACTGTGCAAAAATTGCCAAAAAGTCCAAAAATTTCAAAAAAACTCTGAAAAACTATGGCTCAAAGGTAGGTCCATATCTCTCTAACAATAACTATTTTTGCACAATTTAAAGAGGTTTTTTCTCTTTGCATGTTAGGAATACAAACCTCCTCCAGTTTTCAAAAATAGTTTCCCATTTCGTCAGAATCAAAGTTTAAAGTTGATCACTCAAAAATTGGAAAAACACAACTCCATGAGGGAAAAGCATAGCGTGATCTTGTAGGACACATTTGACTGCATTCCTGAGCTCCAAATAAATATATGAAGATAACAGTGGAAATATTAGGATTTCTGCAACACCATAGAGCTATCAAGCATTGCCAACACCTTCTCCAAACTCCTGAAAAAATTTCTTGAAGTCAAGCTTTACATAAGTGCAAAAAACCTCTTGTAGCAATTGAATTTTTTTCATTTCTCCCAAATCATAATACCTATGTATAAATTGAAGGGTTTTTTTTGTTTCCTGGTCTATGATGGACAAAAACCTCTTTCATTTTTGTAAAATACATCTCTATTTGTTCAGAAACACATTTTGAAGCAAAATTGCCCATGTGTGCAATGTAAACCCTAGGTAGCCCATATCATAGAAAGGTGAAGCTAAGATTTCATGGAATTTAGTGGAATCACACCTACTAATCTGAAATCCTTTTTTGTATGGCTCCTTTCCTCCCTCCATTTTTTGAGATTGCACAACAAACCCTAGTGGGATGAAAGGGAAAAACATGGTTTTACTTGGAAAACAAGGATTTAGGGTTACTTGATTTAGGTGATTGAATGCAGGGGTTAGGGAGGAGATATGTAGGTAGGGAAATTTTCTAGAGATATATAGGGGAAATTTGAAGCTTAGGGAAGTGGAGGATGACAAAAAGAGTGCAGGGATAGGTTGAAGGAGTTAAAACACCGTCCTAACCCAAAACTGCCAAAAACACAACATAGGAGCTAGGATTAGGTATAGGGATTAGGGAAATGAGGGAGTAGGGATAGGGAAAGCTTTGGGGAGGTATTTAGGGTGTATGGAAGGTTAGTATGGGTATGGAAACTAGTTTTTTCTGCTGAAGGTCAACCAAAAGTGCCAAACTATGAAAACACAACTTGGAGGCTAGGGGAGACTTCACCATTGAAATGCTAAAGAAACTGAGGAAAAGAAGAGTTTGTAGGGTATAAATTTCTTACAAAGAGGATTCCATAACCATTGGTTGCTGAAGGAAACCCTTAAAAATGATCCTTTTCCCTAAAACAGTGAAAGCACAACGTGACCAATGAAAACACAACGTGCTCTTGAAAAATGCAACGTGAGAGAGGAAAAATATTTTTGAGAGTGGAATTTCGATGATGAGTGTGCTTAGATGGATCTCACTAATATTTTGGAGCTCAATATGAATGAAAATATTGATTGGAGTGTTTTAATGGTCTTTTAAAACTCAAAATCACTTTTTCGCATATGTCATGGCATGACATCATCCTTCATTTGAAACCAAAAACCAAAGTGATGTGTTTTATAGCAATAGATTTATGAAATGAACTAGCATCTTTACCTTTATTTTCTTTCCTTAAATGCTAACTCCCTTTATATGTGGACTCAAGATCATAAGCATGGCTTTTTAAACTTGAAACAAACATGATGATGACAATTACAAGTGATGACCTAGACCAAGACCTATTTGATAATTTGACTGATCCATGACCTGTACACTTGAATAATAACATGATGATGATGAATAATGATAACCATGAATAATGAAGGGAGTAGCACTGACCTAGACACACTAGCCAGTGACCAAATTTTATTTGAAGACCTACTGAAACCATAAAAATTTGACCTGAGACCCTAACAAAAACCTTATAAGATCACATTTGATCACTAGTGACAGGAAAAACTAACGGAAACTAACAAGATGTAATTCATACAAAACAATAGTCTTGGATTACAAAGGTTATATCAAGTTAGGCTATAAATTTTAGGTCTTCAAAATTTTGACAAGATTACAACAGACTTTGAGCAAATATGTCAAGGAGTGCTTTAGAACATTCTGAAACCACTTTTATAACTTCAGATGTAAATTACCGCATGACATTGCTCTTGTATCTAGACACAACCTTAAATTCTTGATGAACCTTAACAAAAATGAGGTAGAATAATTCATTTCACTTGTATTAGTTATTAATACTGGAAAAATCTGATTAGGGCTTACTTTTTTCACTGAAAATTCACAATATGTCTCAAGAGGAGATGTAATTCCAGAAAAATATGCTTCAATTCCAAAATTTCAACAAATATTTGATCTACAAGGGTAAAAAAACAGATGAGTATGCTCCAAATACACCAGGTATTAGGATCTAAATAAGGGACCGAATAGGCCTTTGTAATATGTCTAATATTGGTCACAATAATCTGCAATATATCTTTGACACTGTCTTAGATAGGTTTTAGTGAGAATGTCTAGACACTATGCTTTGGTGAGCTACATAATAGAATTGGCAAGGGGTCAAATTATTGCCTAAAGTAAAGCTAAATTTGTGCCCAAAATTGTACTTGTAGCAAAAAAAATTTCCTCCAAATTAATATAGATTATCCCATAAATGCATGCCCAGAAATGCTTCAGACCTCCTTCCAAAACTACCTTAGAGAAACAACACAAAATTTCATTTGTTCAGAATAAAAAATAAAGGTTAATATATTTCATATTAGGTAGCCTTAGGTGAGTGTTAATGGCCGCAAAGAATTCACCTGGATCAGTCTCAAGAAGAAGGTCAATGGCCTTAAAGATGTATGATAACCCAAAAAAAAAAAAATGCAAAGGATGCAAAAATATTGAGCCCAGAAACCTTTCAAAAACTTCAACCTTTCACTCTCATATTTACTTGACTTCACTATCCCATAAAACTTGGACAAAATTGTAGAATATTAAGTGGTTAATGCTTGCCTTGGAAAGAAAATGAGCCTCCTTTTATAGTGATAAAAAAAAATTGTAGGAGGGCTGACCAATTTTCATATTTTGGAGGGATCCGACTTGAAGGAGGGAAAATAAATTTCAAATTTCAATTTGGAGTCAAAATTTCAGAGATTAACTTGGAACTCAAAAAAAAATATTTTGGAGCCAAAAGTAAATTTATTTGTGGAGGCCTAATTAAATGCAATTTTTGATTAATTTTTCTTGATAAAAATCCCTTATTTTTTTTTACTTTGATTGGTATGATCCCTTTTAATTTAATTACCTTGGATATTATAAAATTTTCTTGTAACATATCCATGGGGCTCATTAGATCAAAATTAGGGCTTCAATATTCAATGAGCAGTAACTCCTTTACTATGATTAATTATGAGATGTACCACCTATAATTGGAATCAACATGATTAGGAGAATCAGATGATGATGATATTAAGTCCAGAAAATATAATCTTATTACCCTATTTCATCATCAATTGTGGGCCATATAGGGCTTCCCATGACATCTTGACCATGCTCAAATTAATGAAATATAGAAAAATATTAAGAGAATTCAAGAACCCATGGTAGCATCAATAACAACACCATTCCATAACCTCCCCCTTTTTCATTGATGGCAGCACACATACTCCCCCTCCAAGTACTGCCTCCCCCCCCCCCCCCCCCGACTCCATGCCTTTGATCTTCCTGAACTGTTTTCTATCCCCGTTTGACATTAATGGCAAAGGGTTACTCCACCTAAAAAAATATTTTCTTACAAAATTCCTATTTTCCTTTGACTTTTTTTCTCCTTTTTAGTATGAATCTTGATTCGAAGCATACGAAAAAAGACCACTTTAGCTGTGCATAACAAACAACCCTAACAACAGAAATGACTACTAATATCTTCAGAGCTGTAGTTAGATGATCAAGACAAATGCTGCAAAAATCTAGTTCTATGCATTAGAAGACATTAAACAGTAGAAAAAACAAGATTTACTCCATAGATCCAATAGACAAGACAAGAATATATCCAATGAAATTTTTATTAATGGCACCTGGGAGGAAAACACAAGAGGGTGTTCCCTGTTCTCCTCAATGGGATGGGTTCTTGTAAGTCCTCAGCACTTCAGATTTAGAATTCCTCTCTCTTGATGGTGTAGAAAACCCAGACAAAAATGGAAAAATATTTGGCTATGATGGTGGATCAATAGCCAGACCAAGGGTTGAGATCCAGAGTGATCTTTAGGCAAAAAAAGGTGACAAATGAATGGGAAAGTCCTTCTATTTATAACAAAATATTGAGTTATTCTAGATATTGGTGCATAGTTAAAATATTATTGACCAAATCAAGATCCAACTTTTATGGAATATTTTATTATATTTGTTGGAGGGAAAAGGAATTTGACTTGAGTCAAATCCCCTTATTTATAAATAATAAATAAATAAATTATTTATTTATCATTTTATGTGATTAAGTAATAATAAATAAATAAATGATTTATTTATCATTTTAAGGATGTGCTTAAAAAATAATAAATAAATAAATGATTTATTTTTCATTTTAAGAATATGGTTGAGTGATAACCAAATAAATAATGATTTATTTAATTATTTAAGGGAGATTTTGTCATATTTAACAAAGAATATTATTTAAGTAATGTTTAAATAATTATTCTTAGAAAATAATAAGATAAATAATGATTTATCTAGTTAATTTCCTTGTTTTGGGTTAAATATAACCAGGAATATTAATTAAATTGTTGTTTAACTAATTATTCCTTGAGGAAAATATAAAAAATATGGATTTATTTAATGTTTTCCCATGGGGTTTCCTGTTTAGACCATAAACAACTTAATAAATGTGGTTTACTAAGTTATTTTTCATAGTGAATGAGATTTTACTTGGGGTAAAATTGGTCTTACTTGGTGTACTTGGGTCCATATAATAACAATGGATTATATGACCAAAAAAATGGTGTAACAGATTGCCCCCCAGCTTGCGAGCATTAGGAGCTGATCGTATGACCGAAGTATGTTGTAAGAACTCAATCACTAGACAACAACAGGGAAGTAAAAGAGAGAGGATTTTAAGGTAGACCAAAGTGCTGAAATAACTAGACCCTGACGAGGTGACTTGCAGGTGTGACAAGTCTTTTTGATAAGTGAGTACCTACTATAGGCAGCGGGGGAGGCATACCTATGCCCACCGAGGCAATAGTACAAACAATAAGGCGTCTGGAAAACCACGAGACGACATAATTCTGGCATGAACATGAGCCAGATAAACAACACGATAATGAATCTCACATACATATTGTGCCTGGGATAACAGTCGAGACTGGTACAATGATATCTGAGTACATGAGATATAAATGCAACCCAGATGCCTCTGAAAACAGGAAAGGGCTCTAAAAATCTGAATGATACATGCAAACAAAAAGGCGCTGCAAGTGGCTGAGGTTAACATCATCAAATGTATGGAGCTGCATCGAAGGCTGTAATGAAGAGGTCATCCAAGTGTGTGGGGGGCTACCTATAGGGCCACCCCCTCATGAGGGTTGAGACATCTCACACACACCCGAGAATCACTGATGTCAACTGCTACATCACTAGACCATCGAGTATACGGATCTCGATCATGTTGAAAAGGAGATAGAGCTAAGAAACAATCAAGTCAAAGGGCAATGAGGATTCCCTTTGCCTGATCCGAGGCACCGAACAAGAGTGGAAGCTGGAACCAAGGTACACCTACCTCTAGACCTGTCTTCTGGAATGAATGAGCTGATGTCGACAGAAGGAGGTTTGCCATAGGTGAGGCAATAAGGGATCCTCAACTAAGGCACGAGAGCAAATAGTAGAGTGGCTGACAGACTAAAACCAATGATGATGCTGAAATGGGGGGGAATGAGTAGCGAACAGATGACTTCCCTTGTTAGAGCATAAATGGCATGGATGGCCTGGCAGCGACTGACACAATATCATGAGGGATAGGGGACACTGGGAATGAAGGCCATAATGTGCGACATGAGAGAGGGACCAAGAAATGAAGGATGGAGGACTATATCGGGGTGCGAGAGGACTTTGGATAGACTCCATGAAAAAAATGATGACTCAACTCGGATGCTCTAAACAAGGGTGACTTGATGGTGCTGCGACACAGGAAAAAGGTCCAATGGGGACCATAAAATCATAAGTACAAGATGGTAACTCATGACGAAAGTCGACACAAGCGTGGAAAAGTATGGAGGAAACATGGTTCCCCCGGTACGAGTGTTGCAAGTGAAGAAATTTGATTTTGAGGAAGGGTGAAGTGGCGCTTCTTGGGAAAATGTGTCACGGTGAAGTATCAAATCACTAAAAAATAATAGATACCCATTTGAGGGCTTGATAAGAGCTTTCCAACGGTGTAGATGGTTTGGTAAATGGAGCTACAGTTGGGTCACAGTAGGCGAAAGAAAAAACAGGGGTTTCTCTTTTGATAAGGCATTTTCCCTCCAAATTCATTCATTTTCATGTGGAGCTGTGGTGAGTGTAGAGAGGAGAGTGTTGTGGTTCACATGTTTTGGCCAGGTTGGAAAGACCAAAATATAAGACAACATCAAACCACTTTGGGATCCTAGGATCTAGCCCTCCTAGATACAGAGAGGGATCTCTCTATAAATGCAAAGAATGATATATCTTTAAGGCTCAATTTCAGGTATTAGGCTAGGTATGAAGTACAAGGGTTTATGATTTGGTTTGTTTGGTTGGAGATTATTAACTGAGAAGGTTAAGGAAGTAAAGAATGAACTGAATAGAAGGATGTTTCAGCATGGGAAGATAGGTCAAAGAAAGGTTAATACATTGGGCTATGGAGTCATGAAAGGGATTTACTTGCATAACAACTATCCAAGGGTTTCCATAGGCCAAGTAATCTAAAACAAAGGATATTTTTAGATAGATGGTGGGATGGAACATTAAGAATGAGTGAAATAAAGAAACCAGAGGCAGCCTAAGATAATGTTAGATGTCATTTAAATCCATGCCTGCTTTTGACATACTTCAAAGGAAACTCTCATAAAAGACACAAAGGATAGCTTAAAATTAGGTCAAATTTCATTTAAATCCAGACTTGATTTCAGCATACTCTCAAGAAAGACAATCCAGTAGTCCTCATAACCACTTTCAGAAAGTAGAACACATTAAAGATTAAACATAGAGCAAGGCCTAATATCAGAGAAATGCTTTTAACCTTCAATGCTTTTGACACTAAATCAAAGGGATCTTAGCAAGGTTAGCTGTTGGAAGAGGCACCTAGTGAGACAGGGCTAGCTCTAATCTCCCAGTTTCCAAATTCTTTCAGCTGAAACCAAACAAGAACATCTAAGAAAAAAACTCTATATTCATACATTAGTAAGCATGGACTAGCCAACGTCTATATTGGTTAAATCATGATGAATTTGCTCTTAGATACACAGATAGCAGAAAACATAAAGATAAAGATTTGACAGTGAGACTTAGGGTACTTCCAACAGTATGTCCTAATCTATGCTTGTTGTTCTTTATCTGAGAATAATGGACAGTATGTAAAAACATGAAAAGAGACAATTACAGTAAGAGTAACATCACCAATAATATAGACCAGGATCCTGTGAATCTGCTTGATTAATTGATGTGCAAAACCAGTCACATACTATGAGCTCAGTGGCCTTTTAAAATCCATACTTCTCTTCCTAGCCTACTATATTATAGACTACTTAGCTTCTTCCCCTCAATAACAGTTCTAACAACTAATAGAATCCCAACAACCAACAACTTTTACAATGAAATTTACAGGGGTTCTTATAGGATAGTAAGCGATAGTAGTAGTAGATGTGAGCTTTAAATGATTCATTAAGGCATAGTGGAAGAAGTATTCGTGTCCACTCTACTTAATGGCTCTGCATTGATTGTGTGTACCCTTTAGGCTATTTCAGAAGTCCTTGTCATGTTGACAATATCTTCAGGTATGTTCTTTGAAGTACTCTGGCTGCATGGTGCTCTGTTTTTCCTTCTGAAATAAGTAAAGTGGATAGAAAGTCTGCAGGTCTCCCATACTTCCATAACTGTTGTTCTGACAGTTCTGTAAGGCCTCTATCAGTGTAGTAACTATTTTGGTGTTATATGGAAGATGGAGGAAGTCATGTAGATAGTCCTTTCTTGGAGAAAAATGTTATGTTGTCATTAAATCACAAATATGGCTTGTTTCATGTGTTTTAGGCTTCATTAGGCCTTCCTTGATTATCTTCAGTTCTTATATCCGTCCTTTATCCTTTTAATCATTGGATTATATGCGCTAAGTCTTCAATCATTAGGCATAAATCCTTTAATTCCACTTCTAATACTCTTGCCGCTTCTGTGATGGTCTTTCCACGCTCTGAATCACAACGATTGTGACTGTGGAGACAGAATGAAGTTATCACTCTGTAAACCCTGAAAAATATAATAAAATCGTTAATAAATCCTGCTCAAGGCTTAAAAATGCTTCATAAGGCTCGTGGGAATGGAGGAGCGATGATGGAAAAAATATGGATGCAGCGGAAAAATGGTGAAAAATGAAGTCAGAAGGTAAAAAACAGTCTGATGGATGTTTGGGATGTCGTGAATTGTGAGCCATCATATTATAATGGTAGATGATGATCAACGACTGATATTAATCGATGGGGTTGTATGGAAGGTTAGACAGATGAAAAATGAATGGAGGTAAGATTAAACGTGGGCCGTTGGATTGAAGAAATCGACGATGGATATCGTTTTATGGAGGCATTCGGGGGCATAGGTGAAAAACAAATGAATGAGGACGCGATGCGATGTGGATTAACCAACGACCACGATTAAAAGGGAAATTATGCTGTGGAGGGCGGTAAGCGAAAAATCGGTAGTGGTTTTCATGCGGGGTCGGAGGTGGTAAGTGGTTTTCGCTTTTGGAACGCGATCTTATCAGGGATCGACACATGGAATCACAAAACCGCTTATATCGTGCGATTTCAAAACTTTAACGTTCAGACAAAAAAATTGCGCGATATGCTTCTCAGCCATCGGATGGGAGGGCGGAAAATCTGACGGTGCAGGTTTCGCATGATAAAGGTAAGATGCATGGGTGGAAAAGGCCATCTGGTTTCCTACTGACCGTTGGATCTGAAGGGGTGGATGGTTAAGATTGCATCAGAGAGATGATTTGGGATCTGGTGGACAGTCAGAAAAAGAGTGATGCGATTATATCATGGCCATTGGATCTATATACTAGATAGCCAAGATTGAATCGACGGGTGTGGGTGATGGACTCATGAGCAGAGTGCGGCGGTATCTCATTCGTTGGATCTATAAGAATGAACAGTCGAGATTTGATCGGGGATCTCAAATTGGAGCAGGTGAAGGGATGGCACTTAACATTTTGCGCGATGTGATTAAGTGTAGGCCATTGGATCTGCAGATGATCAATGGTCCAGATTTAGTTGGAGGGGTAATGGAAGAGGTTATGGGCACGAAGCAATTTAGCGCAAGCCGTTGGATCTGATAAGATCGACGGTGGAGATCGAATATGAGGTCGAGCAGAGAAAAAAACCCATCGCATCGGAAAATAGGAATAAACAAAGGGAACACAGTAACAAAAAGCTCTGATTGTGATTAGCGCTTGAGGGCTAGCACCTGTTTTTGGCGTCGGGTTATGTGCGAAGGAAAGGGTTAAGGGCTAAGCCAAAGGGGCTTAAGTCGTAAATGTAAAAATGAGTGTTTTAGGCCTAAATTTAGTGTTTTTTAAGCCAAATGAGGGGTTCCGGTAGATACAAAAGAGGATTTTAAAACCAAATCAAGCGCAGTATATGGCTTAAAATGGGGTTTAGGAGGATTTAGAGGTTATATGGAGGGTTAAAAGGGAATTTTGAGAAGGGAATAAGGGTGAAAAATGGAGTTCTTTTATGAGTGAAAAAAGGGGAAATGGAGGCCTTTTGAAAGAAATTTCTTCACAAAACAGCAGGGTTATTCATGGACACAACAATGAGGGTTCTTTAAAGGATAGAAAACACATGGAGGCTTCAAGAATGATAGGTTTACAACGGAAATGTATCTCTTGAAGACTCAAAAAAAATTTTAGCCGCCTATTTTCTATGTCAAAAATTTATAGGTGGCTAACAGTGGCTCCACATGGGGATGGCATCTTCTTCAAGGTGTCAATAATCTCAAAAAATAATATTTGGGAGTAGGCCAGATGCCTGGTACTTGACACATCTCTTCCTTTCTTTAATCAGCTGCCACAAACATGATGGATGTTATATCAGCAAAAACACTTTCCCAAACAACTACCTACCCATTATATTGTCCTAACATTTTCTCTCCAAGGTGCATTTAGACTTGCAGACATTTTACATCATTAATTTTTGCAAACAGAAAAATAAACCTATCTACTACTACCCTTATTTCTGCATGAGAGCAGATTAAATAGTTGGCCTCATAGCTTCTCTACCTAAACTAATATCTGCCAGGATTAAACTATCTGGTGTATTTCTTTCTCTACATTCTAGAACAGAAATTTAAACACATACAAACTAGGATTAGACTATCTGGTCTGCTGTGGATCCATGACATGGATACCAGCTGCTCATGGACTGAAATTTGTAGAAATTGAAAGAAATTAACTAAGTGCTCACAGGCTGAGCTTTATTGAGATTTCCTACCTACCCTACTCTAACTTGAAATATTTACATGTATATCTGAAAAACACTCTTTTCCAATACATCCAATCAATCAGATGATCCGATGACTAGTCTTTTATTCTCATCTCTTTGAGCATGCTAGATAGGCAGGACCACTCCCATTCTCTTTTTTTTTTAACAACAACTTTTAAAATATTTCTTATTGCCTGCAACAAGCTACCTTTGATGACATGTTATCCTTCTCTAAATGGCTGCAGGAAATGAGCATAAGGATCTTGAAATAATACCTGGTTGTGAGTATTTGATAAGTGATTTTCAACCAGGACTACTTCCTCTTCCACTGGATCAAGAAAACGATTCTTTTGAGAAAGAAACTGTTCCTCATCTTCATCAGTATCTGAACTGGAGGACTTATCATATTTGATAGTGCTGTCCTCTTGTAGCTTTGAGATCCTCTAATCTGATGGGCTAAGCTCTGTGAAAAGATCAATGTATTCTTGAGCAGGGGTTTGTTCCATTGCTTCCTCTTTTTCAAGAGAAGGCTCCTTAGTTTCAAACTACTAAAAAATTTCTTCCTTATTTTCCTCTTCACCCTGTGAGATGGAAGGCTGCTAATCTCCAATCACATGAAAACTATCACTGATGATTAGAGGTGTAATAGAGCGAAAATTCAATGAATCTTCATCTATTACTAGACTTTCATAACTCTCCTCATCAGTGTCATAAATAGCATACATGGGCTCATTACTTTCTTGAAGCTGATGGAACTGATTTTCCTCCCATAAATCTGTTAATGATGGCTCTGCAAGATCAACTTCTGTTTGGAAAACATCATCATCAGATAAATCAAAAATAGGAAAATCATTGAAGTATGCAATGCTACCAATCAAACATACTGGATTATCAACAAGTCTTTCTTCATTTTGATTTATAGGGGATCTTTATGAATCTGCATAATCAAACTCAACAGTTGAATGAGCAAGATTTTTTGCTCTATAAAAGATTTTAGAGGCTGGTTGTCTATTGATGATCTGATTTATTTCTTCTTCAGTCAAAGGGGAAGGTGTTCTTATGTTACTTTGAGCAGAAGTGCAACAGCTCTCTGTTTCTTGTATTGGCTGATTTGGAGGCTGGATGTCTTCTTGAGCCTCTTCTAGGATATCCTCACTTGTGCTGGTAGGGAAACCTTGAGGATTTTCTGATGTTTCTTGATCTATTTATGTTTCAAACAAATCCTCACGATCATGATTATACTCAGTCGGAATACAAGGCTCATGAGTTGTTTCTTCTATATAATCAGGATGCCACTCTTCTTGTGAAATCTGAGATGAATCATAATCTAGAGGGGGAGTCCCTATAAGTGTTGGTTCTCCTTCCACATCAGGTTCTGCATCTTCTAAGTGGTTTCTTGTTTCCTCAGAGCAGCATTCCCTATGAGCTTTTGCCATTAGGTCATGATATTCTCTTATCAGCATAGTACAAGATATAGGTAGGCAATCAGGCAGTCCTTGATCACCTTCCTCTTCATATTCCACAGAGTCTTGAGCTTCATACATGTCTTGCTCATTATCTAGGTTTTGAGTTTGTTCTTGCTCTGGAAAAATTATGGGCTGCTCTAGATAATCAACATTTAGAATAGCTCTATACCTTTCCACTATTTTTTCACCAAACATGGACATCACTCTTGTCATTATATCCAACAAAGAATTTAGCTTTTCTTCTCTGTCCATACTTGGATCCATGTTTGTGAAAAGAGGTCACTATATCTTCTCAACCAGTTCGAGGTCTTCTACCAGTGGAGTCATTTGGTCTTTTGAGAGTTATAGAGTGTGGAGTCGCCAGGTGGATGAATTTGAATGTTTGAATCAGGATGTTGTCCACCATCAGTAGTTAAATACCAACCTAACCAGAGATTTGGGTCTTCTGAGGTCCTAATGGTATCTTAATACGAATTTCACTCAGTTCCCCAGTGGAGTCGCCGTTATGTTGTGGTTCCTATGTTTTCGCCAGATTTGCAAGACCAAAAGATAAGACAACATCAAACCACTTTGGGGTCCTAGGATCTAGCCCTCCTGGATCCAGAGAGGGATCTCTCTATAAATGCAAAGAATGATATATCTTTAAGGCTCAATTTGAGGTATTAGGCTAGGTATGAAGCACAAGGGTTTTTGATTTGGTTTGTTTGGTTGGAGATCATTAATTGAGAAGGTTAAGGAAGTAAAGAAGGAACTGAATAGAAGGATGTTTCAACATGGGAAGATAGGTCAAAGAAAGGTTAATCCATTGGGCTATGGAGTCATGAAAGGGGTTTACTGGCATAAAAACTATCCAAGGGTTTCCATAGGGCAAGTCATCTATACCAAAGGATATTTTTAGATAGATCGTGGGATGGAACATTAATAATGGGTGAAAGAAAGAAACTAGAGGCAGCCTAAGATCAGGTCAGATGTCAATTAAATCCAGGCCTTCTTTTGACATACTTCAAAGGAAACTCTCATAAAAGACACAAAGGGTAGCTTAATATTAGGTTAGATGTCATTTAAATCCAGACCTGCTTTCAGCATACTCTCAAGGAAGACAATCCAACAATCCTTATAACCACTTTCAGAAAGTAGAACACATTAAATATTAAACACAGAGCAAGGCCTAAGATCAGAGAAATAATTTTAACCTCCAATTCTTTTAACACTAAGTCGAAGGGATCTCAGCAAGGTTAGCTATTGGAAGAGGCACCTAGTGAGACAGGGCTCCTAGTTTCCAAATTCTTTCAGCTGAAACCAAACAAGAACATCTAAGAAAACAACTCTAGATTCATACATTAGTAATCATGGACCATCCAACTTCTATATTGGTTAAATCATGATGAATTTGCTCTTAGATACACAGATAGCAGAAAACATAAAGATAAAGATTTGACAGTGAGACTTAGGGTAATTCCAACATTATGTCCTAATCTATGCTTTTTTTTCTTTATCTGAGAATAATGGATAGTATGTAAAAACATGAAAAGAGATAATTACAGTAAGAGTGACATCACCAATAATATAGACCAGGATCCTATGCATCTGCTTGATTAATTGATGTGCAAAACTAGTCACATACTATGAGCTTAGTGGCCTTATACAATCCAGACTTCTCTTCCCAGCCTACTATATTATAGACTACTTAGCTTCTTCCCCTCAATAACAGTTATAACAACTAATAGAATCCCAACAACCAACAACTTTTACAATGAAATTTACAGGGGTTATTATAGGAGAGTAAGCGATAGTAGTAGTAGATGTGAGCTTTAAATGATTCATTAAGACATAGTGGAAGAAGTATTCGTGCCCACTCTGCTTAATGGCTCTGCGTTGACTATGTGTACCCTTTAGGCTATTTCAAAATTACTTTTCATGTTGAAAATATCTTCAGGTATGTTCTTTGAAGTACTCTGGCTGCATGGTTCTCTGTTTTTCCTTCAGAAATAAGTAAAGTGGATAGAAAGTCTGCAGGTCTCCCATACTTCCATAACTGTTGTTCTGATAGTTCTGTAAGGCCTATGTTAGTGTAGTAACTATTCTGGTGTTCGATGGAAGATGGAGAAAGTCATGTAGATAGTCATTTCTTGGAGAAAAAAGTTATGCTGTCATTAAATCACAGATATGGCTTGTTTCATGTGTTTTAGGCTTCATTAGGCCTTCCTTGATCATATTAGGTTCTTATCTGTGTCCTTTATCCTTTTAATCATTAGATTATATGCGTTAATTCTTCAATCATTAGGCATAAATCATTTAATTCCACTTCTGATACTCTTGCCGCTTCTATGATGGTCTTTTTGCGCTCTGAATCACAACGACTATGACTGTGGAGACATAATGAATTTATCACTCTGTAAACCCTGCAAAAACATAATAAACTCATTACAAAATCCTACACGGGGCTTAAAACTGCTTCAGAAGGCTTGTGGAAATGGAGGAGCGATGATGGAAAAAAGATGGATGTAGTGGAAAAATGGTGAAAAACCAAGTCGGAAGGTAAAAAATAGTCTGATGGAGGTTTGGGATGTCATGAATTGTGAGACGTCGAATTAGAATGGTAGACGGTGATCAATGGATGATATTCATCGATGGGGTTGTTTGGAAGGTTAGACGGATGAAAAATGAATGGAGGTAAGATTAAACTGGGCCGTCGGATTGAAGAAATTGACGGCAGATATCGTTTTATGGAGGCATTCGGGGGCATAAGTGAAAAATAAACGAATGAGGATGCGATGCAATGTGAGCTGTTAGATCGGATTAACCAATGACCACGATTAAAAGGGAAATTATGCTGTGGAGGGCAGTAAGCGGAAAACCTACAATGGTTTTCACATGGGGTCGGAGGTGGTAAGTGATATTTTCTTTTGGAATGCGATCATATTAGGGATCGACACGTGGAATCACAAAACTGCTTATATCACGTGATTTCAAAACTTTAATGTTCGGACGAAAAAATTGCGCGATATGCTTCTTAGCCATCGGATGGGATGGCGGAAAATCTGATGGTGTAGTTTTAGCGCGATAAAGGTAAGATGCATGGGCGAAAAAGTCCATCGGGTCTCTTGCTGACCTTCGGATCTAAAGGGGTGGACGATTAAGATTGCATCGGAGATATGATTTGGGATCTGGTGGAGAGTCAGAAAAAGAGTAATGCGATTAGATCTTGGCCATTGGATCTGTAGAATGGATGGCCAAGATTGAATCGGTGGGCGCGGGTGATGGACTCATGAGCGGAGTGCGGTGGTATCTCAGCTGTTGGATCTGTAAGAATGAACGATCGAGATTTGATCGGGGATCTTAAACCAGAGGAGGCGAAGGGATGGCACTTAAGACTTTGCACGATGCGATTAAGCGCAGGCCGTTGGATCTATGGATGATCAATGGTCCAGATTTAGTCGGAGGGGTAATGGAGAGAGGTTATGGGCGCGAAGCGATTTAGCGCAGGTCGTCGGATCTGATAATATCGATGGCAGAGATCAAATCTGAGGTCGAGCGGAGGAAAAAAACCATCGCATCGAAAAATAGGAAGAAACAAAGGGAACACAGTAACAAAAAGCTCTGATTGTGATTAGCGCCTGAGGGCTAGTGCCTGGTTCTAGCACCGGGTTATGTCCGGAGGAAAGGGTTAAGGGCTAAGCCGAAAGGGGCTTAAGTCGTAAATGTAAAAATGAGTGTTTTAGGCCCAAATTTAGTGTTTTTTAAGCCAAATGAAGGGTTCCGGTAGATACAAAAGAGGATTTTTAAACCAAATCAAGGGAAATATATGGCTTAAAAGGGGGTTTAGGAGGATTTAGAGGTTATATGGAGGGTTAAAAGGGAATTTTGAGAAGTGAATAAGGGTGAAAAATGGAGTTCTTTTGTGAGTGAAAAAAGGGGAAATGGAGGCCTTTCGAAAGAAATTTCTTCACAAAATAGCAGGGTTATTCATGGAAACAACAATGAGGGTTTTTTAAAGGATAGAAAACACATGGAGGCTTCAAGAATGATAGGTTTACAAAGGAAATTTATCTCTTGAAGACTCGGAAACAATTTTAGCCACCTGTTTTCTATGTCAAAAATTTATAGGTGGCTAACAGAGAGAAGGCCCTAAATCTTGCGGTGATCATAGCGGACAAACCGACTATTGGAATCGAGATCCGTCAGTTGCAGGTAAGAGGCCTAACCCTACTATTTCTTTTCAGTGGATTAAAAGTTCATATTAGGTCCCTAGGGTTCAGGAACAGCCCCCCACTCCTCCTCACGGCCGGGTCACACTTTTTGGGGAAAAAAGTGTGACCTGGGTAGCAGGTTTGGGGCAGAAAAGTGTGACCTGTCCCAGGTTTGGGCCTGAAAAGTGCGACCTGTCAGGGAGGGGTGTTTATGTGCTATTTTTTGGCTAAGAACTAGGCTTTTGTGATGAGAAGCATCCTTTCCTATCTGTATACTGACAAATATAATGATTTTGTGTAGATATCGCAGAACTACAGATTAACTGAAGAGAGAGAGACCTGGGCGCATTATGGTCAAAGATCTGAGAGGATCAGGGTGTCCGGAGTGCTTTGGCCAGGTTTGGGGTTCTGAAGTTTGTGGAGAACCCTTTGATGAGAGTTGGGGAGCCCTTATTTGCTCAGATTGTCAGCTATTGGGACCCGGATCACGAGGGCTTTATAGTACAAGGGCACGGGACCGAGTTGATGGTCTAGGATATATATTTCCTGACTAGTCTCCCACCACTTGGGATGGTAGGGAATACTCAGCTAGTATTACCACATAGGTGGAATATCATAGAGTTTGTAGAGTGCCATTGCGGCCAGGTCTCCAATTCAAGGGGACTCGGATACCCATCGGGGATTTGGAGAGGTTAGAGACCCGTGCTATGGCCATAGTGGTGCTGCGGATCCTGGGCAACTAGGCACTCCATCACATCACGAGGGGGAAAATGATGCTTGTGGAAAGTGTTTTGAGTGGGACCTACTATGGGTGGGCCCAAATGATGCTATCGTCGTTGAAATGACAGTTGTCTCTATGTAAGTGACAAATGAACCATGACTCTGCATATGGTAAAATTTTGTGCTCTTTCTTCTTTGAGAAGATCCTGACACTTCGACCTTGCATACAACTCTAAGATGGGGGCCCGAGAGAGCCTAGGATGCACTGGTGGGAGCGACTATTGTGCAGAGGAGGAGGTGGAGCAGTTGGATGGGTGTTCCATCCTAATTTCTTTGTTCATTGGGATCAGATGCCACTGTATATAGACGACTATCCCTATATTGGGATGAGTTATTGTGGGGACTCGGATCTGCCCTTGCCGCCTGGTCGTATATGGGGATCCGATGGTAAGTGAAAAATGCTAATTTTATGTGCATGTAAAGTTTCTAGAATATTGTATGTAGTACTGATTATTTCACTTTTGGTATGTAGATACAACATCAATAAAACCGGTCGGGTACATGGGACGACCTGTAGTATCAAGGGCTACAAGATCTAGTGGATCAAGGGCATAGCAAAATGAGGATGCGACAGCCCTTCTGGAGGACATCCGTCATAGATGTGAGAGGCTTCTGACTGGTGTGTTGGAGCGCAGTTGGCAAGATTTATATGACCAGTACATAGAGCCATGTATTGGTTTACCCTCAGAATGGTGAGGGGTCATGCAGTGGATGGTGATAGCCAGACAGGGCACGCGTGATCTACGAGCTACGGGGGTAGAGCTCGGGATCCTCTAGATAGTGGTTAGTGTGTAGGGGTAGGTGGTGCCCCCAGTTTTGAGTTTTTGTAACATGCTATGAGCATGTCATATGTATCAGAGTTGATGAACTCCAAAACATTTTATACGAAACATACTATGGATATGCATCATTTTGATATTTTAATGTTATTTTCTTGTGTTAAATGTGTGCGTTAAATGCCAATCTAGAATATGGTTTGCAATGCTATCTACATAGTGATTTTTTTCTCTAGGTACATGACTGAAAGTAATTATTTCAAATTCATGCATCAAAAGCTTCGCTCGTAAATATCTTCTGAAAAGGATAGGATTATGCACATAATATACACCATTCAATTGCATGACAAGAATCAGGGAATATAAACGAACATGAATGTGGAGGATACGATGTGAAAGGGCATTGGCTAATAAACCTCGTACTGCATCATATTAGGCCTGATTATTTGTAGCAGCACCAATGCATACACTGTTCGAAAGAACAAGCAGATGCAAAGGTGTAAAAATGGACCAACCTGCCGAGGCTAAATTCCGGGAGTAGCGACTTGCACCATCGGCAAAACCAATATAAGGTGTTAATGGGGGGTCCCTCTAAAAGGTTCCACAAGACAATAAATGGGAGGATAAAGAACAATGTTGGCAACCTCAGCGCACAATAGAAATCGAATGTACTCTGCGAAAGGGAGTGATCTTGGTAGGATGTCTACTTCCCACATGCCGCCAATGAGGGGGAGTGTGGGAGCTGCTGGAGGCATAGCTTGAGCTCAGTATGCATAAGTCACCAAGGGTATGGATGATGGCATCCTGTTTATGGGTGGGAAAGATGAAGTCAGGGGTGGACATGGCTTCCATGATGTCGTCGTCACAACAGGAGGTGGAAGGACATGAGGAAGGGAGACCACATGACGCGGTGAGGCTACTTGACTCATCATCATGAGAAGAAAGGTTCACATGCGCATCATCGCAGGGAATGAAGTAAGAACAAGAAGATAAAGGATCCACTGATGTTGAGCTCGGGGTGATCATTGAAAGGAGGTAAAAAAAAACAACAGGAGAAGATTCAGAGGGAGCTTCTGCCAAGGGTCTCAAGGATGATGAAAGGTAGAGGATGGTGGCCGCATGCTCCGTCATTTTGACATCAGGGGGGGAATGTCAATAGGATTAGGTAAATCCTTAGTCTAGCCTACAACATACTGTGCAAGTACGAGAGAAGCGGATTGTTTCTGTTCAATCTCGTACTCCCAAACTACCTCTAAAAAGGCATGGTAGTGTGTAAGGCAGGGAAAATGATGAGAGTAATGGCCATGGAGACCACACAAAGCACAAGGGTGTTTTGTGTGAATAGTCTTGGTGTTCTTGGTTGCGGTCGATGATGAAGTAGATTTTTTAGGGATCGTAGACTTAGGGAACGCAACATTAACCATGGTCTTGATGCGGGGCAACTCGGGACAAGTATGGGTGGCATGACCGACGAAATTACACAAGGCACAGGGCTTTGGAGGCGGAGGAGGTGCAAGGTAAGTCAAGGTAGCTTTGTCCTTTGAGGCCCTTTTGTGAGCTCTATCCTTCTTACCTGAAGCGGTTGTAACAGGAGGCGGTTCCTATTGAGGTGGCTGAGGCACTGTGACAACAGGGGAAGTCAGGGGGATAGGTTGAACCAGGGTCAAAGCAAGATAAGGTTTATGTTGACCTGGTGGGGTAGCGGTCGAAGGATCAAGGTACCAAACCAGAAGCCCAATGGTCAAGTTAGGAAGAGAGAGGGTGGCCATGACAAGTGCCATATAGATTCCTGGTGGAGGGACTAGGAACGGTATTTGACCAGAGGGGAAATGGCTAGGTGGGACGGCTCCTAAATGGTTAAGGCTTGGAGGAACTGACCCAGGAGGATAAAGAGGCTCATGAGTACCAGTTGAAGGGCTAGGAGGAGGAGGTCCAAAAGGCTACATCGAAGGGCTAGGAGATGACTGCGGAGGGCGAGGGGGCTACTGACTAGCCGAGGTGGGCCTCTTGAGAGAAGCCTGAGCCGATTGCATCATGCAAACATTCGATGAGTTGGGATCAGAGATGGGAGGAGGAAGACCAGGGAATGTACCAAGCAAGGAGGAGTCCTTGTAGATGCTAGGTGAGACACTAGTCAAAGGGTCGACGGTTTTCTTATTGGCCACCAAAGAAATAGTGGACTCAAGGGAGGCCTGAGACTTCGGTTCGTAATACGTCAACTAGTCAATGGTGACTATCTTTCCGTTATGGGGGAAGGACATTTTGCGGTGGACCGTGGAAGGGATAGCAAACATTGCATAAGTGTAGCTATGACCCAATAGAATGTTGTAATCTAAGGGGGCGTCTATGACTTCTATGTCAACGCAAACCATCTTTCCCACAAGAGTGATAGGACAATTGCGAAATAAGCCAATAGGCTTGGAGGCGTGGCCATCCCACACTCGGAGAGTGATCATGGAAGGAGCCAACTCAGGAGATCCAAGTTGTTTCCAAACTGAAGTGAACATCATGCAAGTGGATGCCCCTTCATCAATAATGCACCGAGAAACATTGGCGTTCCAGATCTTGACTGGGATTTGGAAAGCGGCGGAATCAAGGAGAGGAGGATGTTCTGACCAGTCAACATAAAAGACAATCAATCAATCGTTGGAAGGATCTACAGTTCCCATGATAGATAGAAGAGCTTTTCGTTGTGAAGGGAATGATTGGAGGAGTTCCAGCATTGAAATGGCAGTAGGGGATTGTGCCAAATCATCAACTATGTTATACGAATGGGCAGCTTTTCCAGAAGCAACATTTCAACACAGTGGTCCCTTAGGGATCTTGGTATGAACCTCCGCCCTAGGCTTAGGGATCTATAAGGGACCCTTAGGTGTCAAAAGAGGCTCTATAGAGACCAAAGAAGGTGGATTGGAGACAGACGTAGTGGGAGGCTTATTGTACTAATGGGGCCAAGTCTGGAGATTGATGTCTATGATTGAAGGTTGATCAGATTTCATCATGAGAATCTGGTCATCGGGGGTACTAGACAGAAGAGGTTGGGTAACAATGTAGTAAAAAGCAGGTTGGGCAAAGAGAGGAGGCATGTTGTATCATGAATACATGCTACCAGGAGGGGAAGATATGCAGGAGGTGCTTGCCCCCTCCCGAGGAAAATCAGAGCCCATGGGAGGTTGAGCAATGATGACACACACACGACACAAAGGACAAAGAGATCGACAAGGGTAGGGAGGTGCAAGATCAACCGATTACAATGTCGAAACAAGGGCAGAGAAGTGCAGGATCAATTGATTTCAATGTTTTAGATTCTTTGTTTGGTGGTGTTAACCAAGCCATTTTTCGCTTAGGGTGTGTGTGTGAAGTGTGTAAATTTTAATTTTTAAACCTAGAAATTTGTAGAAAAAAAGAAAAGAGTGTGTTGTATAGTTGTAAATACCCTGGAAATGACAGCATATAAGCCTGCAAAACAGAAAATAAACAGCTAATAATGCAATAATATAAACCCAAGGAGGTGGGCCTCTCAACAACTAGTCTATAGGTGAGTGAAAAAACTAATCAAAACACACTAAAAAATCCAATAGATCTAAGGTCAGAAGGGACAGGGATCTAAAGGAAAAAATCTGCTGGAAAGTGGTGTAAAAACAACAACAAATTAGAGGAAGAATTGCTGTAAGAAGAGGTGGAAAAAGGCTATCTCCAGGAGGGAATCAGAGTGAACCCTAAAGGAAAACCAAAACAAAGCTAAATGAGGAGATTCGGATGGATAACAAGCCGATCTGAAGTGGATCTGAAGGTGAGGTATCAGATCTGAAAAAATGGCTGAAGACTCTGAAATTTCAGACAACCTACAACAGCAAAAACTCTTCCACAAAAAGTGGAGGGTACTGAAGCCCTAGGGGTCTAGGTTCCCACTTATTTGAGCGAAACAGAACAAGTATAGGTCTAAAACGGGTGGAGACAGAGGTCAGAAAACCCTGAATAGAGGCTCAGAGAAACCCAGAAAACTTTCAGAAAAATCCCTACAAAAAGTCCAGGTCGTAGTTTCTGACCTGTTTTCAGTAGAGGTCGCACTTTTTGGGCAGTAAAGTGTGCCCTGGAGGTCTAGGTCGCAGGTTTCGGGCTGAAAAGTGCAAGCTGCACTTCCGGTGCTCTCGGCAGCATATTTTAGAAAAAGTTGTTGTCTTACCTGCGACTTATGTCTATCACCTGTGAAATAGGTTTGAAAACATACAGAAGTCAGAAATTTTATAATTTTAGGGTTTTATGGGTTAAAAACAACATCAAGAAAAGAAAAAACAAGGGGCTAAAGAGAAATCCTAGGGTTTGAAGCAGCTGGATGTGCAAGGATCAGGAAAATGACAGTGGTCGTAATCATAAACTCGTGTGGAGTCGCCAGTTGTTAGTGTGAATCTTGATTCGAAGCATACGAAAAAAGACCACTTTAGCTGCACATAACAAATAGCCCTAATAGTAGAAATGACGGCTAATATCTTTAGATCTATAGTTAGATGATCAAGACAAATGCTGCAAAAATCTAGATCTATGCATTAGAAGACATTAAACAATAGAAAAAACAAGATTTACTCCATAGATCCAATAGACAAGACAAGAATATATCCAATGAAATTTTTATTAATGGCACCTGGGAGGAAAACACAAGAGGGTTTTCCCTGTTCTCCTCAATGAGATGGGTTCTTGTAAGTCCTCAACACTTCATATTTAGAATTCCTCTCTCTTGATGGTGTAGAAAACCCAGACAAAAATGGAAAAATATGGCTATGATGGTGGATCAATAGCTAGACCAAGAGTTGAGATACAGAGTGATCTTTAGGCAACAAAAGGTGACAAATGAATGAGAAAACCCTTCTATTTATAACAAAATATTGAGTTTGTCTAGATATTGGTGCATAATTAAAATATTATTAATCAAATCAAGATCCAACTTTTATGGAATATTTTATTATATTTGTTGGAGGGAAAAGGAATTTGACTTGAGTCAAATCCCCTTATTTGTAAATAATAAATAAATAAATGATTTATTTATCATTTTAAGGATGTGATTAAGTAATAATAAATAAATAAATGATTTATTTATTATTTTAAGGATGTGATTAAAAAATAATAAATAAATAAATGATTTATTTATCATTTTAAGGATATGGTTGAGTAATAACCAAATAAATAATGATTTATTTAATTATTTAAGGGAGATTTTGTCATATTTAACAAAAAATATTATTTAAATAATGTTTAAATAATTATTCTTAGAAAATAATAAGATAAATAATGATTTATCTAATTAATTTCCTTGTTTTGGGTTAAATATAACCAGGAATATTAATTAAACTATTGTTTAACTAATCATTCCTTGAGGAAAATAAAAAAAATATGGATTTATTTAATGTTTCCCCATGGGGTTTCCTGTTTAAACCATAAACAACTTAATAAAGGTGGTTTACTAAGTTATTTTTCATAGTGAATGCGATTTTACTTGGGGTAAAATTGGTCTTACTTGGTGTACTTGGGTCCATCTAATAACAATGGATTAGATGACCAAAAAATGGTGTAACACTCCCCCTGACTTATTGTAACTCACACGAGTTGTAATTATGTTCATGACTCTTCTTGGAAAACTGCTACACTGAAACTACCCATAATGTTGAATATTGCTATGATGGCTTTTGCAATATATCAACTTGTTAATGAACAAATATTCAAATTTGCACCCATTGCTACATATATTCCTCACCTTCAAAATTCATAGGACAAGGATTCATCAAGTTGGATTCTTCAAAATAATGTATGAACTAGATCTTCGGTCAGATCATCTTGAACCTTGACATATTCTGGTGTAGATTCATCATGAACTTTGGGTTTTTCATAAATTGAAAGCATGATTGCAAAGACTTTTCCATTCACTTGATATTGTTTCTTTTAATTTCTTCTCCTTACCTTCCTGTACCTAGTGTTAGGGTTGACTTTCATGGAGTATTTCATCTTGTACCTGCATTCATGAGCTATATGCCCATAGTTATGGAAATTGTGGCTTTCAATGTTGGGCCCAAATGATGGAGAAAATGACATATACTTTCTATAAGAAAATTCATTTCAAAAAATATATTTCATTCCTGCAAACTTACTTCTACGGTTTTGATAATGTCCTTGATGATCATCCCTATCATACATTCTACAAATTCTAGCCATATGCCTGAAGTTTGAATATGAAAAAAAATAACCGTTAAACATATTAGAGTACCTAGATGAGATGTCTTGACTTAATGATATTTTTTAGGAATTATTTCTTGGAGGAGGTACAACCTATATTTAATCATTTTCCTTGAATCATTTAACATTACTTCTTGGATAAGCTTCAATTTTATTTTATCCTTCACTTTTTCATTGGCCTTTGAGGGATATTTTTATCAAGCTTCTTGTCAAAACTACTATGTGGGGGCTTGGAGCTTGTGTATTCCTTGGATGAAGGTTCACCTGCATAAACAATACCTTTTTTAATGCATGGAAATATTTTTCAATTGAGAATATTGACCAAAGTATATGTGCTCTTCAACTTTTTGTTCAACTTGTCAACCTTAACCCTTAATAATACGATTTCTTCTTCTCGTTTCATGCAATTCTATTATTTTCTTCTAAATTTGGCACTTATTTTTTTCTTCAATTCTTTTTAATTATTCAATTTGGGTCTTTAGATACATATTATCTTATTCTAGTTCTCTTACTTAATTATTTTTCAACATCTCCTTTCTTCTTTCATCTTCTTTTTCCTTCTTCTCTAAGCGAGCAATCTCTTGTTTCTTTTCTTCAATGACATGGTCCTTCCTTTCAGAATCCTATATTTTCTCCTTAAGCTTGTTTATTTCTAATATAGTTGCATCAAGTTCCTTTTTATTTTGAATGACTTCTGCTACAGATCCATCTAACTGACTTGTCAAGTTTTTCTCTTTCTTTCCAAATTCCCATGCTTGAAGTCTTAGAAGGGAGATTTCTTCTTCAAGTAACTATTTTTACTTACTTTATTTGCTAGGATCACATACGGAACTGATCAATTTTTATATCATGTCGACTAATAATTCTTCTCCTTCATCATTGTCAGATTCTTCGACTTGATAATATTATTTATCTATCATGGCTTGCATGCTTCTTTCAGTATAGATGATGGATCCTTTTACATATACTTTTGGATAATGAGCATTGATCAAATTTCACTTTCACGGGGTCTAGAAGAGCACTAAGAATGAAATTCATGGATTTTTTATTTTACCTTATATATTCACCATTAGATGTGTCTAGAGAAAGAAAAAAGTTTCATATATTACATCCCTGAGCTTTCAAATAGAATTCCATTTTGGATTCCCATATTTCATATTTGACTTCATCAATTTTAGGGGTTGGTGAACCAACCTAATTTACTTTATTATTTTCAAAACTGGAGTCTTCCTTTGATTATTTTGAACATTTGGTTACTTTATTCTTTTACCTTCCCTTATCTACACTCTAATGTTTTCCTTCTAGTTGTTAAGTTGCAATTGAAGCAAGTTCCTCTTTGATACCAATTATTGGAAATATTGAGAGGGGGTTGAATCAATATCTCCTTCAATTAGTTAATTTTTTAATCTTGAGAGAATTAAATTCACATTAACATTATATTAACATCACATCAAATAAAAAATAAACAATACCATTCAACAATGCATGAAATCAAGATAGTACACAACATATTTTTAGGGGGAAACCCTTTCAGGAGAAAAACCATAGAACACTTCGTAGTATTTGTCTTCAATAATTTACATCAATAGTAAAATATAGCTAAAATGATGCTCCAATACCTTATTTACTAGCTCCAACTGTAAGAGCGCTATTGTAGGGTAAAATCCTTGGGTTATTGGTTATCGTATATCCCTCTCAGGGCTTTCCGGTGCCCGAGGCAGATAGTAAGATTAGCTGTATAGTTCACAAAGATGGCATATGCATGTTCATATTAACTTAAAACCACTTCATAGAATAAGCTAGAAGATTACCTCTTTAATGATCTTAGAGTCCTTTAGAGAGCACTAGGCAGCGAAGCAGCGGTTCTTCTTCACCGGCTCCAAATCTTGGTCCTGCAATCAATCAAAGCACCCGTGTAATTTCTAACCTAACATATATCTTCTATCAATTAAGCCAATAAATAATAAACATTTAAACTATGCACATCTAAGCCATTCATCTCATGCTATATAAGTGATTAAATAATAATGACAATATCAACACATAGAATGGAAAAAACAGATACAGTTCTATTGATTTATAAAAAGGAGGATTACAACCGTTGGTTGCACCAAGCCCTCCTCAGCCTTCCAATATCTCTATCTCTCAAAGTGGTGATGTCTTGATCAAAAATTTCTCAATGAACCTCTTTGACCTTTGACCTTCACACTACAACAATAATATCTACTTCACAAGTATGCAAAAGCTTTAACAATCCTTCGACCTTGAACAAAGAGCCTTCAACTCCATTTTATAGGAGATGGAGAGAGAAATCATTGCCCTTCTCTTTCCACCAGTTCTGAATAGAAAAAACCAAGATGTTTCTCCAACCTCCATGCTTTTGCCTTCTTTGAGAGTTTAGTTGTTTATGGCAAGGCCCAATAAGAGATCAATGCTTTGCAGTTTCCTTTTTGTACTGACTCTCTTGTGAGAAAAAGCTGGAGATTCAAATCATTCTCCACGGGTTTTTCCCGTTTCAAACTTAAAACATGGATAACGCTGCCCTCTAATGTAAAAAGAGCATTTCCCTAGCCACTAACGCGGCCCATTCATTGATCAGCTGCGTTATAACGCTCTTGTGTGGTTATAGAGAGGCGTTACCTTGGCGGAAATAGGTTTAATTTAGGTCTTTGTATTCCTTCCATATTTGTCTTCTCCTCTGAGCTGATGAGGAGGTATTTTGACCTGTAACAGATGCCCCCTAAAGTGTGAGGTCAGAGATGAAGACGATGGCCGAAATACTTTACAATGTGTGTAGTAGAGATAAAGAGATTGAAAGACTGAGGAAAGCCTGAAACAACAACATATGTCAGAAAATATAGTATCTGCCTTGAGTCGGGCATTCCCATGCTCAGTAGCTTAAACAACATGATTTCTCTAGAATAGAGATATGAAGAATCTGTCCACCGATAAGCACAATGTGGAAGTTTCTGTCATAACAGGATCAAGCTGAAGAAGCTATCTCCATAAACAATATCGCAACTTGGGGAAGGGAACCCAACTTTAATGATGTAACCTTTGCCCCAAGGTCTTGACCACCGATTCACTTAAACTGCATATTCCTCAACATGTAAATGAAGGAGCTGTCATCGAACATGTGAGAAATCGCCTGATTACCAGTTGATAATGAAAACTGTTAAAAGACGCGAAGGTGGCCAGCGATAATGATGATGGTCCCTAAGATGCACAGTACAATCTAGCGAGTGTGAATAAAATGAGTTGAATTCGAAAACTCATAGAATCATTCAACTAGGAGCCAATGATGAAGACCCCTGATCAAACACAAGACTACCTGCCGCTGATGTCTGCAAGTATCCGGGTACTGATGGGTTTCTGGATCAACTTCCTAGATAAGATGTTGAAGTCGATAGGAAGAGATCTGTTGAAAGGTAGGCACTGAGGCGTCCTACATCAGTCAACACGAAATGGAAACCAACTGAATTTTTTTATGATTGAGATAATGAAGAGTAAATTGGGATGTCGGACGACAAATAATTTCTAGCATAATGAGTGGTTTGGTTGATAATAGGAGTAGTGGATAGCGAGATCTTCTTGAACAATAGAAGGCACTGTAGCAGGGTACTAGGCAGATGAAGCTTGATGAACACCAAAGAGTGTGTTATGATTTTACCGGTGCAGGGACACTGGGAGATGAAGGATAATACTCATAGATGGTAGGGTTCGGCTAACGGCGAAAGAGTTTTCTGGGAAGTGCCATGTTCAAGAATTATGTTGCCAAATCGACCTTTCTGAAATGTAACAGAGGTAGTGTCTATTTTGTCCAAATTTTTTCTTGTCTGATTAAGTTTAATGAGTTCAGATGAGTAAACTCAGTGAATTTTTCATATTTAGAGAGTCTAAAAAATATCATAAAATACAACTCCGTGCCCCATCTGATTAGGTTTAACGAGTCCAGACGAGTAAACTCAGTGAATTTTTCATGTTTAGAGAGTCTGAAAAATATCATAAAAGACAACTTCATGCCCCGTCTGATTAGGTTTAACGAGTCCAGATGAGTAAACTCGGTGAATTTTTCATGTTTAGAGAGTCTGAAAAATATCATAAAAGACAACTCCGTTGGGGTACCTTTGTCATGTCTTGATAACCGGGCACGACAAAGGGAGAATAGTAAGCCCAAAACAGTTCATTTTCCATAAGTTAGTCCATCGAAGCCGGAAAAGTGAGAAATCTATGTTCGATGGACGTCTACCTCATTTTTTTATGAGTACGAGGAGACGGAGTAAACTCAATACTCTTTGTGAAATTTTAACGAGTCCAACAAAGAAAAACTCGATGCCCTCTGCAGAATTTTAGCGAGTCACTTAGAGAAAACTTGATTACCTCCGTGAAATTTTAACGAGTCACGCGGAGAAAACTCGGTTACTTTTTCGGTTTAAAGAGCTTTGAAAAAGAGGAAAATAATGGCTCCTTACTCTCTGTCGTGGTAGGTTAGCGAGCCCGAAAAAGGAAACTCGGGGTTTTTTCAGTTTTATAAGCTAGAAAAAGGTCCCTAAAAAAAAATCTCAGTGCTTCTTCATATCAGTTTTAACGAGTCTGAAGAAGAGAACTCCAGGTTTTTCCGATTGACGAGCAAGAAAAAGACCATAAAAAGAACGCTCGAAATCGACTTCATATAAGTTTAACGAGTCCAAAGAAGAGAACTCGAGGTTTTTTGGATTAACAAGTAAGAAAAAATACATAAAAAGAATGCTTGATAAAACCTAACAGACATCCAGACTTGACCATAAATACGCGCTTATGAGGATTCAGATGTATATTGTAGAATCTACACCTAGAAAAAATTTATTTCAGATGAGCAAGGTGATCAGGTCTTTTCTTGGAATGGGCCAGAAGGTCATCCAAGTAAGCCTGTACAATATGCCAAATGTCATGAAAAGCGTAGTCCATAGCCCACTAAAAATTTGCTCCATCATTCTTTAGACTGAATGGGATTTTACAATATGCAAGTGTGCCCCAAGGACAGATGAAGGCAGTTTTATGTTGGTCATCTTTTTTAATTGCAATTTGGTTATAACCCGAGAATCCATCCATGAAGGAAAAAGATTCACATCCAGCACAATCATCGAGAATTTGATCTATGAATAGTGTAGGATAATTGTCTTTGGGACAAGCAGCATTCAGATTGCAATAGTCAACACAAACTCGAATGGTGCTTTGTTTTTTATCGACGGGAACTAGAATGGAAACCCATTCCCTCAAAGGAACGGGATAGATGAAACCAACATTTAAAAGTTTTTCTACCTCAATTTTTATGGCGGCTACTTTGCATGGGTGGACTGGTCTGAGTCACTGCCGAATAGGTTTTTCATTGTCATAAATCTTGATTTCATGCTCAACTATAGATGGATCTATGCCGGGAATTTCATCATAAGACCAAGAAAACACATCGCGGAATTCCTTGAAAAGGGATGTGAAGCATGCAATTTCATCAAGATTGCAATTCAGCTCCAATATGAATATTTTCCACAATACCTGTTTTGACTGAGATATAAATGAGCATTGTCTTAGAAAGATTACCCATGTTCCCTTCTAAGTCGATAGTTTGAACAGTCCTATAAGCGGAGAGAACCATCTCAGGTGGGTCAAAGGATGGGATTTCAGTTTTTATCACGTCCGAGTCAATCATCAAAGCGCGATGGTGAAACTCTCCCCAAGGTCGTTCTTCTAGAGACATGATCTCTCGAATAGCTTCATCTGTAGGCAAGACGTCATTGACGAGATCCTTAGAGAGAACTGTGATGGGTGGGAGGTTTGTACCTTTGATCGAAACCATAGATGTGGAGGGTTCAGATGTGATTTAGATGGCTTGGTAAGCCAACTTGGAATTTGATCTCTGTAGGAATCAATGTCTGAAGGTTCCGGGATGATCCATGGGTTAATAGAGCCATCCAAAGTGGTGGATATCATTGCAACCGTGTTTGGGATTTGTGGTGGCGGGAGAGGAAAACAACCCAGTAGGGAAGATGTATTCAAAAGACCAGTACCAATACTGACATAAGAGTTAGGAAAGCCTCCTATTAGGGGTACAGTGCTACTTGGTAACGTGGTATAATCAGGGGTGTATAAGGATAACTAATCCACTATGACTATTTTCCCATCCAATGGAAATAGGATGAGTTGGAAGACCGAAGAAACAATGGCGGTCATGGCATAAGACCAACTGCAACCAAGCAATAGATTATAGTTGAGATGGCGCTCTACGACTTCAACATCCACGGTTACCATTTTCCCCCTTAGAGTGATGGGAAAGATAGCAAGGTATCCTTTTTGGAGGAACGTGTGGCAATCGAAAGCTTTGAGGGAATTCGACAGTGATGTTAAGGTAGGAGAACCTAAATTGAGCCAACAAGCTTGTGACATAATGCATGTTGAAGCACCTTTGTCTATGATAGTGCAATGGATTGGTCTCCCTTTCGACACAACTTGCACCTGGAATGCGAGTTAGTGTGAGAGGCGAGGTTTATATTTTTCCATATCAAAGATAGCTAGCATGGAATCCTAGGGGTCTATTCCACCAATGGCCGAAAGCAAGGATTTTCGTTGTGCTGGACATGTTTGTAATACTTTGAGAGAAACCATAGCTGACGGTGCCTGCGCCAAATATTCTACAATGTTGTAGTTTTGGGCTGCACGTGTAGAGGTGTTATGAGTCTTGCGTCGAAGTTTCCCTTTGGGGGGATTAATCACGGGGTCAGTAGTACACCGTTCGATATGCAAATCGTTGGGCGACGGTGGATTTGAACTAGTACCAGGTTCTTGAGCATCTATGGTAGGATTTCCATAAATCTTGGCTCGTGTTTGAAGTTCAACACTCTCAATGCCATAAATGGCAGATGGTCCTTCACCGGAAGGATGTGAACCACCATTGCCCCATTGATGGGGTTGTGGTGGATTGTCAACCATGTGTTGATGTTGCTGTTGTTGATTAGGGAAAGGATTATGAAGAACGACAGGTGTTCACCTAGAATCCTTATTTGCAATAAAATCATTGCATTCCTACAGCCGAGGACATTTGTATGTCAAGTGGTCCTCTGCACAGATCTTTCAAGGAAATTTCATGGGTTTGTCCTTCCCTTTTTCATTTTTGGCAGCATTTTTCTGATTAGGGTTATTTTGATTGTCCGACTGCTCTTCCGAAGAAGTTGTATTTTTCCTTTTCTTCTTCTTTTTCCCACTAGGTTTTTGTGAAATTTGCATAGAATTTACCTCGGCGGTAGGAAGAGTAGTCGTTTGGTGAGGGGCGGTGGTAGCCGAAGATGGTTGAGAGGCTTTTCCTTGAGACCATTTTTTGGCTACACCAGAGATTATGCCAACAAGACCATCGGCATGAGCTTCAGTTTTCTGAGTAACCAGAGGATTTGGGTTACCAGGGGCACTAGGGAGTAAATCATATAGCATGCCAAATTGTGAATAGATTAAATCCAAATGTTGGGCATGACGAATGCATTGATCTTCTGTAACTGCACCAGAAAGGCCAATGTATTTACATATGTGGGGTAAGAGAGACTTACAAAACCAATTAGCTAAGAGATGATCTGGGATCAGCGCTTTGACTAGCCTCCTTCTACATCTCCATTCATGAATGTGATCAGAGATGTGGGTGGCGGTGTCTTGGCGCAGCGAGGTTAACAGTTTCGTTCTGGTTTCAAATTTGAATGGTAATTGGAATTTCTTTAGAAACTCCATCGCTAAAGCACCAAAAGTGTTGATGGCAGTGCATGGCAATTCAATATACCACTTGGTAGCATTGCCTGTAAGAGTGTGGGGAAACAGTCAAAGCCGGACATTATCATCCACCATGGAATTGGATATAGACCATAGATGAAAGGTAGTGATGTGTGCGGCTGGGTCGTCCCCTTGTTTCCCATCGAACTTTGGGATGTTAGAAGGAATCTTGTGCAGTACTGGAGGCCAGAGCGGGTTGTGATTGATGGGATCATTAGTCAGCTTATGGATGTCAGGGATGTCCAGAGCTGCCAAAAATGGAAATTGTGGATTTTACCCCAAATCTAACCAAGGAAGTATGGGCTAACTATTTAGACCATAGGGTCCAGCCATCAATGTGTTACCAGGAGGATAAGTATGACTTTGATAAAAATTTCCTATAGGTGGAGGGGTAGGGACATATGGTTGCTGCCCATAGGGCATATTGTATTGCGGGGTGAACGGTTGGTTGCCTCTAGTATAAAAGTGCCCTCCCATTCCAGATGGAAGTTGGGATGGGTTAGTCCATATGGATGCAATATAGTTTCCTGGAGGCATGCTACTACTTGCATAGTTTGGCAACGACATAGACCCTACACCTATATTTGAACCACTTAAGGGAATAGTATTGACAATAGGTTGTCCCATTTGTCCTAAGGATTACAAGGGAAGTGAAATGTTCCCTGCTACCTGCGTGCTGGTGACACTGCCCCCTGGTATAGTGGCAAAGGGATTTGAACTCAGCAGAGGGTTCCAACCAAAAGGGCTACTAAAAGGCACCGAAGTAGTCATAATCATGGGAGGAGCAACCGTGGGTCCCAACGTGGTCACGGTAGGAGTAGATCCTGAAGGATTCGCCGAGCTACTGACAGTTGTGATGACCATCGGGTTGGGATTAGGTATATGTTGACTACTGGGGTTACCAAGTGATGGCATAGAACTGACCATCGGCGGGGAGGATGGTGGCGAACCTGTGATGGTTGCCATTGGCATCGACCCTGTGGATGCTGGTGGTGAAATGGATGTTTGTGCGGCTGAAGACATATATTGGCTTGGTGGAATCTGAACTATCACAGGCCCTAACTGATCAGTGAGTGGAGGATTGTAATGAGGTACAACCCCTTCCATGAAAGGGTCCTCCGGAAATTCTGTATGATATGAGGCTATGTGAAAATCAAGATTTGTTAGTGGAGACTGCTCTTCCGCAGAAGGCACGGGTTCACCAAGGTTTAGTTCTTCCTTAATAGTTAGAGGAGGTAGACCTTGTTGTTGTCGAGACAGACGGCGTGGGTCGGAGGATGCCACGGTGACCTGTTTATTTTTAAAAAAAATTAATAAATTGTGATGTATTATAAATTCTCAATGACAGTAACCACACACCTAAAAAATAAAAAAGGACTCTCTAAAATCAATCAGCAAGCAGCCAGAATAGGGTTCCCTGTCTGAGTACTACCATTTGCTGGTGATGAAATCCAGTATCACAATAGTATACAGAGAGGGTTGGTTGAAAGTATAGTTACGATCACTCTAGAGCTTCGCTCAAACCTCAGACGATAGGTGTAAGCACTCTCATGAAGACGAGTACCCTCCTAAAGACTGAAGACAGATTGGGTCCGTCCATTTCAGGTACCAGGACAACCCGTCCCAGTCACCTTGTGTAAGTCCCTAAGAAGTATGGCCACTAAAGATACCTTAAATCACAGACATCATCAGGGGGGTCCACGGTCAAGGAAAACATGCTATATGGGTAGAATACCTAGATCCCAGATCTAGTTTCGACATCCCCGAAGGGAACCCCAATATATAACACACCCACCAGATGTAGTCGAAGGCGGGCTACCTTCTTGTGCACCCAAGTGTTGTCTCGCGCTGAGCTCCAGTAAAGGAACGGTCCCAATAATATGAGTGCAGTAGGATTTCGCTCGTTAATGACTCTAGTTTCAAGTTTTGAGATCTTGGGTGATTTTCTCACTTTCCTAACCCAAGATCCTAGCCTGAACTACTATTTGTGTGAGCTCAAAAAAGAGTAATGTGATTCATTTTATTATCGCTTGATTCTTAGTGTACTTGATTATTAGTCTTGCGGAGGGGGAGTGGACATATGAAATGTAATGAGACTCTGACTCAAGAAACCATGCAAAATATGCTCTAAATATTCAATTCGATGAATAGTATTTCTACAAGGAGAGGTTTCGTTTCAACATCCATGAACTAACATTCAAATAGCACAGTTCAACTTTAAAGATTCAGACTTCTATCTACCTCTTCTTAATAGTTTATGAATTGAAATTTTTAGAATAAACTCAGCTAGATGCAGAAAAATGAAAAAAAAAACAAAAATTCCTCTAAAAAATAAATGCTTTTGACACTAACTTTTCAAACAAGAGTAAACAAACAAAAATTCCATCTTAGTAAACAAGCACATGGATTCAGTCAAGGAGAGATACTAATGGCCAAAAAACTCTGCAACTAAAACACAATCACAACAGTGAACAACAAGTTTTGGCTGAGTAACGCACTATCTCTGAGTAAAGACAATGTTAATCCAGAGACTAACACACTGTATTTAAGTAGAGGCAGTGTTATAACGCATTGGAAAACCTACAGAGGTAGCGTTAGCCAGGGTAAAGTTCTTCAGATGGTCAAACAGAAACAGGATTGAACTCTGCGAGCTTTTGAAATGTCTACTGGGCATAAAAACTGGTCGGAAAGGTTTGTGAATAGAGGAAAGAAGAAAGGATGGAAGAAATAGTCCGGAAACTATGGGGAAAATCCCCAACAGAGTCGCTAATTGTGTTGTAGGGTAAAATACTTGGGTTTTTGGTTATCGTATATCCCTCTCAGGGCTTTCCGGTGCCCGAGGCAGATAGTAAGATTAGCTGTATAGTTCATAAAGATAGCATATACATGTTCATATTAAATTAAAACCACTTGATAGAATAATCTAGAAGATTACCTCTTTAATGATCTCAGAGTCCTTTGGAGAGCACTAGGTAGCAAAGCAGCAGTTCTTCTTCACCGGCTCCAAATCTTGGTCTTGCAATCAATCAAAGCACCCGTGTAATTTCTAACCTAACATATATCTTCTATCAATTAAGCCAATATATAATAAACATTTAAACTATGCACATCTAAGCCATTCATCTCATGCTATATAATTGATTAAATAATAATGACAATATCAACGCATAGAATGGAAAAAACAGATACAGTTCTATTGATTTATAAAAAGGAGGATTACAACCGTCGGTTGCACCAAGCCCTCCTCAGCCTTCCAATATCTCTATCTCTCAAAGTGGTGATGTCCTGATCAACAAGTTCTCATTGAACCTCTTTGACCTTTGACCTTCACACTACAACAATGATCTCTACTTCACAAGTATGCAAAAACTTTAAAATCCTTCGACCTTGAACAAAGAGCCTTCAACTCCATTTTATAGGAGATGGAGAGAGCAATCATTGCCCTTCTATTTCCACCAGTTCTGAATAGAAAAAACCAAGATTTTTCTCTAACCTCCATGCTTTTGCCTTCTTTTAGAGTTCAGTTGTTTATGGCAAGGCCCAATAAGAGATCAATTCTTTGCAGTTTCCTTTTTGTACTGACTCTCTTGTGAGAAAAAGCTAGAGATTCAAATCATTCTCTGCGGGTTTTTCCCGTTTCAAACTTAAAACATGGGTAACACTGCCCTCTAATGTAAACAGAGCATTTCCCTAGCCACTAACGCGGCCCATTCACTGATCAGCTGCGTTATAATGCTCTTGTGTTGTTATAGAGAGGCATTACCTTGGCGGAAATAGGTTTAATTTAGGTCTTTGTATTCCTTCCATATTTGTCTTCTCCTCTGAGCTGACGAGGAGGTATTTTGACCTGTAACAGGTGCTCCAATTCCTTGGTTTATAGGCTCTGACCTGAAGGATGATCCAATGCTCTGTTTACCAGGTTCGACTGGAAGGACACTCCAATGCCTTGATTTATAGGATCTAACGTGAAAGACAGTCCAAATCTCTTACTTAACATCTCACCCTGGAAGTATGCTCCAAGACCCTGGCTTTATCATATCCCACTGAATGTACACTCCAATGCCCTCTACAAGCTCCAACCTTCCCTAACACCAGCTTGCCACCTTGAAGTGTTTTCAGGATCCAACCTGAAGGAGACTTCATTCTACTTCCTTATACCACCATTCCACCTTTCTCAGTAAGCTTCCACTTTCCCTGAAATATCCAACCTTCATATTAACATGACAGACCACATTTCAAAATTTTCAGACTCGATCCACCTGTGCTCAATATCAACCATAAATAATATCAAATAAATCTGCTGACTATATCAATATGAAATATTTTCATAAGTTCATTAGTAGTAATAACAAATTTCTCTAATTCTTCCCAAAAATCCATAACTAATGTGATCTATGCAATACAATACTTCTCACTGTGAAACCCTAGCGCTACTCAACAAAACTTAACTATAATCCTCTTGACAGTATTCTACTTTATTGCACCAAAAACACAATGCAACCTCATAGATAATGTAGAGTTGACATGATACCAACATCAATGTATATACATACATCATTGTGATCACCCTCTGTTATTGACTGCATTCAACATCTCATAATATATCCACTACAACAACATCTCACTTGTAGCCTCTCTCATCTATATAAAATACTAGTGGCATCATACACATAAGCTTATAATCTGTCAACACTTTTTAAATCCTCCACGATGCAAGAAATACATCAATAATGAATACTGCATAACATCCATACATAATTTGACTATATATATAATAGGTTGGTACCCAGGTAGTAGTAATATACTTTCAAGGTCTTAGAAATTTCAAGCTAGTCTGATCTCTAAAATAAAAACCCTACTCAACCTATTAAAATGATCAAACCCTATCAACAATTTTGATAAAACATATAGAAAATTTCAGAAGCATACAAAACCTTAGTGACTTCATGATAGATGCTTGACCATCAATGGTGCAAAGATATACCAACTTCTCATCAATTCCTCAATTTTGGTGACATAATACTATAGTCCTTGAAGACGTATCAAGTGTGATAAACTAAATTCACTTCCACACTTCAGAACAAATATATAATTATTTTTGCAGCTTAAAAAAATACATACCTCTAACAGTACTAATAGAAGGTTCCATTAATCAACAAATTTTCACTACCTTGATGACTTGAAGTGTTTTCTTAGATATGTTCCCTTCTTAGTCAACTAGCTTCAGGATTAGCTGAAGATGTCTGTAGTATACCTAGGGGGGATAATATAGGGTACAAAGGGAGGTACCCAATGGAATAATATGATGTAATAATGTAAGAATGATAAATAAATGGGCCATGGTTAATAAATAAATTGGTTAACCCACATTATGCAAGGGACCAAATGTAGCTAGGGAATAAAGTGATAAGCCCATTATATTGGATGTATGGTATTGAGAGACCCATGGTAACTACCCATGGTATTGCATGTATTAAACCTATATAGAGGCTAGAGACTCTCCATTGAGAGGTGTCAGGGATTATTGTATTAGCAAGCATATGGCTTGTGGAGTTATCTCCTTACCTAAGGAGTGAAGGTATGTTGATGCCCTACCTCAAGGGTTTGATATTAATGAAGATCTAAAGTTTTATATTCTATGGTGTTATTCCTTGGGAATATTTTCCATTTCTATACATTTTCTTGTTAGATCTACTACAAGTGGAACCAGAGCACTTTCTTGGGCAGAGTTGGGGATTTTTTTTTCCATTTTTGTAGGAATTGTTTTGGGTGGCGAGTTTGTAGAGCTTATCTGATAATTTTAGTGAAAAATTTTAAGAAAAAAATAGTAGATCTAGATTCCTTGCAAAAAAAAGTTTGTTTCAAAAAATAAACCATTCAAATCAGATTCTAGATGATGGAGATATCACTGATTTAAAATCAAAAGTGTTGTAGAAAGTTTCTGACGGAAATTCGTGGATGGTGGATATCCTCAAATTTTTGTAGTTTTTGGTGCAGAATTTCAAACAAATAATTATATATCTGATCTCCCCTTGAAAAATCACCCGATTTCAAAAAACAAATCGGTCAAATCAGACTCTGGATGAGGGAGTTATCACTGATTTAAAATCAACCATTTTTTTTTCAGAAATTTTGTGACAACGAGATAGTTGCAACATAGATATGAGTTTCCAGAGTACCTAGATCAGGAATTCAGTCACATGGATAGATGCAGAATTACTGTTCCATTTTCGAAAATGGGTTATAGTAAGGATTATGAGTTATATTGACTGAGTTTTCCCCATTTTTATTTTTTTCCAAAGTAAGTGATTTTCTTCAAAACCCTTACTCTGTTTTAGGGTTCTCACAAGTTGAAGTTTACAAGAAAAGATGATGGCCCTACTATTGAATAATTTTTACAATATTTCAAGGATCAGTCCCCATATTTTTGGATATGATCCATAGGGTTTCATATGAAAGATGAGGCAAATAAATGGTGGACCTCACTTGACAGCTCAGTGAGGAAACTTCCCGAGAAAAAGATTGAAAATTTCCTTTTGGAAAAGTGATCTCAAGCCGAAAAGAAGGAATCTAAGAGCCATAAAGAATTATTTTCTACTAATCTTTCAGGTTCATGGAAGTATTCAGAAGAGAACATCATTGTGTCTATCATTCCTAGTTGCAAGCATAATTGTATCAATGTTAATTTGGCTAAAAAATTGCAAGTTCCAACAAAACATATTGAAAACACACAATTTGATAATGAGATGTTTAAATTTATAAATATTTGAAGATTTCTATGCATAAGTATGTGTTGCATTCTAATTTTTATGCTTAGATATGGATGTTGTGGATGTTGTTTTGGGACACCCTTGGATGGAATCTATTGGTACTATCAATTTTAATGTGCAAAATAAATTCATGAAGCTCTGGTATAAAAAGAAGAAAATTGCATTGCAGGATATTTGCATTAGGAACCATGCAAAGACTAGGGAGAAAAACGCACAAATCTCTAATGACACTGACACATCAGATAATGAGCCTTTGATTGTAGACAACCAAACACATACATCAAAGCAGGTACCAGCAAAATCACCGGACACCACTCCATCACCAATAGTGGAGGAATTAATGGAATATATTCCATTAGTTAAAGCTTCAAAATATCACCACCCACATCACCCATCAAGACAAAAACCAGCAAGGTGGAAACGAATTAGAAACAAGGAAAACAACCCCTGGACAACACATAGAGAGGTGCGATGATCCACCCACACTACATCAACACAGAGGAACCACCAGAAAATGCTTCCATCTCAAGCCAGAGAGGCACCAACTAGATCGAGTGTTCACCTTTCTCTGGGATGGGTAGATGCACGTGAATGGTACCAGTGGAATACTATTTTGTGTAAATCTTATTATTTTTGTTCTTCTCATGTTTCAGGGACGAAACATGTTTAAGGAGGCTGTAATGTAGTATACCTAGGGGGGTTAATATAGCGTACAGAGGGAGGTACCCTAGGGAATAATACGATGTAATAATGTAAGAATGATAAATAAATGGGCCATAGTTAATAAATAAAGTGGTTAACCAAATTTTTGCAAGGGAACACATGTAGCTAGGGAATAAAGTGATAAGCCCATTGTATTGGATGTATGGTTTTGAGAGACCCATGGTATTGCATGTATGAAACCGATATGGGGGCTAGAGACTCTCAATTGAGAGATGTCAAGGATTATTGTATTGGCAAGCATATGGCTTATGGAGTGATATCCTTCCTTAAGGAGTGAATGTATTGTGTTTCCCTACCTCAAGGGTTTGATATTAATGAAGATCTAAAGTTTTATATTCTATGGTGTTATTTATTGGGCATATTTTCCATTTCTATATATTTTCTTGTCAGATCTACTACAATGTCTTCACTATTAGCCTTTTTCTCTTATACAAAAATTCATATATACTTATTTGTCGTATATTAAGCCACTTCTTGAAAAAATCGTCAAAACCCTTGTGCACTTAGTAATAATTTAAAATATTTAGTTCCAAACAATAATACTCCACTACTTGTTACTGATCAAATAAAATTAATATCAGGAGAAGTATGATTGTTCTAACCCTTACATGATGTAACTCATTGTGAATAATAATATTGGATTACAAATTTTATCTCAAGTTAGGTTGTAATTGTCAGGTCTTCAAAATTATGACAATATTGTAATAGATTTTGAGAATATTTGTCAAGGAGTGATTCAGAACATCCTGAAACCACCTTTATAAATTCAGATGTACATTTCCACATGACACTTCTCTTGTATCCACACACAACCTTCAATTCATGATGAAGCTTAGCATAAATGGGGTACAATGATTCATTTCAATTTTATTAGTTCTTACTGTTGGACAACTATGATTATGGCTTGGCGTTATGCATAAAAAAATCACAAAAGGTCTCAAGAGGATACAGAATTCCATAACAATATGCCTCAATTCCAAATCTACAACAAACATTTGATTTGCAAGGTCGAAATATCAGATGAGTATGCTCCAACTCCACCACAAATTAGGATTTGAATAAGGGGCTGAATAGGCCTCTAAAATATGTCTAAGATTAGTCACAATAATCCACCAATATATCCCTATCTCTATCTCAAATAGGTTTTAGTAAAAATGCATAGATACTATGCTTTAGTGATCTACATAATAGACTTAGAAAGGGGAAAAAATATTTCCATTATTAAGGCCAAATTTGTGCACAAAATTTCTCCTTGTATCAAAAAATGGTGCCTTAAAATTAGTAAGGATCAACCTAGAAATGCATGTCTAGAAATAATTCGTACATCCTTCCAAAACTGCATTAGAGCAAACAAAGCCACAAAATTTCATCTGCTCAAGCTCGAAAATAGAGGTTAAGAACTTGAATAGGAATTAGCCTTAGATGAGTATGAATGGATGCAGATAATTCACCTGGATTAGTGTCAATAAGAAGGTCAAATGGACACATAGATTCCTGAAAACCCAACACAACCATAATCCAAAGTATACAAAATATTTACCCCAAAAAACTTTCAAAAAATTCGACCTTTCACTTTCAGATTTTCTTGACTTTACTAGCCCATAAAACTTGGACAAAATTGTAGAAGATTAGGTGTTGGATACTTTCCTTGGAGAAAAAAAAAGCCTCCTTATATAGTGATCAAAAGGGCTTGTAAGGGGGTTTTACAACTTTCATATTTTAGAGGGAACCAACTTGAAGGAGGCAAAATAAATTTTAAATTTCAATTTGGAGCCAACAAATTTCAAGGTTGATTTGAAATTTGAAAAAAAAAAAAATTTGGAGCCAAAATTAAATTTAGTGTTGGAGGCCTACCTGAATTCCATTTTTTATTTATTTTTCTTGATAAAAATCCTTTCTCCCTTTTTTTTTAGTTTTATAATTATATTCCATTTTAATCTAATTTGCTTGGATATTATAAAAAAAAATTGTAGCATATCCATTGGGCTTGTTAGACCAAAATTGGGGCTTCAATATTCAATAAGGGGTAACTCCTCTACCATGAGGAATTAGGAGATGTACCACATACAATTATAATCAACATGACGAGGGGAATCATATGATGATGATCCTAATTCCCAACAAATTGATCTTCTTACCCAATTTCCTCATCAATTATAGGGAATATAGGGATTCCCATGGATTCTTGACCATTGGAGCTTCAATTAATGAAATCCAAACAAATATTAATAGTGTTCAAGAACCAATGTTATCATAAATGACAACACCATTCAATAAACATCACTTTCAAAACTAGACAAGGTTTGTATGAATTTCTAGTCATTCCATTTAGTTTATGGAATATACTAGTTGCATTTATGAGACTAATGAGCGATGTGCTACACACCCATATCTAGATTCATTTTTTATAATTTATTTCCATGATACATTGTTTTATAGCACTACCTAGGAGGAGCACATCTCAAACTCCATGTAGGTGATAGAGACTGTGAAGAAGCACCAATTGTTGGAAAGCATCAAGAAATTTGCATTCGCCCAACAATATTTGGTGTATTTGGGGTATGTGATTAGAAAATGGGAGTTTAAGGTAGATACTATATGGAGAACATAATGAACATTTTCGATTCCTACAAAATTTTTTGAAGTTGTGAGTTTTTTTTGGGAAATACATTACCCATGCAAGTTCATAGCTTCACTTTTAGCACTAGATGCACCACTCCATGCCACAAAAACAAGTGATAAGAGTTTATAGTTGGGGAAGGATAAAAAAAATTCCTTTGATTAACTAAAAATAAAAATCAATCAAGAACCAATTATCATGTTACCAAACTTGAAAAAATCCTTTGAAGTGGAGATGGAAGCAAGTGGGTATGCCATGGAAGCAGTCTTGATACACAAAGGAAGGCTTGTATGCTATCATTTGAATTATTTCATGGATTATTTATCAACTATCCTAATGATGAAAAGGAGATATATGCTTTATTACAATCTATCAAAAAATGGAAACACTATCTGATGGGAAAGGAGACAATCATCCAAATAGATTATCGACCACTAAAATATTTGTAGCCTTATTATAAGTGTTAACACTGGAAAATCGTACAAGCAGAAGATGAAATTATTTAATGTCAAGCAGAAGGATTTACAGGGCTGGAAGACATTATAGAATATGGAAAGTATTTAAAAATCTCTAAGTTCTGAGGAAAAATCAAATTTGAAAAATTCCTAAATTATTTTGTGCGCATTATCCTTCGTGGAGAGCGCCTTTGCGCGCCTTATGGCCCAAAATGTGCACAATGCTGGGAGTGGAGAAATGTCACTTTCTAGGACCACACAAAGCATATGACAAGTGATTCCTCACTTGAAGCCACCTAAGGACAACCACCAATGCCTCCTTAGACATCAAGTGAGCACAAAATGAAATATTTGGAGCACAAAAAGGAATCATACCCCTCTCTTGGGTCACCATCCACAATGTATCAAGAGAGGGAAGGAGGATTTGAAATCTCCTATATAAGGCCACCATGAGATTAAGAATGGGTGAACACATTGTTATGTTGACCAGAATTTCCCAAGCAATACCAGTAGTGTGGGATCCGGAGCTGAAGACAGAGGGGACTCAATTGTTGGCCATCCAACAAGTTCAGTCCACCAACAGTAGAGAGAGAGGCTGACTGCACCGAGGAAATCTTGGGATAAAAACATCCTTGCATCGGGACTTAGAACCCATGTTCTAGGGGCCCTTTGGCAGGAGGGTAAAGTTTCACTCTTATTCCTACCAACGCTCAATAAGAGGGGCCAAGAGCCACCATTTGTATTATTGTTGTCATTTGACTCTTTTCAAAGCTTGTGTTTATTTTTTTTAGTTTTTAGTTTAGTTTTAGTTTATATATGCATGTTATTTCTCTATCTAGTATGCTTATGATTCTAGCTTGTTCCACTAACTTGCTTGACTCCACTTCTTTTTCTGCATGTTACCAAAAAATTAAGTGGGTAGACCACACCCCTTAATTTAGTGTGATTTCGTACATACGTGCACCAAACACACTTCAACAGGATTGGTGACTCCACTAACTTTTATTACCAAGTTTATGTGGTTGTGATTTTTTGTAGAGACCTTTGTCTGTGCTGTAGAGTGGAGCTGAATTTACCCTAATTTCTCTTGTAGTCCCTAGTTCATCCCAGGTGACAGACTGAAGCAGAACAACTCCAAAAAATTATTTACAAGAATTTACGGATTTTTTCTTCCCACAGACGTGCCCAAGGTGCGCGTTCAGAGCTGACCCATGTGCAGACATCGCGCCTGTTTTAGCCTTTTGTGTGTAAAAGACAGAAAGAGAAAATACTCCCTTATTCTATATTTTCCTACTTGTAAAGTGCTTGGCAGCCCCTAATACACCTGCCAGCACTGGTTGTGGTACCCCGCAGCTTGCTAAAGCTCACTCTTAGTTGCTTTTTGTAGGTTGTGTCAGTTTTATTTCAAGTTGATTTTTGTAAAGTTCACACATAGTTTAAGTAGGAGGGAAAAATAACTTGCATTCTGAAAAAAAATAATGTTTTGCAAATTTTGGTACTAACACACCTAGATAACTAGCCAAAGTAAGTGGCCCAAAACCACGCATGCGTATATTGTTTCTTTTTTCTAGTGTAAACATTATTAGTTTAGTTCAATTTTTGCACTAGGATTTTCGGGACTAGGATTGAATTTTTTATAGAAGTGAAAATAATATCTGCTACCTTTGCACCCTTCGGTGATCCTAGGTAAGCATATGAATGCTCCCTATTCACAACTTGCTATCTCCCTATAGTTGATCAAATAGATTAACTAGGAAAAATAGAAAGTGGCCCATAATCCATACATGTTTTTCTTTTGAGCCAGGAAAAATACAACATAGTTTAAATAGGGGATTTTGAAAAGGATCATCAAATATGCATATGTTCAAAATATGTGCTTTTCCACTTTGTGCTCACACACATTCACTCACTAAGCAAAGCAAAGACACCTAAAAATAACTTAACCAAACTCACTAAATTCTCCCCACATAAGAATTTATATCTTAAGTTAGGATCAAGGGGGTAGGCATCCAATAAGCTGCCTTGATCATTATTCATCTTGAAACATAGAATTTGACTGTTTAGGGAGCTTCAAATCCACCTATCAGCCCACGAAAAAGAAAACCCAAGCGCGGTAGAGACCCGTTTCAGAGGGGGTTAGGCTTAGGCGTAGTGCAAGTAGGTATCAGTCAGGGCTACCTGACTTGGCTGATACTCGGTACTGTTAGTTGAATTACCAAGAAGCCTAAGACTCGAATGCTCATGTGGGACAGTGGTACTTAGTGACCAAAGCTAGGGCATCCTTTCCTTATAGGTGACGATGTAGGCAAGCGCCAGACCCTCTATCCTTACCTTGGTGGATTTTCTTCGACTGATGGGGGGCATTGCCAACTCTTATAGGACGTTGTGCCAGCACTCGCAAGATATCTTCTCAAGGCCCAGTTACATTTGAGTGTGTGAGGGCGAATAGGTCTTCTAGGATTTCAGGTATCATATGAAAACAAACAAAACCACTTTTTTGATTTCTTGATCACACAGATTATGTTAAACACACACATGTTGTATAAAGAAACTAAACACACACATAGAAATATAAGCATGAGATACCCATACTATTCACCATAGATGTACATTTATAATATAATGGTGTGACTCTTGGATTCATCTTGCAAGGTCACTTGGACTCCTTTGTGACTCTTCGCCTTCCACACCTACCCATATAGGATTAGGTGTTCAACATTCCCCCCCTTAACCTGAAGGGGTATGTGTGAGTCCAAAAAAAGAGTTGTAATACAAATCTGCAAAGTATGCATGGCAGCACTTAGGCTGAATTAGCTCTTTGAAATGTTGGCATAAAGAGGTGGTTTAAGGATGACCACCAACACTGGAATGCAACGCTTATTGCAGTTCCCAGAACTCTTCCAAAACTGGCAAGAAGCTAAGGGAATCTGCTAGAGGAAGTGTCCCTCATATTTGAAGAGGGAGACCTTCAAACTAAAAGAAGGGAAGTCTACAACCTATGATGGTTTAAGGATGACCACCAACACTGGAATGCTTAATGCATTTCCTAGAACTCAACCAAAATTGGCAAGAAGTTGAAGTCTTCTGCTAGAGGAAGTGTTCTAAAAGAGGAAGAATATCAACCTCACATAGATGGTTTAAGGTTGTCCATCAACCAAAGGCATGCTCATGGGAATCCATGTCTCTGGCTACAACTCTAATTCTGGAATGACAGGTTGTGGCTCAGGCTTGCTTGAACTGGTGTGTCTCTGGCTACAACTCTGAATCTGGAATGAAAAATTTTGGCTCAGGCTCACTTGATGTGGCGTCGAATCTTGTAGATGACCACCATTTCCCCCCTGTCAGGTACAAGGTGAGGTGATAGAAAAAAATCAACTGCAAGTTTGTTCAATATTTGAGAACAAGTTCTAACATGTGACTTAAACATCTTCTTAGTTGTTGATGCCCATTGCCTAGAAGCGATCCATCCAAGATGAATCTTTGTTCTTGTAGGAGGCTTGTTTCTAAAGCATCTATGTGAATAATGGGTGTGTCGACCATAGTGCTTACATGGGTGAAGATATAAACAGTGATCTTTCATATGGCTAATTCGATCACAGTGTTAGCATTTTACAATATGTTGTTGTTGTTGTGGAAGTGGAGCAGGATCTGGAATAGTTGCAGGTGAATTGTCATAAAAAAATCAGACACTCTGAAATTTGATGGGCTTGGAGTAGTCCAGAATAGTAAAGGACACATCCTTATCATATCCAAGACCTGTTCTATGCTTGTTGTGGACAAGTTGTTCCCAAGGTTTGATGATTGGCTTGGGAGGCGCTGGCTGCATTTTTGCATCTTTGTGCACATCTGCTCCTGAAATGGTTACTGAATGTGGACCAACTGCAACTTTATATTCTTGCGGTTGATGAGAGTCCTTCTCAATTTTTTGAACAAAAACAGGTTCAGAATAATGACTATTTTGCTAAATCTCATCTTGCTGAAGCTAAAACTCCAACTGCAAAAACTCAATCTTGTCTTGTGCATCTTGCAAGTAAGTTTCAATATTAAAAAGAGCATTCTTTCTCATTTTTACCATATCATGAACATTGGAATGAATGAGGTTATGCAACAACTCTAATGCATCATTGATTTTATCCATTTTTCTCAACAATTCAGGCTCAAGAAATAAAGGGTGTCGGCTTCATCCGATAATGCACCCGTTTACAATATGATTCAACTTACTTTAAAAAATACAAATGACTTCAAAGACCTTTTTTTTTTTAACTTCCAATTATGGAATTCCCAAAGAACAAACTCTGCTACTCAAATTATGGAGGGCCTTAAGGTGTAGACTTGGCCGTCTAACTAGCAAACAACAATGACTCACATCATAGAAGTATTCAACAATCTCTCAACAACTCAAAGTTATACTTCAAACATTGATTGCAACTATTAATTAAGAAGCAATGCAATGTCACTGCAAATATTTTGTAAAAAAACCACTGTGCAATAACCCCTTAAGGTAGATGATTTCTCTCTTCTTCAAAGAACTATTTTACACCAACAACTCTAATTCAACAAAAAGATACTCAAAAGATTGGATGCTTCACTATCAATGAGAAGATGGTCTTGAGCTTGCTATATTACCTCACAATAAAGACAAAGGTAAAACTATGAGTGAATTTATGATGCCACTTCTATTTTGAAAATGATGACCAATTTTCAACATTTTCCTTAATATCTTTCAAAGAGTCACCCTTCTATACATGCCACAAATCTTGGTTACGCTTTCATAATAGAGAAAACATACAAAAAAAACTTCACTTTTTACTATATATAAAATCCATATATCCATCTATTCATATACCATCTCATCTCTCTCTTCTTCTTCTTCTTCTTTTGAAGGAAAAAAAAAAATGGGAAAAAACAGAGGTATTATCTAAGGGAGGTGTTTACTGGGGGAGCTGAAATCTGGGGGAGGTATTTACTTGGGGAGGTGAAATTTTGGATAGGTGATTATTGGGGGAGGCGACTACTAGGGGAGGTAAAAATTGGGGAAGGCCAAACTGTAATTTTTTTTTATAAATTTATGTCATTTTGGAATTAAAAAAATAAGGAAGGCAGAATCTGCGTGGGAGGGAAGGGAGGGCCGAGCGGTCAAGAGAGGGGAGGGGAGGGTCGAGTGAGGGGGATGGGGAGAGTTGGGGTGAGGAGGGGGCAAGTGTGAGGGCTGTGAGGGCCAAGGGGAGGGACAGCCGTGGGGAGAGGGGAGGGAGGGCCGTGGACTAAGGGGGCGGGGGTGAGGGCTGAGAGGGGGAGTGCGATGAGGGGTGAAGGGTCAGGTGAGGGGGAAGGGTGTGGTGAGATGGCTGTGAGGAAGGATGTGAGGGTGAGGGATGGGGAGTGCGGAGTGTGAGAGAGGGTGGGTGGGTTAGGGAGAGGGGAGCGGGTTGGGGCTATGAGGAAGGCCGAGAGTGCAGAGCGTGGGTTGGGACTGTGTGCTGAGGGGAAGAGTGATAGGTGTTAGGACCTCACAATGTACCATTTTTACCATACATTTTGACACCACTTTACTCGTTATAGCTATATTTAAAAAAGGTTACATTATCATTTTCATCCATTTTATCCAAAGGTATATGAAATCCTTCTCTTTACTATATATTTAATTTGTTTTACGTATAATTCCACATTACTCTTATATTTCATCATTAATCGAAGGTAGATAGTTGCTAACACAAGTCTAAAAGATCACAGATAATTTATGATAAGGAACGTGTTGTTGCTGAAACAGTCAGCCCGTTGCTGAAACAGTCGACTCCGTTGTTGAAACAGTCAAATCTGTTGCTGAAACAGTCAGCAGGCACGTAAATTCCGTCATTACTCGTGATTTGCAATTTCGAAAGAGTATTTCAGGAACGATGGCAACAAGACGAAGACAAGCAAGGAAAGTTGTTACATGGATTGTTCTGAAGCCAGTATTTTTGTATCTGTTGTAACAATATTCTGCTATGGAAGAATAGAAAGACCCTGTTTTAAGATAGAAGAATAGATTTGGATAAAAATAGGATTTCTCTGATGTAACTGTAATAGATGTCTCCTCTTTAAAAAGAGGAGACATCATCATTAGAAGGGAAGTTAGAGATTGCAGGAGAGACATTATTTTTGAGCGGAAAGGAGCAAGACTCCATTGTAATGTATCATTCCTTTTTGACAGATGAATAAAGGTTTCTTTTGAGCACTTCAATTTAACTCTTTCCTCTGGGGAATCTTGTGAGAAGGAAAGGGCTTGCCTTCATCAAAAGATTCACCCAATTGCTCCTGTAGTTTGTTAACTTCTTTATGTTATTTGCACCTTAATTTAACTCTGTTTGCTGAAGAATCATTTACACAGTTCTGTAGTTCTTTAAGCACTCTGTTTTCTTTAACACTGCATTAGTTCTGTATCATTCATTCTTAAAGAAGCCAAGAGATATTTTTCCGTTATTTGTTTGAATGTGTGATTGATACCGGGAAACAGGTGCTGAAGATTCCTGTTTGGAGGAATAGGGTCCTGTTCCCCATAGGTTGATTCTCTTTTTCTGCAGTGTGATTGATATCAGGAAACAGGTGCTGAAGGTTCTTTTTCATGGGAATAGGGTCCTGTTTTCCTTGGATTGATCTTTTTCTACAGTGTGATTAGTGTCAGGCAACAGGTGCTGAAGATTCCTGTTTGGAGGAATAGGGTCCTTTTCCTTGTTATGGTTGATTGATTTCCTTTCCTGCAGGGTGATTTCCTTTCATTATCTTTTCCTAGAATTCTTTTAATGAAAGACTGCAATAGAGGAATTGCTTCTGCTGTAACACAAGTAGGCTTCAGCTTTGTTAAAGTGGGGTGTGAATAGTTAGATTTGTATGATTGATAATTTTGTGACTTCTACTACAACATTTCCTTGCTTTTGGAAATGAGCATATCCAGTGCGTGATTGTCTTTGGAATAAACAGACCTTCTCGAGTTGATAATTTATGTGGTGCTTGAATTGTTAGAACAATTAAAGTGACCAACATTTTGGCGCTGTTGCCGGGGAAGGCAATTATAGATTTAAAAAGCATTGATATTTTCTTTCTAGATGTGCAGATTGTATGAGAGGACGTGGAACCCAGAAGAAAACTAACCCTACAGGTGGCAAGGGCAAAGGAAGGGGAGGAAGAAAGACTTTTATTGACGAAATTGTATCAAAAGCTGAATCATCACAGAGATTAAGTTCTCGAAGACCAAAACCTCAGCACTCCCCTCAATCATATTAAAAAATAGAAGAAGTTGTGAGCCCTGAAAACATAGAGGAACCAGTAACGGATATTAAAGAACCAGCAGTCAGTGCTGGAGAATCAGAAGAAAGTGCTAGCGAATCAACAGAGCACGTTGAGGAACTAATAGAGAATATTGGACGACCAGTGGAGAACATTGAGGAGCCAGTAGAAGATTTTGAGGATCGAGCAAGTGTAGTAGGAGAACAGCCAATGGAAGGAAACAATGAAGAATTCTTTGGTGGAGGACATGTAGATCCTGAAGGAGAAGGAAGGGATGAAAATTCTCTCTCTACCTTGGGATTTCCTATCAGTGATCTCCCTAGAGGAATAACTCCTATGAAGAATATTCCATTGTCAGCTTTACCCAACTTCCATGGTTTATCCTCTGAAGATCCGGATGAATTTCTTTTTGAATTTGATATATTATGCAGAAGTTATGATTATGTTACTAATGCTCAGAAGTTGAAACTGTTTCCAGCAACATTAAAAGGAAATGCTTTAAGATGGTTCATGAGCCTTGGAAGTCAGGTAATCACAACATGGGAATAGATGAAACATAAATTTCTGCTTAAATATCAAGACTATTGTCAGACAAGAGAAAAGAGGGAGGAACTATTCAACATGGCACAAAAGCCGGACAAGAATCTGGAGGACTATGTGGAAAGACTGCAGTATAATCTGCAGAGATCTGATCAACTGAATGTAAGTAAAGAAATTCGTAAAACAATATTACTTAGAGGATTAAGGGATGATTTTTTAGACATGTTAAACATGCTTTGCAAGGGAGATATATCTAAATAATCATATGATGAGATTGTTGAACTCTGTAAAAGATGTTCAAGAGGAGCTGCAAGGAACAGAGAAAGTAACAGAGATCCCACCTATTCAAGAGTTCAGAAATCAGCCAGTGGGGGAGCAACAAGAGCTCAAATAGGTAATTTACTTGAAGAATTTAAAACTGAGATGTTAAGTTCTTTTGCTTCACAAATTGACACCTTGCAGGTTAAAAAGAAGCAGGCTGAAGCAGAAGCAGCTCTGGCTGTCTTTTGCCCGAAGTGCAGAGACAAACATCCACTAAGGGAATGCCCATTGGACAAAATACCAATCTGCACCCTTTGTGAGAAAGATCATGAAACACAACAATGTCCCTCTCTACCAGGAATAAAGGCAGCACTACAGCCAACAGAAGAAGAAGCTGAAGCAGTTTACCTGCTAACACAAAGAAGACAATGGCAACCAAAAGGACAAGGTATGAATTCTAGTATGCCATTTAATCGTTGGAATAATTATTCTACTATCAGTCAGACAAATTACCCTCCCTTTATTCAAATGCAATACCCACCCTTTAATCAGATGAACTACCCACCCATGCAACAAAAAAACCCTCCCTTTGTTGATCCTGCAATGTGGACTCCTTGGCCCCCACAACAGCCATCTTCTTTTAATCCATGGAATTCAAATTGGAGAAGCCAACAACTGCCGTATCCAAATCAATTTCCTCAATTTCAACAACCACTTCCTCTACCATCAAATGCTCCACCAAATAATCAAATGAGACCCCAGATACCTGTGCAACCAAATCCTAACCCCAATAATAAAGTTGTGCAAGTCATTGATATTCAGAATCAGCCTACATTTCCTACGATGCAATGTAATGATATTCATTTGAGATTCGGGAAAATAGTAGAACCTATCATCGATGATATAACCTCTTCTGATTCTGATAAAGAGGAAACTGAGAAACATAAAAAAGCACAACCACCCTCTAACAAGGGTATTGAAATAACAGAGCCACCATTCCCCGAGCATTTAGTTTTAACTAAAACGCCTGAAACACCTACTTTTAATATTTTAGGGGAATTGCAAAACTTGTATGTTAAAATTCCACTTTTACAGGCACTGAGAGATGTACCAATTTATGCCAGAACCATAAGGGACATTTGTGTTAAGAAACCTGGTAGGAAGACTAAAGACCCCCTTAGAGTTCATGTTATGGGTGATTTATTTGCATTAATGTCCGAAAAACCCCCTCCTATGTAATATGGTGACCCCGGCCATCCTACTGTGACAGTTCAAATTGGTAAAACGATAATTCCTCAAGTTCTGGTAGATCTAGGTGTCGCAATAAACATTATGACTCTCGAAACTTCACAGTTGTTACAACTGAATAACATAATTAGAGATACACCAACCATCCTAGAGTTAGCTGACCATTCTACAATTAAACCAGAAGGAGTTGTTGAAGACCTTCCTCTGTAATTGCTTAAACACATAATCAATTGACTGCACTTTTTGAAACAGATACCCAGGAAAAGATTGAATCTGAAGATTTATCTCAGACATTAACCACCATCTCATCTAAAAGCATAACAGTGGAAATCGAACCTGGAAAAACATTAAATATAAATCCTGATCTAACAGTTGCTGAAACACAACAGTTAATGAAGTTATTACTTGAAAATAAGGAAGCATTCGCATGGGATTACACGGATATGAAGGGAATCTCTTCTAAAGTATGTACTCACCGAATTTATATTAAAGAAGGGTGCCGACCAGTCTGTCAACCCCAAAGACGAATGAAACCTAATTTAAGAGAGATTGTTAAAGAAGAAATTCAGAAATTGCTTAATGCAGGATTTATATACCCCATATCTGACAGTGAATGGGTTTCCCCATTGGTAATAGTCCCTAAGAAAAACGGGAAATGGAGAGTGTGTGTTGATTACGGAGCCTTAAACAAAGCTACTCAAAAGGACCACTTTCCTTTACCTTTCATTGATCAGGTGTTGGATAGTCTGTCAAGAAAGAAATTCTTTTCTTTTCTAGATGGATTCATCAGGTATAACCAAATTAGAATTGCACCCCAAGACCAAGACAAGACCACTTTTACTAGTCCTTGGGGAACTTTTGCTTATAGAGTTCTTCCATTTGGACTATGTAATGCACCAGCAACTTTTTAGAGGGCTGTTATAGGAATCTTTTCTGATATGCTGAATGAATCTATGGAAATATTTATGGATGATTTTACTCCTTATGGTGTGTCTTTTGAAGATGCATTACAAAATCTTGAGAAGGTACTTAAACGTTGTATACAATCTCACCTCTCCCTAAGTACTGAAAAATGTCATATGATGATGAGTGAAGGAGTAGTGCTTGGACATTTTATTTCATCTCAAGGCATTCAGGTAGACCCATCCAAAATACAGGTCATTCAGAATCTTCCTGTTCCTAAAACACAAAATGATGTGAGAAGTTTTCTAGGACATGCTGGATACTACAGAAGATTTATTAAAGATTTTTCTAAGATAGCTTCTCCATTATTTGTGTTTCTTATGAAAAATGTTTAATTTAAGTGGACTAATCTTTGTCAAAAAGCCTTTATAGAACTCAAGCATCAGTTATCTATTGCTCCTATTTTGAGAGGACCTGATTGGGCCCTCCCCTTTCATATATCTTCTGATGCTTCAGACACTACAATTGGAGTTGTCCTGGGACAAGAGGAAAACCATCTTCCTTATGCTATCTATTTTATCAGTAAGAACATGACCCCTGCTGAGCTTAATTATACAGTTACCGAAAAGGAGTTTCTTGCAGTAATTTATGCCATTAATAAATTTCGACATTACATCACTAGTTATTCTACTTTTGTCCACACTGATCACTCGGCTATTAAGTATTTAATGAGAAAATCTGTCACAAATGCTCGAGTTACTAGATGGTTACTGTTACTGCAGGAGTTTGATATTACAATTGTAGATCGGCCTGGTAAATAAAATGTTGTGGCTGATTTCCTTTCATGGTTAAAAACTGATAATAATATTCCAGTATATGATTCCTTTCCTGATGAGTATTTATTTGCAGTCTCTGATCACTCTCCATGGTATGCAAACATTGCCAATTATTTGGTTGCAGGAAAATTACCATCACACCTGTCATACAGGGAAAAGAGAATAATTGTTCAACAAAGTGTCAGGTATAGCTGGATAAGTGGGTGTCTTTTCTACACAGGGCTTGATCAGGAAATCCGAAGATGCATTAGGGAGGATGAAGTGTATGATATACTAAAAGCTTGTCATGATGGCCCCTGCACAGGGCATTTTGCTGATAAAAGAAAATCACACAAAATTTTGAGGATGGGTTACTATTGGCCCTCATTGTTTAAAGATGCAAATAAATATGTGTGGGCTTGTGACAGCTGTCAGCGAATGGGTCAACCCAATCATAGAGATCAAATGCCATTAAACCCCCAGGTAGTACCCGAACCATTTGAAAGATGGGCCTTAGATTTCATAGGACCCATTAATCCTCCATCCAATTAAAGAACTTATATATTAGTCTCTATAGACTATATGACTAAATGGGTGGAGGCCAAAGCACTTATTAGAGCCAATGAAGAAGTTGTCCTAGCTTTCTTATTTGAAGAGATCTTTACTGGATTTGGAATTCCTAGAGAGCTAGTTACAGATGGAGGACCTCCATTCAATTCTCATGGTTTTAAATCTATCCTTCAGAAATATCATATTCATCATAGAATGGCTACACCATACCATCCCCAGGCCAATGGGCAAGTGGAAAGCACAAATAAAGTATTAGAAGCCATTCTAACTAAAACAGTCAAGGATAACCAGAAGGATTGGTCTCAAAGGCTCCCTGAAGCACTATGGGCTTATAGAACTACCTGGAGAAATACTACAGGATTTTCTCCCTATGAATTGGTTTATGGTAAAAATGTTGTTTTTCCTGTGGAATTTGAAATTAAAACTTTAAGAATTTCTTTAGCTGTTAACCTTGATTTGACTGATGTGCAGACAGCTAGGTTGCAGCGGCTTCTTGAATTGGATGAAAAGAGATTAGATGCCATTCACCAAAAAACCATGATTCAACAACAAATAATGAAGTGGCATGATAAAATCATCAAACACAAGCAGTTCCAAAAAGGTAATTGGGCCTTATTGTATGACTCTCGGTTTGAAAACTTTCAGGGTAAGCTACGTACACGATGGCTGGGACCTTATGAAGTAGATGTTGTTTTTCCTAATGGAACAGTAAGACTTTTAACAATTGATGATTCTAAAACACCTCTACTAGTAAATGGTCATAGGCTTCGTTTGTACCAGCACCCTGTTTCTAAAGAAGATTTCAAGGCTGCTTGCATGACTGATACACATTATATTTTTCTAGGGGAGTCCTCTGCTCCTCACAACATTTAATTTTCTGCACTATATTTCTATCATTAGATTAGATTTAAAACTAATAATCCCTGTCAAGGGTTGGCATGTTACAATTGTATTTTGCAGATTAAGGAATAACTCACTAAGGAGGACAGTTTCGTCACAAGAAGATCTGAAGCTTCAATCACAGAAGCTTTGTTCCCTTCATTTCAACTCATTTCCTAGCAATGTCCCTTTTATCACTTATCCCATTACTCCATCTTTCCCTTTTTCCATTTTTCCTATTTCTACCCACTCCTAAAACATCATCTTTCAGCCAGCATTTCCCGTTCCCTACTGCTGAAATTATCCCTCAGCAAGTACTTCCCAAAATTTTCTTAGTACCAAATCATTACATTCCATTTTCCTTATTTTTCCATTGCTGAAACACCACTTTCAACAACATGTCATTCATTTTTCTATTGCTGAAACACCACTTTCAGCAACCTATCATCTATTTTTTTTCTTTTTTCCCATTGCCAAAACACCATTCCTTTCCTCTTCTACACAAGTTTTCCAGTACCCCACTTTTACTCTTCAGATCCCTTGGGTGAATATTATCCAGTATTGAGCAGATCTTGATATGCTCCTATTTCTACATTTCAGAGAAATTTAAAGATTCTTCCGTAAGTATTAAGCCATTTTGAATAAAGCACTCTATACTTTGAATTATAAAAATAGAGGTAAAAATATAAGGTATGCGGATTTTTTATGTAATTCAGTTAAATAATAGTTTAAAGAGAGGATCTTGCCCATTATGATTACAAATCCCCACACACTCAAACATCATTTCATCACACGTAAGGGGGGAATTTAGAAAATTAAAATCATCATTCCACACCATCAAATCCACCGTCACTCTTCATATCCATTATTTCCACCGTCATTGATACTCCATATCCTCAATCGCAACGATTAGCTTGATCAGGCCTGGGTTTCTGTTCTCTGCGCATCTTCATTTGACTCAAGTTAGTAGCTATGGGAGGCTCTGCTATCAGACATGAGCCTGGCTCGACAACTCTTCTCGAATTATTTTCGGAGGCTTACCAAATTTTTCAGCAGGCAGGTTGGATTACATATTTCGAGAGGCTGGGAGAATTTGATCCTCAACAAGTTTTAGAGTTTGCGCAGAATTTTTAGGAAGATTACTCCATAGTCCAAGGGGTCCGAATTTCGGTCACAGAGGAAGATATAGCACAAGTTTCAGGGTTGCCAGTCACAGGTGCTCACTGTTTTAATAGGAAACAAGTCATTTTAAACGCATAACAAGACTTCCTTCTTCCAGAGGAACAGGTTGAGATTAAAGGTCATGGCATAAGTCTGCATTCATTACCTCGCCCATGCCAAGCGTAGCTGAATTTGTCAAGCACTACTTGACTTGCGAGGGGCGTTACTAGGTAGTTTATCAACACGACTTTGTTTTAATGAGTCATTTGCGGCATGGTCGATTAGTCAACGTTCCTTATTATCTGCTTGGATGTATTAAAAATATGTCATATTACTGTAGACGAGTAAGATTCCCATCACTGTCCCTTACCCATCATCGCTTATGTCAATTATTAATTCAGAGGGGTTTTGCCCAGCAAAAACCCCCTCTAAATAACCCATCCCTACTTCTCCAACAACCCCCTGAAATTCCCCAAGAAGCCTAAATTCCCCAAGAAACCCTCGAAAGCCCTTATGAATGACAACTGGAAGATATTCCTGATCCTCCATTGATTCCACCCAAGTTCATCCCATTTAGCAGAGTCACCCCATCCCACTATCCACATCTCTAGCGATGACTCTCAAGCTGAAACACCCCCATCACCCCCTACTCATAAAAGAAAGAGACGAATTACAACAGTCTCTGTCTCAAAAAGACAAACAAGGGCCACATCCCAAGCTGCCACCTCTTCCGATAGCCCTTCCCCTAGAAAAGAATCTTCTCATAAAAAGAAAAGGGAAGCCACTGATTTTTCTGCTTTCCTACTTAGGAGAAAAATGAAAACAACTGTTGAATCTGAAGTCACTCCCATTTCCCCTGACCCTGCAGCTATCTTGTTAAAAATTCAATCCTCATCGCCATTCCAAATTCATGAATCATTACCCGTCTCGTCCTGTGGCACTACTCCACAAGAACCAGATGCCTAGGGTAATATGACATCATTTACTACTCAAACAGTAACTGCTCCACAAGAACCAGTTACTCACTCAGCAGCTGAAACACAAGAACCAGCTGCTGAAGTGCAAAAATCAAACACCATGCATGATAATATAAGGAAACCAGCTGTAGCTGAAACACAAGAACCAGATACAGCTACGGATCAACAATCAACTCCAGCAAAAGAAACCAACACACAGGGTTCACTCACCATGGCATCGTTATTGGAGGAAAATGAATTTTTAAAGTCAGAATTAGAGGCCTATAAAAAATAGTTGGTAATGGCAAGGGAAGGCTTTGATAAAGAATTAAATCTCTACATGTTGGCACATATAACATCAGTACAAAATAATGACCCATGTAAAGAATACATGTGCCATGAATGTGGAAACATTTACCAACAGGTCGGATACAAAATAGTTAAAGTCCCAGTGCCTGAGACATCCACATCAGTTGCAGCCAAAGAAGAACGCCCCACTGCCAAACAAGAACCAGTAGGGCCCTTAAAAAGTCTGGAAAAAGAAACCAAGCCACATATATCCTGCCCTGTGTTAGTTAACTCAGCTACTCAGACTATACCCCAACCCAGTACTTATAATGTCGGGACACAAACTCCACCATGGAAAGAATTGGAAATAATGAATAAGTGGAAGAAGCAGTATGCTATTGATCAAGATAAAATGTTACAACAGCATAAGTTGGCCTGGCAGAATCAGATGTATGCCAACTGGGATAACTGGGAGCAGACACTTTAGTAGCTTAAGGATTCCAAGAAAGAAATCAAGGAGTTAAAAGACAAACTGGTCCTGATGTTTTCATTAGTACAAAAACTGTTAGCCACCAGGAAACCTTACTTGAATTATTCTTTTTTCCTTTCTGAACGCCTTGTTTATTTTTAGTTGAAAGCAATTAAGGATGGGAGACCTCATGAGTTGCCCACATCGGAACAATTTGTCAAAAAATTTGCCGAGGCCCTCGATAGTGATCAACATTTGTTATGTGAACTTTATCTTCATAATGAGGCTATTCCTGAAAATAGAGAGGTCAACCTAAATCCAATTGTTGGTGATATACAAATTAGGGCATTTGTTTCATTTCTTGCCAATCAATCACATGGCAAACCACTTTTATTGCAAGTAGGCATAATGAGGATAATCGCCTCCTTTGGATAAGACCGGAACCTTCAAATACGGCCATTTTTGTAGCAGAATATCATCGATTTTTGCAGAAGCCAGGAATGCGTAGGTACATACAGCAATTACAAGCCTCAATACTCCTAAAGTGTCATCAGTTAATTAGAGTCAAAGAGACTGCTGCCTTGAAGGCCAACACCATGTTCTGGCAACAGTCCTGTAAGGAAAGACAAGAGTATAATCCTTTTAGCCCTGATAATTTTCAAACTGCACTATCCAGGGTACCAAACTATATCAGATGCATTCAACAATGTGCCGAAAATTGGATTGGTTATCATTTTCACTTCCCTGTCTTATGGATGCCGGCAGAATGATATCAGCCTCACTACAAACTGGCTAACAGGGACGAGGCAGTGGCATGGAAAAAATTGTAAAATAACCAGGGATTCAGATCTTCGACAGAAGCCACCTTCCATAGTTATTGCTTGAGTAACTTGCATGCAAAGAGTCAGTACTCAGACTCTGACTCGGACTAAAAGTTGCCTGAGGACATGCAACCCTTTCAGCTGGGGGGGATGTTAGGACCTCACAATGTACCATTTTTACCATACATTTTGACACCACTTTACTCGTTATAGCTATATTTAAAAAGGTTACATTATCATTTTCATCCATTTTATCCAAAGGTATATGAAATCCTTCTCTTTACTATATATTTAATTTGTTTTACGTATAATTCCACATTACTCTTATATTTCATCATTAATCGAAGGTAGATAGTTGCTAACACAAGTCTAAAAGATCGCAGATAATTTATGATAAGGAACATGCTGTTGCTGAAACAGTCGGCCCGTTGCTGAAACAGTCGACTCCGTTGCTGAAACAGTCAAATCTATTGCTGAAACAGTTAGCAGGCACGTAAATTATGTCACTACTCGTGATTTGCGATTTCGAAAGAGTATTTCAGGAACGATGGAAACAAGACGAAGACAAGCAAGGAAAGTTGTTACACGGATTGTTCTGAAGCCAGTATTTTTGTATCTATTGTAACAATATTCTGCTATGGAAGAATAGAAAGACCCTGTTTTAAGATAGAAGAATAGATTTCGATAAAACTAGGATTTCTATGATGTAACTGTAATAGATGTCTCCTCTTTAAAAAGAGGATACATCATCATTAGAAGGGGAGTTAGAGACTGCAGGAGAGACATTATTTTTGAGTGGAAAGGAGCAAGACTCCATTGTAATGTATCATTCCTTTTTGACAGATGAATAAAGGTTTCTTTTGAGCGCTTCAATTTAACTCTTTCCTCTGGGGAATCTTGTGAGAAGGAAAGGGCCCGCCTTCATCACAAGATTCACTCGATTGCTCCTGTAGTTTGTTAACTTATTTATGTTATTTGCACCTTAATTTAACTCTGTTTGCTGAATAATCATTTACAAAGTTCTGTAGTTCTTTAAGCACTCTGTTTTCTTTAACACTGCATTAGTTCTGTATCATTCATTCTTAAAGAAGCCAAGAGATTTTTTCCGTTATTTTTTTGAATGTGTGATTGATACCGGGAAACAGGTGCTGAAGATTCCTGTTTGGAGGAATAGGGTCCTGTTCCCCGTAGGTTGATTCTCTTTTTCTGTAGTGTGATTGATATCAAGAAACAGGTGTTGAAGGTTCCTGTTCATGGGAATAGGGTCCTATTTTCCTTGGATTGATATTTTTCTACAGTGTGATTAGTGTCAGGCAATAGGTGCTGAAGATTCCTGTTTGGAGGAATAGGGTCTTGTTCCCTGTTATGGTTGATTGATTTCCTTTCCTGCAGGGTGATTTCCTTTCATTATCTTTTCCTAGAATTCTTTTAATGAAAGACTACAATAGAGGAATTTCTTCTGTTGTAACACAAGTAGGCTTCAGCTTTGTTAAAGTGGGGTGTGAATAGTTAGATTTGTATGATTGATAATTGTGTGACTTCTACTACAACATTTCCTTGCTTTTGGAATTGAGCATATCCATTGCGTGATTTTCTTTGGAATAAACGGACCTTCCTGGTTTGACAATTTATGTGGTGCTTGAATTGTTAGAACAATTAAAGCGACCAACAATAGGATGAGGGAGGATCGGGTCTGTGAGCCTGATCCAAAATGTGCCGCAAATAAATGTACAAAACAAGAAAGGTGATCGTGATCAAGGTTCTCGAAAATCAAACGTCAGGGACCAGAACAGATCTTGAGGATGCTCATGAAATGATACACGTAGGATCCCATATGCTAATGATAGATATAGCTGCCATCTGGAACGTGTTCATAGTTATTTGGATGCTCCTAGATGTCCTTATGGTGGAGTTTCTAGTTCAAAATGCCCATATTCTGCTCTGGATGATGTTCCAAGGTATGCAAAACTAGATTTAAGGCACTTGAGGGCACGCCTGGACTACGATGTTAGTGCTGGTGCCTCCACTAAAATAGTCACCTGCAACTACAACAAAGTAACAGAGTGCCAGAAACAGAGCTGCAAAAATAATGCCTCTGTAGGAGGGATAATATTTTTGATAGTCAGTAAATTAATTCACTGAAATGGACAGTGAGTAGAAATAACATAATTTTTGACATGTACATAGAGGCCATTAAATGAATGGATTTGATACCATGTTAAACACACACATGGTGTATAAAGAAACTAAACACACACATAGAAAGATAAGCATGATATACCCATATCATTCACCATAGATGTACATTTATAATATAATGGTGTGACTCTTGGATTCATCTTCCAAGGTCACTTGGAATCCTTTGTGACTCTTCGCCTTCCACAACTACCCATAGAGGATTAGGTGTTCAACAGATTAATTTAAAGGGAAAATTTATTTTATTTTCACTTTTTTTTATGTATGTGACTAGAATTTTTCTTTGATCATAGACTCTATCCTCTCAAGTTTTTCCAAAAAAAAATCTAGTCGACACCAAAATGGACCCAACGGGACCTTGTCGATCTAGGCATCTTTTGGACCTCCCCCCATTACCAAGAGGGCTTCCGGGTCTTTCGTCGTTTAGGCGTCAAAGACAGAACACTACCACCATTATTGTCTTGTCCTTTATTGGGGCATCCATAGTTGGGAATTCTAGTTAGACTCCCAACACCACACCATAGACCAATCCTCCCACGACCCCTATGGGAGAATACATAGCAGGGTATGTCATAGACCAACCCTCTTCCTAACCAGAACTTTGTGTTTTCACACACTGCAATGGTGTTAACCTCCTAATCACCTTTCTTAGATTCGTTGAATTTGCCCGATTTAACCAAGCTGACAAATGAACCCATCGTACACAAACCTACATGGCCTCCCATGCCCACAAATCTCCCTTCGGATATTCCAAATTTCAAAGGAAATAAAGCAAAAGACCCAGGTAATCATGTCATGACCTTCCACCTTTGGTGCTCTTCGATCAATATCATTGACGACACTATTTGATTGAGACTATTTCAACGCACTCTGACTAGAGTAGCCGCGAAGTGGTATGTGGAGCAACCCTCAACTTCACATGGAACCTTTGGCGCCCTCGCCACCGTGTTCCTAACATATTTTCAGCTACCCATGCACCTTGATTCTGGAATGGAGTTACTGACACATTTTAGACAAACCCCTATTGTCCATATCTCGGACCATCTCCACGAATGGAGGTAGTTTCGTAGTTTATGTAAAGCTAAACTCAACGACTGGATTCTTTTATATTTTTTCCTGAAAACTCTCACGATAGAGATTTCAAAGGATGTGGCACAACAAAGGTCCACATCCGAAGAGGATGCCATCAACGAAGACCAACAGCTTGAGCTGATTTATATGAAGTTAGGATACATTTACAACATCCTGCCTAATGCCCTGCACTTGCAAACTTATCAAGAATTACTAGGCACGTCGAAATCTACAGACAGACTAATTGGGTCATTGACCTAAGGTTACCTAGGCAAAAATAGTCCAAACCCCAGTTACATGTACAGTTCTACCCAAAACGTACCTCAACCCGGTTTTCAAAGTCATCATATGCCTCAGTAAAATTTGACCAATAGGGCACCAACGTATCACTAGGGAGGACCTTATCCTCTGGCTCAGGGGACCCAGTACGCGGAAAGAAACACTGATGGAAGAGCTCCCCTCCAACAACCAGGTGCAAACCAGGGACCACATTATGCTCGGTCCCCAGCACTAGACCTACCTATGTAGACCAATGCAGATGTGAACTTTGTGCAGCCATCCCAAAACTAACCACACCAATACAACCAGGAGAACTACCCTCCTAATGTGGTGAAGAAAAAATAAAAAAACAAGCCAAAAAGGAACTTTGGACAAGGGGGAAAAAACCAACAATTCCCACCGCGATCCTAGGCTGGAGGCAACTCCAATCGGAATCAGAGCTGGGAGATAAGAAATGCCCAACGAGAGAGAAAAAGGCCACCTCTTTGAACAAACCATTATTTTTCGATATGTGGAGAGTACGGCCCCTATACTCACCACTGTCCCAATCTCCCTGAGCTGAAGAAGCTACAGAGTAACTGAGGACAAGGAGGATCTTCCCAGCAACCAGCTATGATGCAAGAACCTTTCCCCCATCAAGAGACGGTAAGCACTCAGCAAAAAAATACAGACGACTCCAAGAAAAGCAACCATGATATTTTTTGAAACATGGAATCACAATTACAACACCCCACCAAACACCAATACATCAGGGGCAAGCACCAATGCATCGAGTGCACCTTTGACCATTTCAAAGGCACCCATCAAACCATTTCCAAAAATGGAGAAGGGACCCAATAGGCGAGCCGAAAACTTACTCCAAACCAGCCCATAATTATAGTATTGTGGATGATTTAGTACAATCTCCCACTACTATGTCATCTTTTGAAGTATTTTAGTCATGCCTAAAATAATGGAAAGCCCTACTTTCCACGTTAGGCACTATCGACCTTGTCGATACACGCCTAATGGCTTTTGACTTAGACAAAGCCACCCCCAAACTTCCTTCCATCGTCACCTTCCATATACCAGTGTCGGTCCAGAATATCACAATTCACCGATGTGTCATAGATGAGGGTGCATCCACATGCATCATGTCCAAAACATTTTGGCATAAGTTAGGGTCTCCCAAACTAAAACCCTCAGTCATCACGCTTAGATCATACGAAGATCGTCCATCAACCCCCTTTGGCCTCTACCAAAACGTCCCAGTCTGCTTAGCTGGAAAGATAGTCCAAACATACATTGAAGTCTTGGATTCTCACCTGGACTACAATTACTCCTTGGGCGGAGTTATATGTATGCCATGTCTTCCATAGGCTCCTCCGTCTTCTGCATCATGATGTTCCCCCACGAGGACTGCATCATTATCGTAGACCAATTGACGCATAGAGAGAAGAGACCCCTAAAATACACTGATGTAATTCTACCCTATGTAGATACATCCTCGGATGCTCTCTCACGGTACCAAGAATATGGCCCCAGCCAGTTCAAACTGTAATATTCCAAAATTTTAGCCTCCAAGCTAAATGAAATATTATAGTTGTTTTATCATTAGGTCGGTAAATAAATGGGTGAGGAGACCCATAAGTCTCTTGAGTAGCAATAAAAACACTCCTAATGTGAAAGGAGGAAGAATAATCAGTTGTATTAAGCACCTTTGGGTGTGAACAGGGTTTGGATCATGTTGATTCAGTCAACTTTGACCAAGTCAACAACGTTGTCTAGATACATTGAATCTCCTTGATGAAAAGCACAGTTTTAGTGGAGGACAACTTGCATGAGCTTGGTACAAAATATGGATGGGACCCAATGTGGAGAGGCTCTCATGCTATATATGGAGAGGATATTAACCATTGTTATTCATGTTTTGATTATCATTGCTATTGGTCTTTTTATACTTTTCTTCCTCTTGTTATTTAGCAGGATTGCAGTGCTATTTAGCACAAGGGTGTTCCTGGTCGGGAATCCCTACCTCATCCTCAGGGAAGGAGAGGTTCTTGGGGCTACATTTCCTCATTCCAAAAAAATTTCCAAGCTACCTCCTTCAGCTACAGCGCAGTTTCTGTTTAGAGCTGGGTTGTTTTGCAAGGTGCAGCAAAGGAAGATCTCTTAAAGTCATTTCTGGGCTTGTTTTTCAGTGGAGAGGTTGCCTATTCATTTGAGTATAAGCAAGGAGGAATCTTGGGAATATTTTTACATCTTTGGCATCAGGTCAACCATATGCTACCCCTCACAACGTAGTTTCCATCTTGAACTGCGTTATTTTTGGAGGCAATTGCTGGAGGGTTTATTGAGCTCGTATGGAGGGTCTATTTCTGAGTAGAGGGATCAACCTTCTAGTTAGAAATATCATTGGAGGAGGAAATAATTATTTCAGATCTTTCATAGCCTCATTTCATATCAGATCCAGTTTGTAGTGGCACATTAACCCCTAGGTTATTTGTCACATTGTATGTTTCTTGGTATTTCTAGCAATCCTTATCAGGTTGGCTAGAAATATTGTATTAGAGCTCACATCTTCATTGTCAGGAATTTATTTTGTTTCTATCACCCACATTCCATTTGTATATGTATTCATCAGTAGCTACACTGATATAGATAGTGATGTCATTGCTCTTCGACATTCTATACAGTTGCAGTAGCTCATGTGCTGATTGTTTTGTTCATTGGAGAATTTTTCCCATTGCTTGAGTGGCTTTTCCCTCTTGATCTTGTTGTATATTTCTATTTATATCTTAATAAAATGATGACTGTACATTGATACCTCTTATGTCATGTTCAGATTTGCATATTTTTACATTTTTATGTTCATGTACTGCTGCAATCCCATTTTGGGATATTACAGTGGTATCAGAGCATAATCTTGGCTCAGTCTGTGCATTCAAGACATTATGTCATTAGAAGGAGAAGCTTATTCTCACAGAAAAGAGAAGATTCATAGAAGAGAGAAAGGCATGACTCCATTAATTGGAGAAATGAAGGAAGAGAGGGTCTACCTTCTTCTTTTCCAAGCTATGAAAAATATCAAAGAAGATCTCAAGGAGATGAAAGGGGAGAAGTGTAAGAAATTCCTAAGAGGGTTTGAAAGGGAAGCAAGCCCTAGCTATTCACATGATGGGTGTGAGAATTCAACCACACATGCATATCCACAACGCAGTCTATTGCCCACATTCACTGGAAGAAGGATGGAGGAAGGAGATGCACCAAGGGAGGAGACCTTGAGTGTCTATCTTCAGGAGTATGAGTCTCAATCATGGAGATTCAAAGAGCACTTGGACTTCCAAGGGTTTTTCCAACTCAAGGAAGCTAGAAGATCCAAAAACCCTAATAGAAGAAAGAGAGATAAAATATTTCTATCTAACTTTGATGGATCAATAGAGTGCACAGTCAAAGCTTGGGTGGAGGAGCTATATTCATATTTCCAGCTACACCAAGTTTCAGAAAAGGAGGCCATTAGGGTAGCAGCACTGCACTTCAAAGGTATGGCCCATAATTTGTGGTTTAATAGTTCTTATTCATATTATCATGCAAATAAAAACACTTATGCTAGGTTCACTAAGGAATTGGTGAAAATATTTAACACTAAACATTGTAAAACATCTCTTGTGGAACCCAAAAACTTAAAACCTTTGCATGAGTTGGAGAGATCTATCTTGCCAAATCCACTCCATATTTCAGATGAAGGGGATAAAAACATGCATGGTACCTTTCCAAGGGAAACATCCCCACCTTTTTAAAAACCATCTTCTATTGGTGAAGGTATGGAGAAACCTCCTTCAAGGGAAGATCAAGATCAAGGGTCTCCCATTGATGATGAGGCAATCTCACATATTGATGAAGAGGATAAGCAGAGAAGAGCTAACAATGTTGTACCATTGGGAGAAGTTCCATCACCACATGGATATGGGAAGGGATCCATTTCTTCCATTGGAGGAGCCCTTGTGTCTTTGGAAGGAGTTCCAAATGATCCAACATGTGGGAACCAAACCACAATTTCGGAGTAGCATGCATCAGATATTTTGGGTTGTGAATATTGGCAGATGGAAGGAGAAGAAAGGAAGGGTCAACATCAAGGGATGATGAGCATTCACCCTTATCTATTTCGAAAGGTTTTTTCACAAAAGAAGGAGGTTGTATTATACAGTGAAGAGAGGGACAAATCAGTCCACACATATATACAGTCCCCTTCAGATTTTGATGTCTCACTACATGGGGGAATTCCACCTGGGAGGTGACTAGATCTACAGTTGGTAGGAGACATTTTACCATGTAGTTCACCACTCTTATATTTTGGAGAGGTGAATACTTTAGAGGAATCCAGTACAACGCAGAGAGTTTGGGATAGACTCAAGGAGGAGAGAGGAACTCTTTCATTTTCTACATTACCCACTCTCACTACATATATTGCGCTGACAGAAGTTGCTGCAGTGATGGAGGATGGCACCTTCATGGTGCAAGGGAGCTGCTCCATGGATTTGGAGAAAAAGAGGGTACTTCCTTTGAGGAAGGAATCCTCCATACATTGGAGTAGATGGAGGCCACTCATGCTTGCATTGGCCAAGATTGGGAGATTCTTCTTGGATGGGAGCTTCTCATGGGAGGCCAACTTCCAAATATCACTAATTATTTTTTAGCATAAGCAGCTGCATTATGGGCACAACAGCAATTTGGAGGATGACTTTGGCATGAGGGATTTCAAAGGAGTAGACAACAACATGAGGAGAGCTTCACATTCCAGATCACCAGCGTTGTCTCTTAGGAGGCTTGATCCATATTGGAGGTCTCAATTTTTGGTAGAGTACTCCAAGGATCTTGGTTCTTGCATGATACTTGATGACCCGAATGGAGATGATATATATGTGGTGGTTGGTGAGGTCATATATTCTTATGGGAGAGTCTTCTTGACTAGAGTTTCTGAGCTTAAGAGGAAGCTACTTCATGTAGCACATGTGGACTTTCTTTCCATGCACCTTGATGCATTTCATTCACTGATGGAGGAGTTCACTTGGGAGGGCATCCAGCAGGATATACATCAGCATATGGAGAGATGCATAGCCTGAATGGTGATGGAGAGGTTGGCACAACCACTACCCTACTCATTGAGAGTGAGGGAGAATTTCCAGTTGAGCCATTTCAGCTCAAGGACCAAAGTACATAGTAGAGGTTGTACACTTATGCATGCTGATTTGCATTACTTTAACTTTTGTGAGCAACATATTGTACCGAGGAGGATATTTCCTTCTTTTATATTGTATTTTCATGTACTTGAGGCCATTTTTAGCATTGATGTTGGCCATTCTATCAATGGTTTGTGGGGGAGGCCACATGATTTTTGGTGTGCACCATTGACACCATATTGTACTTTCATGCTTCTATCCTATAGAATGATTGTGGCAACAAAAAAGTGGTTAGGAGAGCACTTGTTCTTACTTGTTTTGATGCAGGCAAGGGATGCACTGCGCTAGTTCCATGTGAGGAACTATGCTCTGCTCTTCGGTTGTCATATGGAATCTTGTTTTCACTGGTTTTTGCTTCCATATTTTGCTGATACTCTTATGTTCATGGGGAGCTTTGTTTGGAGAGTGTTAGATGAGTTGGAGATGCCCATTGGGAGTATGATTCTCCCTAATTTACATGTTGTATGTATCAGGAGAAAAAATGGGCAAACCATTATTTCCACGCCACACTTGTCTTCACATGGAAGGATCCATTTGAAGAATTTGCATTCTTGGAGGAGGCATTTCATGGCTGATTTTCCTTGTGGGGTAACTTGGGCCAATATTGGAGGCCATGAAATTTCGGCCCAATATCGGAAACAACCCCATACTTACCATAAGTGGAGAGATAAACCACTTGAATGGAAAATTTTAATCTCTCCATGCAGCCCCAACACATTGCATACACCAAGGGCTGAGGATTATTTTGATGAGATACCTAGAATGGCTCATTTAATTTGGGTGATATCATGGGTTTAGGAGTCTATCATTGGTCATGAGATCCCCTATTCTTTTCATAACTCCTATCTTAAGGAGGCCATTGGATAGCAAGAAGGTTTCCACTTACACCTTCCACCTTTTCATGATGTGAGCCATTTGGTTTTGCATGCTTGGGAGGGAGTATTGGAAGATAGGTTTATTGCAGATTGTTTTGAGAAGTGGTGGTACTATTGATGAGGAGGCCACAAGAGGAGGAGGGGAGGAATTTTTCTCTCCTTATACAGTTGCTTGAGGACAAGCAACATTTTGGAGGGGAGGACTGTAATATTCCAAAAATTTAGCCTTCAAGCTAAATGGAATATTATAGTTGTTTTATCATTAGGTCGGTAAATAAATGGGTGGGGAGGCCCATAATTCTATTGAGTAGCAATAAAAATACTCTTAATGTGAAAGGAGGAAGAATAATCAGCTGTATTAAGCACCTTTGGGTGTGAACAAGGGCTGGATCATGTTGATTCAGTCAACTTTGACCAAGTCAACAACGCTGTCTAGATACATTGAATCTCCTTGATGAACAACGCAGTTTTAGTGGAGGACAACTTGCATGAGCTTGGTGGAAAATATGGATGGGACCCAATGTTGAGAGGCTATCATGCTATATATGGAGAGGATAGCAACCATTGTTATTCATGTTTTTATTATCATTGCTATTGGTCTTTTTAGACTTTGCTTCCTATTGTTGTTTAGCATGGTTGCAGTGCTGTTTAGCACAAGGGTGTTCCTGGTCGGGAATCCCTACCTCATCCTCAGGGTAGGAGAGGTTATTTGGGCTACATTTCCTTATTCTATCATTTTTTCCAAGCTACATCCTTCAGCTACAACGTAGTTTCTATTTAGAGCTGGGTTGTGTTGCAGGGTGCAGCAAAGGAAGATCTCTTAGTCATTTTTGGGCTTGTTTTTCAGTGGAGAGGTTGTCTATTCATTGGAGGATCAGCAAGGAGGACTCCCGGGCATATTTTGAAATCTTTGGCATCAGGCCAACCATCTTCTATCCCTCACAGCACATTTTCCATTCTGAACTGCGTTATTTTTGGAGGCAATTGCTGGGAGGGTTCATTGAGCTCATCAAGAGGGTCTATTTCTAAGTAGAGGGATCAACCTTCTAGTTAGAAATACCATTGGAGGAGGAAATAATTATTTCAGATATTTCATAGTCTCATTTCATATCAGATCTAGTTTGTAGTGGCACATTAACCCATGGGTTATTTGTCACATTGTATGTTTCTTGGTATTTCTAGCAATCCTTACTAGGTTGGCTAGAAATATTGTATAAGAGCCTACATCTTCATTGCCAGGAATTTCTTTTGTTTATATCAGCCACATTCCATTTGTATATGTATTCAGCAGTATCTACACTATTATAGACAATTTTTTCACTTCTCTTCGACATTCTATACAGTTGTAGCAGCTCATGTGCTGATTGTTTTGTTCATTAGAGACTTGTTCCCATTGCTTGAGTGGCTTGTCCCTCATGATGTTGTTGTATATTTATGCTGATATATTAATAAAATGATAGCTGTACATTGATCCCTCTTATGTCATGTTTAGATTTTTAGAGTTTTACATTTTTATGTTCATGTATTGCTGCAATCCCATTTTGGGATATTACACAAACCGTCCTCCGTTCTAGGGTCATTCCTAGGAGATCCTCCCATAATCCCTGAGTCATTGCTCAATGTCACAGGGGCTCCAGTGTGCATGATGTCCACATTAAGCACCAAATCTAGTTAGGACATGGACATAAGCAACAATGGCACCGAGTCATCGGCCACGACAAACTCTCTAGCCTACACTACCTCCAAAACACCTTTCCTCTACCCCCAGTTGGTTTCACCTTCCAGCAGGTTTTGGCAACATTGTTATTACCAAAAATATCATTAGAAATACCAGTTTGGTACTTCATTCCCCCTGTGGGAATAGGAGGAACCCACGTCACTGCCACAGGATTAAAGCCCCTCAGTCCCGAGGAGGCTCCACTCATCCAAGAAACAGTTGAAACCACCCATGCAAAGGAAATTCCCATTGTAAAATCTGTGATTATGGCTAAGAAAACCAAGAAGAGAGGAAATAATATGGAGACCCCTGCCATACAACAAGAATCACCAGTCTGGGCCATATGTGACGTAATAGGTCACCCTACCCATATCTGTCAGGAGATGGATGAATTAAAACCACTCCTTAGCTCTGAGATAGACATCGCGACGCCTCGTTCCTGTAAAAATGAACCAACCACCAAAGGTAAAGGAAAAACACTCCGTACCAGTCACACATGCTCTCTTTGCAGCAGCTACGGGCACTATACCCATCATTTCCTAGAGATCCTATGATATAGGGACACCTTACATGCCATCGAGAAATCCTATCAAGAGGATCCCTCCACCTAGGCATCTGGAAATGAACCTCATACCATCCTATACCTACAAGAAGAATGAAGGGTACAAGAAAGACCCCCAGTCATGCCCCCTCCTATTATACGTTGCACACTGTGCGATGAATGTGGTCACTTCCTCAAAGAATGCGCAGCCCTGGAACTCATCCACAAATGGTATCCTATAGAAAGGGTTTACTATGTTGGATTTCGGGCAGCGCAATTCACATGTCCATTATGCGTCGATAATCACCTTTTAGAGAATTGTCACTATATCCACTGATTCTAGCTAGCCCTCACTAGTTTACGCTCAACCATAGTCTGCCTCTCTCAAGAAGATGACATGGATGCGGAGTCCACGGATAGCTCCACAATCCAAGAAGATATGACAAGTAGATCCATCATGTTCTTGTTGGTCAAAAAGTGACCAATCATGGAACCCCTAGTTACCCCCAACCACTCTCTACAGGGAAGACCAACATGCACGTTATGCAAAACTCCTAATCATGCAGTCACCACTTGTCCTGATTTAGTAGCGTTACCATGCTAGTTCCCCACCAAACCTCAAACTTAGCATGAAGGAACCCCCATATCAAGGATATTCTTCCTAATATGTCAAGGAAATCATTATGAACGACACTGCACTTATGCCTCGCAAATTCGTCCTCCCATCGATATGCTTCATACTATAGAGAAGAGGGAGGACGACCTCCGTAAGTGGTATAAAAATTATACCGTCGGGTCAACAACCCCACCCCCGCATAGGCATGGTGGGAAAACTAGGATGACACACCAACCAAAAATAACCCAGGCTAAGTCGAGGATAACATGTGGACATATCAAAAATAGGATTGCAGCTGCCCCCACATCCCATGATTTCCACCCTATTCCTGTTGGAAAATATCAAGGTACCTTCCACTTTTGCATTGATTTACGCAAGATCCCAAATCTGCATGCCGCCATTGAACTCCTTGATGATACCTAGCCTCTACAATAGTGCCTAGTACAACTAGATCTCGTCGAAAGAAGTAGACGACATTGTTACAACACAACGAGGTCCACAAGAAAAGGGTAAAAACATCATTCGAACGCCACATCAACCCTCGCTCATTCACCGAGTGAGAATTAGTCCTCCACTATGATTTCGGAAAAGAATCCCTAGAGCCAAGAAAGTTAGAAACCTTATGGAAAGGACCCTACATCATCAAACATTTCCCCTGATAGGGGGCATACATCTTGACGGAACCAGATAGGACATGCCTCAGCAACCTTGTCATTAGCCTTTACCTCAAGAAATTTTACCCATAAGGGCCAGTATGGCCCTTCCCTAGAGTGAACATACACAACCCCAAACATTGAAATTTTTTGACCAAAAGACTTATTTAAAAGCACTCAAAGTGCTATCATGGATCACCAACCTGAACCCTATTTCGGATTCGCTTATGGAGCATCAAGATGGTCTCAAAGTTAAGCCATAGCTTCCTGGGTCATCTACCACCTTGAACGATTGCCACTCTACTCAAATGGTGTGTGCATCAGCTCAGCAAAATAAAATCAGGAAGAATATGATGCAGTCATTGGACTTATGTGTGATGCCCTCCATCAGGGCATATGCCATATGCATGTCTACCTCTATTCCCAGTTAGTAGTGTCACAGTTAAACCAAACATTTGAGGCAAGAGATACACATTTGTTTAGAAAATATTTGCATGCAAAAAGATTAAGCAGAAAATTTGACTATATTGCATTCGCACATATACCAAGGAGTCAAAACCAAGTAGTTGATCACATAGCTAACAATATCATAAACTGGAATGCATCTCAAATAAACCATCATACATAAAATCCAAAAATACAGATATCCATTAGCATTACATCATCCATAAATCAAAATAGGTGACACAACATGTAGAGCTGCAAAAAATATATCTCTCTATGTCTTCCACGTTTATATGTGCAGTACAAGCAGTGTCACTGACCCAACGACCAGCCTAAAGATACAAAAAGTCATCAAAAATAGGGGAAGCATCCACATGGTGCTTTCCCCATGTACAAGTATACTCTAGGGCGGTGCCCCCTCAGGAGGGGCACCTGGACCCACAACCGCTCCCAGTGCCACCACTGGAGCTGTCTTCACCATCGAGACTTCCACTCGAAATATAACAGGGGATAGTCCCTCTCGTGGGCCATCACAGTCTCCAACCAGACCTCCCCGAGATCATCCATAAATCCCCAAACAGGCATCCCCTGGGTCAAGCGGTCCAGTCGACCCTAGGCATCCTCCAAAACTGACACCCGAGTAGTCAGTTTCGCGATATGAGCCTTTGCCGTATCTGCCCGTGCTACTGCTGCGTCGGCACGAGCCCGCTCGGCCATAGCCTCGGTAGTGGCCGAGCTGCGGGCTAGCACCACCACCAGGTCCTCCAATAACAACTCCTCCCTACCCACCCCTAGGTCGTTGTAGAGGTCGTGGCCATCCAAGCGAGCCACGGGATGACCCAACTCGCCAACATCTTCAAAAGTAACCAAAAATATGTCAGTGTTAGCAAAACACATAAGCACACACATACTCATAAAAATGCAGAAAACATAGAAAACATACCTGTTGGCCCCCAAGCATAACCAGGAGAGAGACCCATATCTGGATCCCCTGGGAAGTCCATACTCGCATACGGGAATGGCAAGAACATCTCTTGGTTCACCTAAAACTAGGGCTCTGTCGTGGTGTTCCAAGAACACCCCACCATGCCACCACTACCTCGCAGCATCACCAAAGCCCACCTCCTCATTTGAGGCTCCCATGGCCCCTCAAGAGGCACCACCACCACTGACCTCAGCAGCATTACCATCTTGTAGATAATGCTGCACAAAATGCTGGTGTACGCAAACAAATTCGATTCACTATGGACCTTATTTAGTTGCACCACCATCCCATCATAGCAAAAATAGGAAAAGTAAAATAAGTGCCTGGACCTCAACTAGTGCAATATTCCAACCTACGGGCCTGATGCCCGATGCGGATCCGACGACCCTGCAAGTCATACAATTACTGCCAGAACACATCGCTCTGCTAAATATGTCATGGATGCAATGTTGATGCACCCCTGTGTAAGAGGCGCCCCACCACAGTGACGTCTCAAAAACCTCTCCAGATCCACTCTCCCATAAGGAAGTGGATAGCTCAGTGCCTCACCCTGAGGTAGTAACCCAGTCACAAAATACACATTCGTCTCATGACGGATGACCAGGTTTGTCCCCCACAACACAAACATGGTGTGCCTCCTGTGACAGTGTCAGATCAAGTAGCATAGCAATCAGTCCTATGATTGAAGAAGCTCGTTCTTCGTGAACTTCTGGAGCCCCCATCACGCCAACTGACGGTGCGCCCTAGCATCAGAAGCTACTGTAGTATGGAGCTCAAGCCAATCCCACTCCCTCCACAACAACCTTTCATCAAAACAGGTACCCATCAGCAACCTAAAAGAATAAAAAATAGGCAAACTCCAAATATTTTTTCGCCTCAGCTTTGCGCGCCTATCCCTCAGACAGGAGTGCTTAGCGTGCACCTGTATTTTGCACATGTGCACTTATGAACACAGTGCTTTTCATGCACTTATCCCTGGAAAATGCGCACAAAATTCGCGCCTTTGCTTTGATCTCCCACACAATCTAGGGAAAAAAACACTGAGAATCCATACAAACCCAGTCTGTATGGACCCCGATACCATCAAACTAAAAAAATAAAGTGTAGGACATCATGGAGGTTACCTGGGCATAATATCGCTAATCCCTGGTGCTCAACCTGACCGCAACGGTAAGAACTGCTACACAGAAGCCTCTGACCTCACAAAAACTCTGCAAGTACAAATGAATTGAATTAGGGCCATATTCACATATATATCACCCTTTTCAAAAACTTGGGAGGACCATAACGAGAGATCAGAAGGTCCGTTCTCTGAACCGTAATCTGCATCATGATCAACACTCCATAATGAATAGAGACGATGCCACGTAATCACACTCCCAAAAAATTAAATTTTCAGCACTGACATATATGCCCTCTCTCATCTTCTTTTTTAAATATCATGACTTTCAATAATATTTGATAAAGAATATTCTTTCAATTGAGGTAGTTGTTTTTGCAGGAAAAGCTTACAAACCATCCACAACACCATATACTAAAATTTCGAGAGCAGGTATCATTCTAGCCCCAACATGATAGGGTCCTAGTAAACTCTGCATATCCTGACATCATTTCTCCATCAGAAATCAACCATAGGGTCCTCATATCCGACCATGCTTATCATTAGCTCACACTGCACATGATAAACATCCTCGTTGGTCGGTAGAGTCTTCCCTCCATGGCACTCATCACCCACAATAGACCATATATCACAGAAAGAGTGATTCCATGGCCATACCACTTTAGTTCGGGAAACACCTCATGCCCATCCATCCACCATGCATAAGGTCAAGTTTACCATACAAGCTAAAAACCCCTTCCTGGACAATCAGGTTGTACAAGAAGATCAAAAGTGCACTACCGCACCTTGCATTTGGCCCACCATACCTCCACCAGCATAATCCCATATGCAATACTTTTTCATCTACTTCATAAACCCCACACATGAGACCAACCAATGGGACCCCCAACCTCAACAAAACACCTTCCTCACAACATCAGTGAGTGAACGCTTTCATGTTTTGGGGTACCCGTCTTTGTGTTTTGTACAAACCAAACCCCATTATTTTATTCTTTTGGTAAGTGTACAAAGACCACGAATGGTGGACTATGTCCCCCCACCCTCTCATCCATATTTTTCTCACCTGGCAGCAGTCCCTAAACACCCTTGGTCGAAGTATTACACTCCCATGCACAAGACACCATGACATTCATAGCCATTTTATACCCACCCTGGAAGTCTTACCGACTCCAAGGATTTCCCCATCAAAAATGACTATGACTACTGGCAAGCTGCTTATTATACTTAGACCTTGGGTCATTGAATCCCCATCATCAGTTTTCAGTCACCCCTCACCAACATTCCTATGTTAAACCCATCACATCTAGGTCCCCGACTCCTCACGTCGGCGACCCCTCGTTCGGTTGAGGCTTCCTTTTTGTCGACTTTGACACCTATTTTCCAAAAAGGAAGCAGTACCTTGGATTGCCCCTCTCCATAAAAAGGGCATCCTCGGGTGGCACTATGGGAGACATCATTGTTCATAGATGTCATTTATCCTCCTGACATTCGACTACAACAAAAGATTTCATGTTAAGATGGTATCGTACCTTACAACCATTGGACTTTGATCAAATTCGTCGAAGATTTGTGCCTCCATAAGCATCTCTTTTAGCAATGCTTACACGGGAAGGTCCCAACCAGCGCCTATGAGTACAATGTGCAACTATATTCCATACCAAGTTTACACATATGGGTACCATATTCCTCCTATTTTCAAAGAAAAAATGCCCCGAAGGGCGTCAACAGTCTTTGTCAGCAACCACCAGATCACTACCATATCAGTGATATAGACAGAACATATATTTGTCAAATAGATTTGTTTAACTAGCCACAACATCATGAGCATGGGACATGCCTGCCTCGTAGAAATTTTTTATATGTATGGCATTACAGGACCAAGTCCTAAATGCTTTTGCATGCATTATCCTTCGTGAAGAGCGCCTTTATGCGCCTTATGGCCCGAAATGCACGCAATCCTGGGAGTGGCGAAATGTCACTTTCCGGGACCACACAAAGCATAGGAAAAGTGATTCCTCACTTGAAGCCACCTAAGGAAAACCACCAATGCCTCCTTAGGAATCAAGTGAGCACACAATGGAATATTTGGAGGACACAAAGGAATCATGCCCCTCTCTTGGGTCACCATCCACAATGTACCAAGAGAGGGAAGGGGGATTTGAAATCTCCTATATAAGGCCACCATGAGATGAAGAATGGGTGAACACATCGTTATGCTGGCAAAAATTTACTAAGAAATACTAGCAGTGTGGGATCCAGAGCTGAAGATAGAGGGACTCAATTGTTGGCCATCCAACAAGATTAGTCCACCAACAGTAGAGAGAGATGGAGATTGCATCGAGGTAAGCTTGGGATAAAAAATCCTTGCATCGGGACTTAGAACCCATGTTCTAGGGTCCCTTTGGCAAGAGGGTAAAGTTTCACTCTTATTCCTACGAGTGCTCAATAAGAGGGGCCAAGAGCCACCGTTCGTATTATTGTTGTCGTTTGACTCTTTTCAGAGCTCGTGTTTATTTGTTTTAGTTTTTAGTTTAGTTTTAGTTTATATATGCATGATATTTCTCTATCTAGTATGCTTATGATTCTAGCTTGTTCCACTAACTTGCTTGACTCCACTTCTTTTTCTGCCTGTTACCAATAACTTAAGTGGGTAGACCACACCCCTTAAGTTGGTGTGATTTCTTACATACGTGCACCAAACACACTTCAACAGCAAGCTACAGAATACCTGACATTATAATTGAAATGAATTCTTATAGAAATTTCATCTAGTATTCAAGTATAAGAAGGGAAACAAAAATAGGTTGGTAGGCATTCTTTCAAGACCACCCAAATAAAAAAGTATAGCTTTGGTAACTTTGATGTCCATGAATTCTTTCATCCATGATACATATAGAGAGGCATGCACAGAAGACATGGACTTCAAAGAGGTGTTTCAACATCTATAGGGACAAATTCATGTAGAATATGGTGATAAAAATGATGACTTCCATATGTAGAATGGGTTACTATAAAACTTGGAAAATATTTGTGTTCCTAATGATGAGATATTGTAGTTTATCAGAGAGGTTCACACCTTCAATTTTTCAAGTCATTGTAGTGGTGGGAATAAAATTTGCAACTTATATAGGTATGTGTACTAGCATATAATGTAAGTATATGTAGCGCGATACATTAGAGAATGTATACTTTATTCTAATAGCAATATTGGTAACATTAAGCAAGTTATCTAACATCCCTTACCTATAGCGAATTGTATGTGAGAAGCCTTTTCCATGGAGTTTGTGGGTAGTTTAGCAACAACTCATGATTTGTGGTAGTTGACATGTTCAACCAGATGTGAATTATCATGCCCAATAAAAATACTGTCAAATGGAAAGCATAAAAATGTTGTTATTTGAATAAGTTTGGATGCACTTTAGGATATTACAGGAATAAATTTAGATAAGGACATTGCATTTCTTGATGCATTGTGGACTAAATTTTGTGAGAAGATGGACATGAAGTTGAAGAGGTAGCATTCCATCCACATATATATGGGTGGTTATAAGTAATAAATAGAAATTTTGTGTAGTACGTGAGGAGTTACAATCATAATCATCTATATACCTAGGATGACAACCTAATCTATTTACAACACTCTTATAATAGAGGAATCCACAATTCTACTAGTAAGTCTATTTTTGAATCTTGCTTAGGATATTTCCCACCTTCACCCTTGGATGTTGTATATGGGTGGTGAGGATGAGTGAGGGAGGACCTTAAACACCTTAAATGTGGTGAATCTTAAACACCTTTGAGTTTTCCATTTTGGGTTAAGAGGAGGCATAAGTACTACCTTCCATAAAGGAATTAGCATCATATTTTTAAGAAAAGTTAGTAGAGGACATATAATTTTCATAAGGAGTCCAAAACTATATGATATCGACAACATAACTTTCGGCATATTGGGGTGAAAGTAAAACTTCAAGGAAAGGAAAAATGGTACTTCAAGGATAAGGTAGAGGAAATATTTCCTCTCATCATTAAGTGAAGATTTTGGTGACCAAAATGCTTCCTAAATGGAGAGACATTATCCTGATTATGTCACTATATTTTTTATCATCTATCTTGATGTTGTACAAGTGGAAAAATTAGAGGATTGATTTTACAAAGTCATTCTTACCAGTGGGTCCAACTTTGGAGATTTGTGGTTTGAAACCTTTTGGAGCCATTTTGAGGCATCATAAACAACAATTTTTTGGGTTAAAAATTTCCCATTTTATTTTTGGATGCTAATAGTCAATTATGTTTCCAACACACAAGAATCATGCCAAATAGAGTCCATATGCAAAAATTATGCTTATCACAAGTTGACCTAGCATGTGGACCACCATGGTATGATTGGGTTCCATGTAATACCCCATTAATCACGCATATGTAGATTTCCACATCTGGGCTTCGGAGATGAATCTAAAATTTTAAAATGTGTAACACTAGCTGAGGGTTGATAGGTGTAAAAACTTACCCCTAGCTCTCTATTGAGCTATGTTAAATATTGGACCACTAGGAAGAGTGGGGATTCCACTCTATTCTGTTATATTTTGTTCCATATTTGAACATAGAAACTACTAGTGGAAAATAAAAGAGAATAACAGAGGGGATCAAATTTATATAGCATATTTACAAGCCACATATATCAGGTAAATCCATAAAGAGTACCTATTCCTTTGTATTTCAATTATTTCATACCACAAAAAATAGAAAGAGAAAACTAACATTGTACCCAAGTTCTCTGTTGTAAGGGTTTTTGAAGGAAAAATTTGTGTCTATTATGTATAGTTTGTGTAATTATTTTTGTCCCATATTTCTTGAATTTCATATATTTCACTTAATTAAGTAAAAAATAAGCTAACCAAATAATTTGAAATCTAAATAAAAATTTAACCCATAGAATAGATTTTAGTTGGTTCAGAAATTCTATTGTGACAAATTGTTCCGATGGAATATCCACATCAATTTATATATTACTCTGGGTATATGTTATTGTTGCTACAACATCCTTCAAGTTTTGGCCTAGATTTAAACTTTGGAGCCTCCCTTTAATCATGTGAACTATCCTTTCGAGTGGTAAGAGTGATCTAATACTTGTTCTCTAATTTTTCCAGTCCCTTTTTAAAGTAATCCAAAGTCTGATCTTTTGTTAGGGGAAGTGTCATCCTTTGTAAAATTCAATTTTAGGTCACATTTAAGAGGAAACTATAGTGTATTACTTTTCATTAATGTATTTTATCTATCACAGGGACATGCAATGGAATCATTCCCAAGGTTTTGCACACTTTCTCTTCGCAGTCAACACTTGTGTCATAAGGGTCACATCTTATGTATCACACTCAAAGATAAGTGTCACTTTGTTGTCGCCTCAATGAATGCATGCCCATTTTTGGTATTGTGTATCCCCTTGTCCTATGGTTGATTATTTATGTGTGTGTGATCATGTTCAAGACTTGTTATATGCTTTTACTCTTACCTTCTTGTCTCATTGATCTCACTGTTGTGGTGGATTCGACACACGGGTGTACGAAATCACACACGTTTAGAGAATGTGGTCTTTTCTCCAAACCATAAGTAATAGGCAGCATCTAGGGGGAGCTCAAAAGTATAAGACTTAAATGAATTAATATACTAAATTATGCTCTATTAAAAACTAAAAATAAAACACAAAAGAATCTATAGAGAGTTCCAAACAGTAACAAGGTAAACAACGGCTCGATGGACTTATTCTTATTGAAGGCTTGGAATGAAAAAAAATCTTACCCACTTGCCGAAGGGTCTAGCCAATGGCTCCAGGACCCGACGCAAGGATGTTTGTACTTCAAGTTCTGCCTTCTGATGCAGTTCAACTCTCTCTCTCTGCTGCAATGGGCTAAGATTGTTGGGTGGCCAACAATCGAGTCCTCTTCTTCAACTCTTGCTCCTTGGTTCACACAAACAGCTAGTGTTTCTTAGGAAAATTTGGCCAGCATAACCTTGTGATCACCCATTGTTCATCTCTTTGAGGGTTTATATAGGTTAGCTTTCAAACCTCCTTCCGTTCCTTGGTACATGGTGGATGGTGACCCAAGGGAGGGGAAATATTCCATTGTGGGCTGAAATATGCCTTTGTGTGCTCACACAAGGCCTAAGGAGGCGTTGGTGCTGTCCTTAGGCGGCTTTCACATAAGGAGAAACTGTCATTTTCTTGCTTGTGGTCCCGGAAAGGGATTTTTTTCCATTTCCAGGAATGTGCGCTTATCGGGCTCCAGAGCATGCAGAAGGTGCTCTTCTCAAAGGAAAAAGTGTGCATTCGGGCATTTATGACTAGTTCAATCTTGAATTGCTCAAAACCTTAGAGATTCTAAATACTTTTGATTCCATAATGTATCCCTGTCCTGTAAATCCTTAGGCTCGACATTAACTAATTTCATTTTCTTCTGAATGATTTTCCAGTGTTAACAGATGCCCCCTAATGTGTGAGTTCTAGGAAGAACTGTATAGCCAAAATACATTATAGTTTCTTTTCTATATCGTACGCAAAGAGAGAGAGAGAGAGAGAGAGAGAGAGAGAGAGAGAGAGAGAGAGAGCGAGGCCTGCGTGTATAAGAGACAACACCTTACATCGGTTCCGAGATAACCACAGCCTAAGGGACACCCTGCAAGCAGAGAAAATATACAACATATTTTCAAAATTTCAACAAGGCGGGCATGTTCCATGCTCGTGATGCTATGGATAGTTAAACAAAATTGATAGATACATTTACTGTCTATGTCACTACCGTGGTAGTGATGTTGGTGGTTTCTAGCGACGACTGCTGACGCCCTCAAGGGTGTTTTTTCTTTAATGATAGGTGGAAAGTGGTACCCATATGCGTAAGTATGGCATATCACTGTGAAATGTATTCATATGTACTGGATGGGACCTTCCCGTGTAAGCATTGTTGTCAAAGACACTTATAAAGGCATGAGTCTTCGATGGATCTTGATCAAAGTGCAATGGTTGTAAGGTACGATACCATTGTGACATAAAAGCTTTTGCTGTAGTAAAATGTCAATAGGATCGATGACATCTATGGACAATGATGTCTCCATATTGCCACCAAAGGATACCCCTTTGCATGGGGAGGGGTCATCCAAGGTACTGCTTCCTTTCTGGAAAAGGGGTGTTGATGTCGACAAAAAGGAAGCCTTAACCGAAACATAAAGGGTTTAACATAGGCATGTTGATGAGTGGTAGTTGAAAATGGATGATGGGGATGCAGTGGCTCGAGGTCGAAGTATATTTGAGCAACTTGGCAGTAGTCATAGGTATTTCTGGAGGGAAAAGTCCCTGGAGTCGCTAGGACATCCAGGGCAGGTATGAACCGGCTATGATTTTCGTAATGGTGCGTGCATGGGAGGGTATGAAATACTTCGACCAAGGGAGAAAGGGGGACTGCTACCATGGGAGGAAAAGTGAAATATGGGGGCGAAGAGGTGAAGGGTGTTGTTTGTGATCTTTGTACACTTAACAAAAGAATAAATTAATGGGGTTTGGTTTGTATAAAACATAGAGATGGGTACCCCAAAACATGAAAGAGTGTCACTCACTTGATGGTGTGAGGACAATGTTTTTCTAGGGGTAGGGGTCCCATTGGTTGGTCTCATGTGCAGGTTTGATGAAGCGGAAGATGTTGCAGATGGGTTAATGTTGATGGAGGTATGGTGGGCCAAATGCAGTGTGCGAAGGTGCACTTTCATTCTGCTTGTACAACCCGATCGTCCAGGAAGGGGGCTGGTATAAATGGTGAACTTGAACTTATGCATGATATATGGATGGGCATGAGGTGCTTCTCGAACTACAATGGTGCGGCCATGGCGTCACTTGTGGAGTGATGTTTGGTCTACTTGAGATGATGATCGCCATGGAGGGGAGGCTCTACCGACCATCGCGGACGTTTATCATATGCAGGGTGAGGTGATGATAAACGTGGTCGGGTATAAGGACCATATGGTTTATTTATGATAGAGAAATGATGTCAGGATATGAAAAGTTTTCTGGGACTCTATCATGCTGAGGGTAGAATGATACCTGCTCCGGAACTTTCAGTGGTCGGTGTTGTAAATGGTTTGCGAGTTCTTCCTGCAAAAAAAACTACCTCAAGTGAAAGCATCTTCTTTTCATTCAATATTATTGAAAATATGAATTTTGAAAAGGAAGATGGGAGGGTGCATACCTCCCAGCACTCGAAAAAATATTTCTTCGAAAATCGAATGTATGGCATCACTTTCATTCATCATGGTTTACTGATTATGGTGCAACTTATGGTGTGCAGAATGGACCTTCTAATCTCCCATTATGGACCTCTGAAGTTCTAGAAAAGGGAGATAAATAAGGGATTATGGCCCTAATCCTATTCATCTGTACATGCTGAGTTTTGGGAGATCAAAGGTGATAACAGATCATTTCTTTCCATTGCATTCAGCCTTTGTACTGGGGATTAGCGATACTATGCCAAGGTAACTCTCATGACGTCCTGCATTTTAATTTTTCCAGTTTGGTGACGCCGGGGATCATACAAATTAGGTTTGTATGGCCTCAAAGGGGCTTTTTACCCTAGATTGCGCGGGCGATCTGGGAAAATAGGCGCCCCCCATGCGCATATTTCTCAGGTACAGACGCGCTACGGTTCGTTGTTCCTACCTTTTTGTGTGCAAGGGCGCGCCTGCAAATGAAACAGGCACGCAAGGGTAGTATTATTGAAAAAAATTCGGTTTTTTGCTATCTTTAATGATTTTTCTCCTCTGTACTGATGGGTGGTTGTTGCTTGGAAGGTTAGTGTGGAGAGAGCAAGATTGGCCCGAGATTCGGACTGCTTTGGATGTTGATGCTTGGGTGCGCCGTCAGTTGGCCACATGGGGCCTCTTGAAATTTGCTGAGAATGAGTTCCTTCGGTCATAGGACCGACTGCTACGTTATATCATATGGCATTGGCGTCGGAGGCACAACATGTTTGTCCTGAGGGGGATGAACATGATTATCCGTCCGGAGATGAATATTTACTTTATGACCGGATTACATTCCTCAGGGGGAGGTGCTGAGGTATCCACTTCCTGCTGGGTGAGTGAACATGGACAAGTTCTCGAGGAGGCATTGCAGTGGTGTGCCTATTACTAAGGGGTGCATCAATATCGCCTCAGTGACAGATGTGGCCAAGCGGTGTGCTCTGGTTGTTATTGTGCGACTGGTGGGGTCATTTGTACCTCATCGGGCATCGGGCCCACAGCTGGCGGTTTTACGCCATTTGAGGAACGAACATTTCTTTGATTTTTCCCGTTTCTACTTTGTTGGTATGGTGTTGCAACTGGACCAGGTCCAGTGTGGATCCAAATCATTTGCGTACACCAGTATTTTGTGCAGCATCATGTACGAGAGGGTCGTGCTGCTAAGGCCCATGGTGGCTGTACCTATTAGGGTCCGAGGGAGCCACGTATGCGGAGGTGGGATCCGGTGATGCCACACGGCGGTGGTGGTAGGGTGGGTCGTTATTGGAATGACATGACAGAGGCCTGTTTCAGGGCCAATCCATAGATGTTCTTGCCATACCCTTATGTGGGGATGGACTTTCAGGGTGATCCAGATATTGGTCTCCCTTTTGGTTATGTTTGTGGTCCCGCAAGTATATGTTGTATTTCTGCATTTACTTGAGTTTTTTGTGTACTTTATTGTTTTTCATTGACACTAAAATTCTTTTGGTTACTCGTGCAGATGATGGTGAGGTGGGATGCCCAGTGGCCCGACTAGTGGGTCACAACCCTCTACCACGACCGCCTAGTGGTCGGGGGGGTGGTGCCACAGGTGAACTGGGCGAGGGTGCCGGTAGACCTGGCGAGGATGGTGCTGGTCCTTCGGGTGAGGGTAGCAGCATGGTTGCAACTGAGGTAGCGGTTGAGAGAGCTCGTGCGGATGCGGCTGAGGCATGCATTACAACACTTACAGCTCGGGTAGAGGCTCTAGAGGACTTCCGGGGTCGAGTGGACCGTTTGACCCATGGGATTCTAGCTCGAGGTTGTATGGATGACTTCGAGGAGATATGGCTAGAGACGGTGATGGCCTGCGAGAGGGACTACCGACGTACTCTACGACAGGTAGTTATCACAGTGGTGACAACAGCTCCAGTGGTGGTACTGGGAGTAATGGTGGGCCCAGGTGCTCCTGCTGAGGGGGCACCCCCCTAGGGTATATTTGTACATAGGGAAAGCACCCATTATGAGTATGCTTCCCGTACTTTTGACGACCTCTGTATTTTTGGGCTGGCCAATGGGCCAGCAATACTATTTTTTGTACTCTGATACACATATTTTTTGATATATATATGAGAGATATTTTTTGTGTCTCTACATGGTGTGATGTCTATTTCTATTTATGCATCTGTGTTATGTTGATGGATATACATGTTTTTGGCTTTTATGTATGGTGGTTTTCTCATGATGCAATCTAGTCTAGGATGTTGTTAGCTATGCGATCAGCTGTTTGGTTTTGATTCCTTAATACATGTGAGAATGTAATATAATCAATTTTTTTGCTTAATCTTCTGGCACATAAATATTTTCTAAATAGGTTTGCATCCCTGGTTTCAAATTTTTGGTTTAACTGTGAGACTACTAACAAGGAATCTAGGTAGACATGCATATGGCAGATGACCTGGTGGAGGGCTTCGCACATAAGTCCGATAACGACATCTTATTCTTCTTGATTGTTGGTTGCTGAACCGATGCACACACTGTTTGAACATAGTGGTGATTGGTCAGGGTAGTAGATGACCCAGACGGCTGCAGCTAAGTTTTGAGACCATCGTGATGCTCCATCAGCAAATCCAAAATAATGTTCAAGCTCGTGATCCATGGTGATATTTTGAGCGTGCTTAGGTTTTTTGGGTCAAAAATATTTTGGTGTTGGGGTTTTTGTGTACACTATTTCTAAGGGATAAGGGTTACGGGGCCCTTATGGGTATAATTTTTTGAGGTAAAGGCCATTGACGAGGTTAGTGAGGTAGGTCCCGTCCGGTTCCGTCAAGATGTATGCCCCTTGCCGGAGGTAATGTTTGATGATATAGGGCCATTTCCACATGGTTTCGAACTTTCTTGGCCCTAAGGCTTCTTTTGCAACATCATAGCGAAGGACTAGCTCTCCTTCAGTAAATGAGCGAGGGGTGATGTGGCGGTCAAATGATGCTTTTACCCTTTTCTTATGGGCCTTATTATGTTGAAGCGATTGGCACCTATTTTCAACAACTAGCTCTAGTTGTACTAGGCGTTGTTCTAGAGGTTGGGTGTCATCAAGGAGTTAGATGTTTATGTGCGAGTTTGGGATCTCGCGGAAATCAATACAATGGCATAAGGTGCCTTGGTTTTTTGTGACAGGAATAAAGATGAGTTCCTGAGATGGAGGGGTTGTCGAAATCCTGTTTTGGGCATGCGATGACACAAGTTGTATGTGATGAGTTATGTCGCTAGCATGTGGCGGGGGAAGGATCTCTACAATGGAGTCCTAAGTGAGCCGATAGTTGGCCTTCTCACTAGGATAGGAAATTCCTGATAACTAGAAGTTGATTTTGTCACAGAGATGTCTAAACGTTTGTAGCAACATACATCCCTCAGGTGCGTGATTATGACTAGTGGAAATGGTGCAAGGTATCACCGTGCTAATAGAGTAGATAGTGTGAGACTCTACACTACTCGATGTTCTAGATGTGGACGCTTGGAATGGGTCTATTGTGGACCAAGGCGTCTTTTTTTTCCTTTTTTGCGTCGAGGGTTGGAACCTGCCTCCCTTTTTGGTGGGTGGCTTACTTAATGCTGCTCTAGCTGCTCTCAGCTTGGGGAGATGTGTGCACTTAAATGTATGATGAAAATTTGAGCAAATTCGGCAGTAAGTGAATGTGATCTTCTCTTGATTAGAGAGAAGCTTTTGGGTGAGAGACGATATTATGCGGAGACTATTTAAAAGGGGTTTGAGTTCTTTGCATTGGTTGATTAGGTGATCGTTTAGATCAAATAGGCCACATGTGATCTGGGGCTTGGCCTGGGATTTACGTGGTTGGTGAGCGGTCGTCTCCGGTTTGACCCACCTTTGTAGTGGTGGGGTCGTTGGGTCGATGATATATATTTTATGGCATTCTTGGAGGTCGCTCATCCTCTTTTCTATGACATTAATCATGTCGATGGTGGGACGGAGTCATGAGACATTAGTACAATGTCAGTCGTAATGATTACCCTGACATATCAGGAAAAATATCCATGATATGGGTCTCCCATCGTGCGTGGTTTGAGGGTAGGCGGGGTACCATCATCGGTATGCTGCTAAATCGGGGCAGTGGACTATTATATGGCTCATATTCTTGCATAATGTGCATGCGGGCGGCCTTCATGAAGTGCCTGTAGGGGTAACTATGGGTTCCCTGCTAGGTCGTTCTTCGATTCTTAAGAACATGATGGACCCGCTCATCTCCTCCACCTGGGTCATGGAGCTGCTGATAGATTCGGCATCCATATCGTCTTCTTGGGAGAGACGAACTATGGCTTAGCGGAGGTTAGCAAGGGCTAGTCAGAAGTGAGGTATGTAGTGGCAATATTCCAGTAAGTGATTGTCGGTGCATAACGAGCATGTGAATTGTGCTACCCGTAGTCCCACGTAGTAGACCATTTCGATTGGATACCATCTGTGGATGAGTTCCAATGCGACACACTCTTCAAGGTAGTGGCCACATTCATCACATAGCGTGCAATGTATAATGGGCATTATTGGGGGGCGCTCTACATATCGGTGCTCCTCTTGTAAGTACAAGATGGTGCGCGGCTCGTCATTAATTGACTGGATGGAAGGGTCCTCTTGATAGGATCGCTCGATCGCATGTAAGGCATCCCTATACCTTTGTATTTCTGGACAATGGTGGCTATAATTCCTGTAGGTGTCACAGAGGGCACATGCATGATTGGTACACAGCGGTTTTACTGTAATTTTGGTGGCAAGTTCCTTTTTATGGTAATGTTGTTTTGAGGTGCCTGCCTCGCAGCCAAGGAGTGGTTTTAACTCATCCAACTCTGGGCATATGTGAGTAGGGTATCCTGTGACATCACATATAGTTCAGGCTGATGACTCCATTTGTATGGTGGGGGTCACCACTTTTTTTTATTTCTTGGTGATTTTCTTTATCGTGGTCACTGGTTTCACAGTGGGGATTTCCCTTGCGGGGGCATCTTCGGCTACTACCTGGGTCGGTTGGAGCTCCTTGGGACCAGGGGGATTTAACCCAAAAGCAGTAACATTGGTAGCTGGTGTGCCTAGAGGGGGAATGAGATACCACACTAGGAAAGCCAATGATATGTTGGGTAGTAATAGTGTTGCCAAGACCTGTTGGGAGGTGAAGCCAGGAGGTGGGTATAGGAAAGGAGTTTGGGAGGCAGCGTAGACTATGGAGGCTACAGTAGCTGATGCCTCGGTGTTGTTACTGCTTGATTCCGTGTCTTGAATAACCTCAATACTTGATGTGGACATCATGCATATCGAGGCCGTTGTGGCATCGGGTGATACCTTAGGGATAATAGGAGGATCTCCTAGGAATGAGCCTAGGACGAACGACGGTTTGAACTGGCCAGGGCCATATTCTTGATACCATAAAATACCATCAGTGGTTGTGTCTACATAGGGTAGAACCATATCTGTGTTTTTCAAAGGATGCTTTTCAGTGTGCATCAGCTGGTCTACTGTAATGATTCGATCCTCGTGTGGGAACATAATGATGCAGAAAACAGAGGATTATATGGCAGACATGGTGTACATGTAACTCCTCCCAAGGAGTATATTGTAATCCAAGTGAGCATCCAAGACTTCAATGTCTATGTGGACCGTTTTCCTGGTTAAGCAAACCAGTACATTTTGGAAGAAACCAATGGGGGTTGAGGGCCGGCCGTCGTATGCTCTGAGAGTGATGATAGAAGATTTGAGTTCTGGGGCTCCTAACTTCTGCCATACATTTTTTGACATGATGCACGTGGATTCACCCTCATCAGTGACACATTGGTGAATAGTGATATTCTGTACCGATACTAGTATCTGGAAGGCGACCATGGAGGGAAGCCTAGGGGTGGCTTTGTCTAAATCAAAAGCCATCATGCGTGTGTCGATAGGGTTGACGGTGCCTAACGTGGAAAGTAGGGCTTTCCGCTACTTTGGGCATGACTGCAGTACCTGGAAAGCAGACATAGCAATAGGTGACTGGGCTAGATCGTCTACAATGCTGTAATTGTGGGATACATTAGAGTAGTTACCTGCTCGCCTATTAGGCCCTTTAACCATTTTTGGCAATGGTTCCAAAGGAATCTTTGGAATGGTCAAAGGTGCGGTCGGTGCACTCGTACTAGCCCTGACATACTAGTGTCTAGTGGGGTGTCGTAGCTACGATTTCAGGTTTGAAAAAACATTTCTTCCCCAGCCATGTAAATTTCATGGTTGATTTTCTTGGAATCGTTGGGGTTTTGCTGCTGAGTGTCGACCATTCCTTGATGGGAGAAGGGTTCTTGCATAACTGTAGTTTTCTAGGAAGATCCTCATTGTCCTTGGTTACTATGAAGCTTTTTAAGCTCAGGGATTTCGGGATAGTGGTGAGTATAGTGCCCGTACTCACCACATATCGAACCTAAATTGTTTGTTCATAGAGGTGGCCATTTGCCTTGCTTTTGAGCATTTCTTGGCTCTTGGTTCTGGTTTTGGTTGGAGTTATTTCTTAGCCGAGGCCGTGGTGGGCGCTGTTGGTTGCTGCCCCCTATCTAGGGTTCCCTTTGAGTTTGTTTTTTACCTTTCTTTTGACCACTTTGGGAGGGTAATTCTCTTGATCATATGGGTGTGGTTGATCTTGGTATGGCTGCACAAAGTTCACCTGTGAATTGTTTTGCATTGGTGGGTTATGTGCTTGGGACTGAGCATATTGTTGTCCCATGTTTACACCTGGCAGTTGGGGGGGATTTCTTCCATCAGTTTTTCTTCTTGCATACTGGGTCCCCCCGGCCAAAGGGTAAGGTCCTCCTTGGTGATACGCTGGCGCCCTATTAGACAAATTTTGCTGCTGCATATGATGATTTTGAAATCTGGATTGAGACATGTTCTGGGTAGACTCATGTGTGTAGCCGGGATTCTGACTGCTACTGCCTAGGTACCCTTGGGTCATTTACCCAATAAGTTCGTCGATAGAGTTCGACGCACCTAGCAATTCTTGATAACATTACAGGCGCGGGGCGTTAGGCATGATATTGTATATGTATCCTAATTCCGTATAGATCAGTTCAAGATGTTGGGCTTTACTGATTGCATCCTCTTCGGAAGTGGGGTTTCGTTGCCCCACATCCTTTGAAATCTCCGCCGTTAGAGTTTTCAAGAATAAATCTAAAAGGACTTGGTCTTCAAGTTGAGATTTTCATAAGCTACGACACCGTCTCCACTCACGAAGATGTTCAGAAATGTGGGTAGAAGGAGATTGTCCAAAATGAGTGAGTAACTCCATTCCTGAATCATGGTGAATGGGTAGCTGAAAGTATGTGAGGAACACGATAGCGAGGGTGCTAAAGGTTCCATGTGAAGCAAGGGGTTGCTCGACGTACCATTTCACAGCCACTCCCGTGAGAGTGCATTGAAATAGCCTCAATCGAATAGTATCATCAATGATGCTATTTGATGAGCACCACAGGTGAAAGGTCATTATATGATTCCCTGGGTATTCTACTTGCTTGCCTTCAAACTTTGGAATGTCTAAAGGGAGCTTCGTGGGCATGGGAGGCCAATTGGGGTTGTGTGCGATGGGGTCATTTGTGAGCTTGGTTAAATATGGTAGATTTAGCACCGCTAAGAAGGATGACTGAGAGGTTGATGCCATGGAAATGTGTGAAGACACGAAGTTCTGATTAGAACGAGGGTTAGTCTATGACGTACCCAGTTGTGAATTCAGCTAGCTTCCTGTATGGGATGCACTCTTCTGCCCCCTAGGGGATGAGGGGGGAGTGATGTGCAGGGTGGTGTTGGGAGACCGACTAGGGTTCCCAATGAAGGTTTCTCCAAGAAAGGAGGAACCAACCACTATGGCAATGTTCCATATTTGATGCCTAAATGGCGAAAGACCTAGAACCCCTCCCGTTAATGGGGAGGTCCAAAAGACGCCTAGACCGACGAGGTTCTGTTGGAACCGTTTGAGGGTCATCCAAGTTAGGTTTTGGAGAAAATTTTTGAGGGTATTGAGTCTATGATCACGTCAAATTTATGGCCACATACATAAAGCAAAGAAAAAATGAAATGATTTTTCCTTTAATTTAATCTATTTGATCAATCAAGAAAAAAATGGTTTTGTTTGTTTGCGTGTGATACTCAAAAATCCTAGAAGACCTAATAACATCCTCACACACTCAAAAGTAACTGGGCCTTGAGAGCATTTCTTTCGAGTGCTGGCACAACGTCCCGTAAGAGCTAGCGACGCCCCGAGTCAAACGAAGAGAATCAACCAAGGTAAGGGTAGAGGGTCTGGCGCTTGCCTGCACCATCACCTATAGGGTAAAGGATGACCTAGTTTTGGCCACTAAGAACCACCGTCCCACATGAGAATTAGAGTCTTGGGATTCTTGGTAATTAGCTAACAGTACCGAGTATCAGATGGGTCAGGTAGCCCCAACTGATACGGCACGCACTGCGCCTAAGCCTAACCCCCACTGAATCGAGTCTCTGCCACACTCGGGTTTTCATTTCTGTGGGCTGATAGGTGGATTTTAAATCTCCCTAAAACCGAAAATTATATGTTTCAAATGTGAAGCGTGATCAAGGCGTTTTATTGGATGCCTACCCCCTTGATCTTAACTTAAACTATAATTTCTCTTATGGCCCCTGTGGGGAGAGTTTAGTGAGTTGGTTTAAGTTATTTCTAGGTGGCTTTATTTTCTTAGTGGGTGAATTTGTGTGAGCGTATGGTGAACAATATCATAATTTGAACAGATGAATATCGGTGATCCGTTAAAAATGTCCCCTAGTTAAACTATGTGACGTTGTTCCTTGCTTAAATAAAAATCATTTGCGGATAATGGGCCGCTTCCAAAACCTCCTAATTAGTCTATGTGAATGACTAAAGGGAGATGACGAATCACAAATGTAGAGTGTTCATATACTTTTCTAGTGTCACCCAATGGCACAAAGGCAATAGACATTACTTGCTCTAACTTGTTATTCAATCCTAGTCCCGCAATTTCCTAAATGCAAAAATTGAAATTTAAACAAAACAATTTTTACACTAGCTTATGCATGTGTGGTCATGAGCCACTTACTTGGACTAGTTAAACTAAGTGTGCATACCAGAATTTGCAAAAAACATAAATTGTTAGGAAAGTAATGGTTAATTGGCCCCCTACTTAAACTATGTGAACACTTTTTGCAAAAAACCAACTTGAATGAAAACTAACTAAATGCCTATGAAAAGCAGCAAAAATCAATTCTCAGAAGCTGTGGGGTATCAACACAAGTGTTGGCAGATACATTAGGGGCTGCCCAACATACTTACAAGAAGAAAAAATGCAGGAGGTAGGGAGAAAAACTCTCTCTGCAAATTGCGCACAAAACCCTATGACAGGTGTGTTTTCTTGCACACAGGTCACCTCTGAACACGCGCCCTATGCGTCTGTGTGTAAAAAAAACATGCCAAATTCCTAAAAGTAAAAAAAAATAGGAGTTTCCTTCTTCAATCTGTCACCTGAGTGAGTCTAGGGATTGCAAGATGGGTCAGAGGACTGTCAGCTCCACTCCAACTTAGACTAAGGGTCTCTTGCAAAATATGGCACAACCACATAAACTTGAAACACATCAGTGAAGTCGCCAATCCTGTTGTGGTGGATTCAACACATGGGTGTATGAAATCACACGCGTTTAGAGAATTTGGTCTTTTCTCTAAACCATAAGTAACATGCAGTATCTGGGGGGAGCTCAGAAGTATAAGACTTAAATGAAGTAATATACTAAAGTATGCTCTGTTAAAAAACTAAAACTCAAAACACGAAAGAAGCTATAGAGAGTTCCAAACAATAACAAGGTAAACAACAGCTCGATGGCTTTCTTCTTATTGAATGCTTGGAATGAAAAAAAATCTTGCCCACTTTCCAAAGGGCCTAGGCAATGGATCTAGGACCCGACACAAGGATGTTTTTCCTTCAAGTTCTGCCTTCTGACGCAGTTCAACTCTCTCTCTCTGCTGCAATGGGCTAAGATTTTTGGGTGGCCAACAATCGAGTCCTCTTCTTCAGCTCTTGCTCCTTGGTTCACACAAACAGATGGTGTTTCTTAGGAAACTTTGGCCAGCATAACCTTGTGATCACCCATTGTTCATCTCTTTGAGGGTTTATATAGGTGAGCTTTCAAACCTCCTTCCCTCCCTTGGTACATGGTGGATGGTGACCCAAGGGAGGGGTAATATTACATTGTGGGCTGAAATATGCCTTTGTGTGCTCACACAAGGCCTAAGGAGGCATTGGTGTTGTCCTTAGGCGGCTTTCACATAAGGATAAATTGTCATTTGCTTGCTTGTGGTCCCGAAAAGGGACTTTTTTTCCATTTCCAAGAATGTGCACTTATCGGGCTCCAGTGCGTGCAGAAGGCACTCTTCTCGAAGGAAAAAGCACGCATTTGGGCATTTATGACTAGTTCAATCTTGAATTGCTCAAAACCTTAGAGATTCTAAATAATTTTGATTCCATAATGTATCCCTGTCCTGTAAATCCTTAGGCTCGACATTAACTGATGTCGTTTTCTGCTATACGATTTTCCAGTGTTAACACTCACACTTAGTCATTTTTTAGTTTTCATTGTCCTCACAATCTACTCAATCAATGACCGACTTTATCAGTCCCTAGAAACTATGAATTTCATAGTCATAAGCTACATAGATGTTTCATCTACCTCCTAGTGTTAGGATGAATTCTAATCACAAGTGTATGAAAAAATCTCACTTTAGCTGTGCATAACAAACAAACCTAACATCAAATATGGCTGCCAATTTCTTTAGATCTATAGTTAGTTGACCAATATAAATGCTACAAAATCCGGATCTATGCAGTAAAATACATTAAGCAACAAATAAAAGCAAGAGTTGCTCCATGCATCCAATAGAAAAGACAATAATATTTTGAAAGAATTTTTGTATTTTTGACACCTGGGAAGGGAACATAGAAAGATGTTACTAGTCCCCCTCAATGGGATGGGTTCTTGTATGTCCTCGGCACTTCATATCTGAGATATATCTCTCTTGATGGTGTAGAAAACCTAGACAAAAAATGGAACTCAAAGGGATCTCACAAGAAAAATGGTAGCAAAATATGACAATGATGGAGAATCAAAGTCAGACCAAAAGTATAGATCCAGAGTGATCTTTAGGCAAAAAAAGGTAGTGAATGAATGGAAAAACCCTTCTATTTATAAAAAAATGTTGAGTTAGTCTAGATATTGGTGCATAATTAAAATGTTATTAACCAAATCTAGATCCAACTTTTATGGAATATTTTATTATATTTTTTCGAGGGAAAAGGAATTTGAATTTGGTCAAATCCATTTATTTGTAAATAATAAATAAATAAATGATTTATTTATTATTTTAAGGATGTGGTTGACTAATAATTAAATAAATAATGATTTATTCAATTATTTATAAATGATTTGGTCAAATTTAATAAGGAATATTATTTAAATAAGGTCTAAATAATTATTCCTATAAAATAATAAGATAAGTAATGATTTACCTAATTAAGTTTCTTGTTTTGGGTTAAATATGACCAGGAATATTAATTAAACTGCTATTTAACTAATTATTCCTTGAGGAAAATCAAACAAATGTGGATTTATTCAATATTTCCTCATGGGATTTCATGTTTAGACCATAAACAACTTAATAAATTAAGGATTACTAAGTTATTTTTCATAGTGAAAGCAATTTTACTTAGGGTAAAATTGGTCTTACATGGTGTACTTTGGTCCATCTAATAGTAACAGGTTAGATGACCAAACATTGGTGTAATAGATTTCCCCCTAGTGTGCGAGCATTAGGAGCTAATCGTATGACCGAAGTATGTTGTAAGAACTCAATCACTAGTCACCGAAGGGGAAGTCCGAGAGAGATAAATATTGATGCAGGAGCATCAAAGCTAAATTTTTATTATTCCTTTATGTAATTTAGGGGGTGAGATATTTTAATTATTTATTTAATTATTTTTCTCATTTTTAATTAATTAAGAGAGAAAATATAAAAGTGAGGATTATTGTAAATATTCCTTAAATAATTAAGGATATGATTGGAGTTGAATTAGGTAGATAATCTATGGATGAGGAATTCCATAAACGGGACTTAGTTGAGTCCAAAAAAAGATAAATCTAATTTAGATTTTAATTTGAGATTTTTGTAGAGGAAATTATGGAATGGAATAAATTGTATTTATGTATAAATATGTAGCTTGTGAGGGTGAGAAAGGGCAAGTGAGGAAGTGAGGAAGTGAGGAATACAGAGAGAGTGAGAAATGGGTTGAGAGCTATTTGTAAAGGGCCAATAGTTGAAAGGCCATTCTTTGTAATATTTAACTAGATGTTTTGAGCTTGAAATTTCTTCTATGATTATATATCAACATTTTTTTGTTTCTATAGCTCTCTTTCTGTCATGTATATTTTAATCTACTGCAAATTGTTTTCTTAATGAAAAAAAATTATAAGAATTTTCATGCTTGAAGGAAGCACACGAATTTTTATCTGAAAGGAGCTGTTTGACCCATTATCCTGACATCATTTGGTATCAAAGCCAGATGCGAGAGAATTTTTGCTTGTTTGTGACTTTTATGTGTCATTTTAAGCATTAAATCTGCGTAATATAAAAAAAAATCCATTGCATGGGATCATGGATGCATGATGCAACTGAGTGTTAGAACTGAGTTGATGGTAAGGGTGCAGCATAAGTCTCCAAAGTCGAGACTTTGTAAATGTTTATTATGACTGTGATCAAATGAGTTTATTTGTGCAATATACAGGGACAAGTCTCAGTCAGACTTTAAATTCAGTCTAGGAGGACGTTGGAGATAGCTCTCTACGTCAACATGCAAACCTGGGTGCCGCGACTGTAGGAGAAGTTGAACAAGTTCATAGTGGAAGGGTGGCATAATTATCAAGGCCACAGCCCTAATGCACTATGTGAAGGGAAGCATCAAGCGGATGGAATATGATAGAAAAAATGCATGGCACATGTGTAGTAGCAATTCAAATTGCTTAAATCATAAACAAAGGATGGAATTAGAAGCATGAGGGATGGTTGAAAGATGTAGCAGATCCGATCAATGAAGTGGCAAGAAATTAATACAACCACGAGAGAAGGAGGAGCGAAACTTAATGTCGTATTAACACCTGCAAGGATGTTTTATTCAGATGCATTGGTTTCCAGCGTCCAGTGGATGACCGTGAAGCAGAGAAGCCTGCGATAAATTACCTCCAGATCTGCAATGCAAGATTTGGTTATGTTGAATTAAATTCATAAGTAGTCGATTCGTTTTGGGCTAGCTAACACTGTGTTTATACTGTGTAGATATTTACAAGGGGATCAATTGATGCGTGTAATCCTGTAATGAATTGATTGGATCGTGGTTCAATGCATAAGTCTACGTTGAGGAACTGTGGTGAAGGTTCAAATCATAATACCGATTTCTAAAAATTAAACCCATATTTGTTGCGTAATTGCCATGGAGGGGTGACATTGTGGATTCAACCAACCAGTGCATAAGAGGAGGTCAATTAATCATTACATGGATTTCCGTCTACGGCAGAGCTTGTAGAGCTATGGAATTGTGAGTTGGATGGAGAGGGTGGTCATAATAAATAAGGGTCCAGTGTTCAAGTACCAAGGTGGAGCCATTCAGAGTAGGAGAGACAGGTTTTAGAGAGGTATCTTCTTACCTGCTCGATCATGGCACTTTTCGTAGGTACCCTAACATCACTTGTGAAAGCTACTCATTCAATTTTCAATGTGAACAGAAATGTGCTACCTTATAAGTAAGAGCCCTTTTCGAATATTGGATCTCTCCATATATTTGAGCCCATGAGTACGATGCAAGTGAACATGGTACTTCTCGCTTTCCTGTAGGAGCTATGCATAGAATTGGTATTCTTGATATACGAATTTTGAATACTGATAGGCATGGAGGTAATATTCTTGTCAGAAATCTTAAGAAGGATAAGCATACTAGCAGTAGGGCACAATTTGATATACTGGATATAAAATTGGCATTTTGATTCATGCTGCTAACTATTATGTGGTGTAAATTTATTTTTATGGGGCTCGTCTATGAGGAAGTTGTTCGTTGGCAGGAGAATGCATGCAACTGATGCTTTACAGGAAATTTAAACGGTGTCTTCAGATTGACTTTTTCACTACCACTACAATTGTGTGATTTGGCTTCCATAAGCTTCTTCTTACTTGCAAACACAAAATGCGCAGAGATGGTTATCTAATACTAATATGGACATTTGTGATCAACTGAATGATGATAAAAGTAAAGGACAAGTATTTGTAACTTGTCTAGGGGCAAGTGTTGCTTTTCTAGAATGAATTCAAGTTCTATGTCAGATTATGTATGAGGAAATTTCATCTGGGAACTCTTTGTAGTGAAAAGGGTAGTGCTACTGCAAGAGAGAATATTATGAGATAGGGATTGGATCAACCACAAGAAAGTTCAAGGTAAGTGCTCATTGAATGAATCAATATTCATTGAGTAAAGGTATTTTAAAATTTAGATGATTAAAATTCCTTGCCATACTCGAGAAGATGATCTTTTGTAAATGTTATGAAAGAGTGAAAATGTTGCAAATGCGGACGTATAGATGAATGGAAAATGAATGAAAATGTGTTAATCCTGGGTGATATAAAGAGAAACATGCATTTTTATGTGAGAGGGTTTATTATTCAGAATGTGGATTCTTCACGGTTTTAGTTAAATCATTTTGGACCAAATCCTGTATTTGGAATGAGAGAATTCTTTTGATTTGTGTTAAGGTTGAAAACACATTTGCTTGATGTTGTAAAATCTTAGTTTTTACGATCATGTGGTGGCAGCTAAGGAGGAATTATTCAGGATGGACACAATGTACAAGTTGTATATTATTCATCAAAGAATTTGAAAACATGTTCTCTATACACAGGTGAAGAGGTGTGAATTGATGTTGTAAGGTGCATAAAAGTGCAGGAAAAATGTTTGCATTAAGATGACAAGCTTATGGTGTGAAGGGCATGCGAGTATTTAGAGTGACAAAAACGACACAGAAGATTGGAATCCAAAGAATTGAGTTTGCAAAGAAAAATGTTTGTTAATAACCTTAATGGAAGCATAAGGTATGATACATCATTTCGAGAAGATATTTTGAATGTTGAAAATTGGATGGTTTATTTATTTTCACCATAAAATAAATCTTAGAAAAAATGGGTTGCATTTCGACTAAATACTTTAGTATCATTTGAAATGATAATGGGAAACTGATGACTTTTCATAAGAATGAAGTATAAGAGAGAATGAAGATGTTACATCCTAAAAAAAATGTAATAGGGGTGTATGTTCATTGGAGGATTGTATAACTTGAATTAAGTCAAAATATCCACTATCATAATTATTGGGTCGAGCCTTGAAGTCAAAACATAGGTTAGAGTTAAATGAAAGTTTGGATAGTCTGAGTTAAGATTGGGTATTTTCTCATCCAAGATGAAGAATTGGTGTAAGTTTGAAGTCACAGAGTCGTAAGCTAAATTCAAGAGTTTGAATGTAATGGGGTGCATGATCGGCGGAGCACAACACCCAAAGAGTTGGTCATTGTAACCCATGAATTATTGTATTTGTTATTTTGCAGCGGAGAGAAGCAAGGGAGTTTCCAGAGATTGGTTCCAAGATAGAGAACCAAGAGAAACCAAGTGTAGGAGGAGAACTTGCATTTTTTGATGAACGACAAGTGTGAAGGATTGCTGAAAGGAGGATTGAATGAAATCCACATGTGAACAGATGAAGTTACCAAAGGAGTGGAAGATGACTGTTGATAGTCATTTCCGAAGATCTAATGAAGACCACAGCAGAAGGAAGAAGAAGGAAAATGCCAAGGTAAGTGGCATATGTGAGTAGTTGACGGATGAAGAGTACGAGCAGGAGAAGGATGAGATAACAGTTCACCTTGAATTGTTAATGGAATTGTTGCAAAAAAATATGAAATACCAAACACATGGTTGGACCATGAGAAAGAAGGTAAAGTGGCAGAGACTACACACAAAGAGGGAAAAGAAGGTAAACATAGAGTTGGAAAAAGAGCTTAGGAAGCTCGAGCAGATGTTGTGGTGTGAAGAACTCAGAGAGTCTGAGTTAAAAATGGAAGTTTCCATTTGTGACCCGGAAGAAGGTGAAATTATGGGTGAAGATATCAATCAGGAAGATCCCACGAACTATTGGGATAGTTCAGAAGAGTCTAAAGCTGTGTTGGCAAGAGAAGTAGATGAGGCTATGAAGCCTTGCATTTTTTAATCTCAAAGTTTATGTATGTTTGCAAGATGTGCGAAAGATGGTGAACAGTCTGGTGAAACTGTCACAGAGGAGAATGAAACTCTTGAGGTGGAGTTTGATGGAGAGTGCCTTTCAGAGGAGGAAGGTACAGATTTGTTACAACAGGAATAAATCATAAATGAATTCTTGTTTGGGGTAAGACAACAAGTTGAAGCTGTTATGGAGTAGAAGCATAATGGAAATTCCGAAGAGATATTCCAAGGAGGTAAACAAATGTATTTGTTTAGTGAATTTGCTGACAGAAGTTTACAATGTAATGATGTTGAAACCAAGAAAACTCAGGAAGATTTCCAGAAGAAGAATGAAGCTGGGGAGGAAATTTGTGATGAAGTGCTGGAAATATTTCACATGGAAATCGAGTTCTTGGAACGATGGCTTAAGGAACCTGAGGGAGAAGTAAAGCTTGCAGAACCTGATCCAAAATAAATTGTAGTTACTAAGCAGGATAGAGATGAAATGTTTTTAACATTTATGGAATTGAATGAATGTTATAATTTTTCAAATAATGATGTAACTGTAGGTACAAAAAATGAAACTAACATATATAATGTCGAAATCAGAGAAATAGAGCAGAATTTATTTGGAGTTGAGATGGAAGATCAGAAGCAGCAAGAAAATTATGTCCGTAGAGACATAAAGAAGATAGAAATATTGATCCAGCAGGATAAAGAGGAAAGCAGCCAATAGTTCAAAACAAGATCTACTAAAATCTAGAAAGTCGATGATGGAATATTGGTGCTTGAATCATCAAAAGAGACCAAAAGGTCTTATCTTTTTTACTAACAGTTTGTTGGTGAATGCAGGTACAACACTGCATGAGAAAGTTGTTGCTATAAAAGAAATCAATGACTGTAGTTGTAATCAAGAAGGAGTTCTTGATTATTTTTCATTGCAAAAAGTTGAGTGTTCAGATTAGTTGGAGACGTAAGAATTCGATAAAGAGGAATTACTCCGAGGAATTAGCGAAAGAAAGTGTTGTAGAAGCTGATGGAATCTGATCAATAGAGTGAGTGATGAGTTACCAAATCAAGTTGATACTTTGAAGGACCAGCGACAGAACATAGTTTTGAATCCTGGAGGGAGCAAGTCATTAGGACTTGTGGCTATCACATTGTTATAGAAAAGTGACAAACCTCATAGACAAAAGTCTATGGAAACTTCTCTACATGGGGAGTCTGATGCAGGAGCATCAAAGCTAAATTTTTATTATTCCTTTATGTAATTTAGGGAGTGAGATATTTTAATTATTTTTCTCATTTTTAATTAATTAAGAGAGAAAATATAAATGTGAGGATTATTGTAAATATTCCTTGAATAATTAAGGATATGAGTGGATTTGAATTAGGTAGATAATCTAGGGATGAAGAATTCCATAAACGGGACCTAGTTGAGTCCAAAAAAAGATAAATCTAATTTATATTTTAAGTTGATTATTGTGTGGAGGAAATTATGGAATGGAATAAATTATATTTATGTATAAATATGTAGCTTGTGAGGGTGAGAAAGGGCAAGCGAGGAAGTGAGGAAGCGAGGAATAAAGAGAGAGTGAGAAATGGGTTGAGAGCTTTTTGTAAAGGGCTGAGAGCCGAAAGGCCATTCTTTGTAATATTCGACCAAATGTTTTGAGCTTGAAATTTCTTATGTGATTATATATCAAAATTTTTTTGTCTGTATAGCTCTCTTTCCATTATGTATATTTGAAGTTGTTGCAAATTGTTTTCTTAATGAAGAAAAATTATGAGAGTTTTCATGCTTGAAGGAAGCACAAGAATTTTTATCTGCTAGGAACTGTTTGACCCAGTATCCTGGCATCAAATATAAGGTAGACCAAAGTGCTAGAGGAAAATACCCCGAGGAGGTGAGACTTACAAGTGTGACAAGTCTCTTTTATGCGTGAGTACCTGTGCTACAAGAGGTGGGGGAGGCATACCTATGCCCGCCAAGACAAAGTACAAGAATAATGTGCCCAATAAACAAGGGACTGAACTATAGTACATGCTGGCATGAACATGAGCCAGATAAAAACATGATAATGGATGCCACATACATACTATTCCTGGGAACACAACCAGGACTTATACAATAATATTTGAGTACATGAGATATAAGTACAACCAAAGAGGCCCTGTAAATAGGAAAGTGCTTTGAAAATCTGAATGATACATGAAAACTAAAGAGGCAGTGCATGTGGCTGAGGTTGGAACCATAAAATCTATAGAGCTACATCAAAGGCTATAAATGAAGAGGTCATTCGGGCATGTGGGGGACTACCTGAAGGGCCACCCCCTCATGAGGTCTGAAACATCTCACATTCACCGGTACAATATTCTGCATCACTGAACCATCAAGTATATGGATCTCGATCATGACATAAGGAGTTGGAACTAAGAAAAAATAAATTCAAAGGGAAATAAGGAGTCCATTTTCCTGATCCAAGGCACCAAACAAGAGTGGAAGTTGGAACCAAGGTACACCATCCTCTAGACCTGTCTTCTGGAATGAATGACCTGATGTCGATAGAAGGAGGTCCACCATAGGTGAGGCAATAAGGGACCCTCAACTAAGGCATGAGAGATAATAGTAGGGAGCTTGATAGAATGACACCAAGGATGATGATGATGAAATGGGGGGTACTGAGTAGTGGGTTGACGACTTCCCTTGTTAGAGCATGAGGGCCATGAATGACCTGGCAGGAAATGACACAATATCAAAGGGGACAAGGGATAGTAGGACTTAAGGCCATAATGTGCGACACGAGAGAGGAACCAAGCAATGAAGGATGGAGAACTATAGTGGGATACAAAGGGACTTAGGATAGACTCCATGGATGTGATGATGACTTGACTCAGATGCTCTAAATAAGGGTGACTCGATCATGCTGCCACATAGAAAAGGTTCGATGGGGACCATAAAGACATGAGTACAAGATGGTTACTCACAATGAAAATCAACATGAGCATGGACAAGTATGGAGGTAAAGTGGTGCCTCAAGTACAAGTGTCGCAAGTGAATAAATTCGATTTTGAGGAGTGGTGAAGTGACCCTTCTTGAAAAAAATGTGTCCTGGTGAAGTATCAAATCACAAAAAACTAATAGATACCCATTTTAGAGCTCGGTGAGATATTTCCAATGGTATAGATGGTTTGTCAAACTAACCTACGGTTTGGCCGCATCAAGGGAAATAAAAATATGGGTTTTCTCTTTTAATAAGGAATTTTCCTTCGAAATTCACTCATTTGAAAGTGTAGCTGTGGTGAATGTAGAGAGGAGAGAAGGCCCTAAATCTTGCGGTGATCGTAGCAAACAAATTGACCGTTGGAATCGAGATCCGTTAGTTGCAGGTAAGAGGCCTAACCCTACTCTTTCATTTTAGTGGATTGAAAGTTCAGTTTAGGTGCCCAGAGCTCAGGAATGGATCCCTGCTTCTTCATGGTCGGGTTGCACTTTTTGGGGCAATATCTGCGACCTGGGTAGCAAGTTTTGGGTAGAAAACTACGACCTATCCCAGGATTTTGCCTGAAAAGTGCGATCTGACAGAGAGGGGTTTTTCTATGTTGTTTTTTGGCTGAGAGCTAGGTTTTTATGTTTGAATGCAGTATTTATTTTTTTTACGCTGACAAATATGATTTTTTTGTGTAGATATGGCAGAATTTCGGATCAACTGGAGAGAGAGAGACCTGGACACATTACGGTCGGTGATATGAGAGAATCATGGTGTCCACAATGCATTGGCCAGGTTTGGGGTTCTAAAGTTTGTGGAGAACCCTTTGATGAGAGCTGGAGAGCCCTTGTTGGCCCATATTTTTAGTTATTGTGATCCAGAACAGGAGTTCTTTATAGTGCAGGGGCGTTGGAGTCCCATGATTTAGCAGATTGGTAGACCAAATGCATAGGGTAACATGAAACCAATCTTTGGAGTCCAAGGACCTAGCCTTCCTGGACTCAGAGAGGGACATCTCTATTTTATGCAAAGTATGTGAACTTGTTTTATTTAGATGGTTGATTTTAGGCTAGTTGTGAAGTTTAGGGTGTAATATTCCAAATCTGGAATTTTCTACAACAATGAGAATACCCTAAGGTATTATAGAGTTGGAGATGCAGCCCTATGATCGATAATAGATGTTATAGTGTATATCCTTCAATAATATGATCAGCAGCAGCCTTTACTTCACTTTTGGACTCAAAAGGATGGGGAAAAGAGGTGATTTATGCCCTAAAATGAGTGTATTCAGAAATACACATAAAAATAAGGGAAATGGCTGTAGTATATCTTATCTTAGACCATTTGGGACTCCCATACCAAATTTCAAGTCAAAAAAATGATCCTAGCTATATTAAACAGTTCCTCCAATCCCAGCTAGGCTTGAAAACCATGATGTCCCATGACTTAATGTATGCAGAAGTTTCTGAAGCTAAAGCATCATAAGTTTCTAAAGGGATTAGATGCAATATGTTCAGAAAATCATGAAATTATATCTGGGGCTAGACTTATGCATTTTCAAGATAAAAACAGATATTTTACATGGATAAATGCTCAAGATCGAGGTGTTGCAACACTGGAAATTGCGAAGAAAGATAGACAGTGTAATTTTCTAAATATTGAAGCACTGATTTATTTTATATTAGATATAGAACAGATCTGTGCATGAAAATATAGATCTATTACATATCTGGAAGCCAAAGAGGTTGTTTATTACACTCCCCTTGGGGATTTCAACAATACATGAAAGTATAGGAGTAGACCTAAATTTTACTGCAACAGATCTGCAGAATGATTCAGGAAACCTAAAGCATATACTTCAGTGAATGAATCATAGCTGAAACATACATGGATTGGTTGGCTAATCCATGGATCACCACAGTGCAAGGAGAGCTCCTTTACACTAGAGATCTTGTCTCCAAAACAATGCCAAAACCTCTGAAACACTGCTCCACAAAATTTACGCAGATCAGGGAGAGAAACTACGCAGTTGATGATAGTGTACAATTTGGCCTAATGCCAATATCTGAAACTAAAGCTCAAGCTGATACTACACTCTTCCAAGAGGATAAAAGACTCACTCACTGAGAAGAGATGATAGTATGATCTAGATTTGAGTAGATCTAAATTCCACTTGCTGCAGCTCACTTAGACAATGAAACCCTCACTGGATTTACACTGCCAAAAAGAGATGGAGCTTGTCCATATTCCAGATAGTGGAAAAGAAAGCACAAGTATCCTCCAAGATCTGCTCAAGGAAAGAGGTGGGGTTCTTGAACAGGAAGACCCAACAAGGGATGTCTGAGAAGACAATACCTTCAGAAAATGATAAGCTTCAACAACCTTCTCTTGTTGCCTTCCCTTTCCTTTTATAAGATGAAAGCCTTTGCAAACCCTAAACCACCTTGATGAGTTAGCTCCTTTCACATGAGGGGCCTCCTTCTAGAACTGCACTGTCCCTTCATGAGATACATTGAACCTAGACAGTGTTGTAGATTTGGTCAAGGTTGACCCAGTCTCACAACTCAAACCCCTTTCACACCTGCAAGTGATTTATTTACGTGGCCCTGATTTATCTGTGTTCACATGGGCATTGATTTATTTAGTATTTTCAGGATTTTTACATGTTCTCCTTTATTCATTTATTCATGCAACATAAAGTAAAAAAAAAAATGAATATTTCTCTTAGCTTAGGCTAAGTAGGAATATTACAGTCCTCCCCTCCAAAACGTTGTTTGTCCTCAAGCAACTGATAGGGTAAGAGCTGTAGTACTTCTCCTCTAGCATTGATGGCATCATCAAGGATCAAGCCCTCATCATAAGCCAAGTGCTCAACAAGCCAATACATCATGAATTGTTCCTCCAAAGCCAACATAATATGTGCATAGTCCATCCCTTTAGGATTGAAAAACTCAACAGAAATAAACATGGTTGAAGCAATTCTACATCTAAAACATGTATCATGAAGTATAGGTAGAATTTCCAAGCCATGTGGTACATACAAGCTGCTCATCTTCTGTCCATAAAATCCCATAAACAATACAACTATATCATCCAAGTATGGAAGCAAGACTACATATATGCAAACTAAAATCTGAACTTGAGGAGGTGGGTCAAAATCCCAAATGTGATGCTAGCGCAGTGCAAATCTTGTCTTCATTATATCCAGGTGTGGCAAGTGGAATTCCCACCACACATTTTCTGCATGAGTCACCTTAATATGGCTGAAGATGCTACATACATTTGGTGCCTTTGGGAAGCACCCATCATGAAAAGGAATCTCCCTTTGCACAACAAGGGAATGGCCAAGTTTAGAATTTACATTGGCCCCCAACAAGCTATGAGATCCACATGATCTCTCACTCCCTTTAGGAGTCATATCCTACCAAAACATGGAAAAGGAATGTAATAGATCATAAAATACAACTTGATTGGCATGATCAAATCCTTTAACATCATACGGTCCTTCATACACATGGAGTTGTGCATGAGCATTCCCATCCTCTCAAGCAAAGGAAGAGCTGGCCAGGATGACTCTTGTAAAGAGTCCATTGGCTGCCCCAATCCTCCATAGCTATTGCACTCTTGAAAGTGTTGATGTAAGTCCTCTCTCATGCCTTCCTAATAAAAACCATTCATGATCAGGGTATTCATGATCAGGGTATAGATCTTCATTGAATACATATGGCTGAGGAAGAATTTTTCATAGGCTCCTTGTAGGATCTTCTGCTTGAGCTTGGAAGCTCTAGCCAAGAAGAACTTACCATGATAATAGATGACTCCCCCTTGGACTAAGTAGCCCTCTTCTTGCTGCATGCCATCTAGCATCATACCTGTGTGGAGATCTTTGGAATACTCTACAAGTAGTTGATATTTCCAATAAAGATCCACAGTGCTCAACAATGACAACACTGTTGATACATCCATGGAAGTGCTTGTCATGTTTTTGATCTCATTTTTGACATTACACATGCCAAAATTGTTTGTGGGAAGGCTGATCCTCCCATTCTTCTCCTCCTTCAGTGTAGATTCAAAAGAGAGAGAGAGAGATAGTGATGCAGGAAGAAGATCTCCCTCATACTTGGGCTGTCCCAAGCCCTCTAACGTTGTGACTTGGTCTCTCATTGCTCCAATCCTTCCTTGATCTAGATTTGGAGCAGCACTTTATGGAGCCTTCCCCACAATATCTGAATCTGATGGCATTCCAGGTGGCTTGCCATTATATAAGAATGTCCCTTGCAACATCCTCATGAACATGAGAGAAGGAACTGTGAGATCCCTACTTCCACTGCACAAATCCATCTCTGTTGTTTTTGTGGGAGTATTGGGTGAAGGATAACTATGCATGCCTTGAATCATTTTTGGTTTCCCACTCTTCGAGTCCACCCACTCCATTTGAAAATCTTTCCAATCAATGGTAACATTCCCCAAGGTAATCAACCATTGGACAACCAAAATGATGTTGGTTTCTAGTATATAAACTACAAAGAAGTGATGCACCAAAGTGTAAGATCCCATAGTGACAGAGAGTGATGGAACATATTGCATGCATTACATGGTCCTATCTCTTGGGACCAAAATAGAAAATCTCTCAAAATTTTCAGTGGGGATTGCTCTCCTTTTCACAAGATGAGCATCAATAAAGTTGTGGATTGCCCCACTGCCAATCAGGACATATACTCTCTGATTCATGAATGAACCTTGTACTCTTAGGGTCAAGTACTTAGGCACTCCTCTCAAAGATGCAAGAGTCCCACTCATTGGAGCAAAGGCTCCCTTCCCATCTCTGGATGGTGGTTGATATTCCTCATCATCATCAATGCTGTGACCCCTCCTACGTTCATTATCTTCATCTTCCTCCTCGAGATCTGAGAAGACTTCTATGTAGTCTGCCTTTCCTGCAGCACATCTATGTCCTAGTGCCCATGACTCTTGGCAAGTGAAACAAAATTTTTTTTCCTCAATTCCTGTTGGGAAAAATACTGAGAGGGGGGGGGGGGTGAATCAGTATTTACTGCATATACAAAACTTTTACTTTTTCTTTCTTCTAAAACTCATACGCGACTTTCCTGATACAGACTCGCGTATATACGCGGATACCCTTTAGGAAACTAGCGTATACATAGAGATCTAATTATGTCATTAATTCTTCACTCATATCATTCCATCATTCATTCATCAGATGTTTAATAAACAGTAAACATGTGCAGTAAGAATAGAATAAACCATCACAGAAAGCATCACACATGAACACTGGGATTTTTAGGTGGAAACCCAAGTCGGGAGAAAACCACCGCTGCCGTTGCTCAGCCTTCAATAATTTATTATAGAGAAAACATCTTACAACTTATGTGCTGGTGCAGACGGACAAGACGTTGTGCACCCAATTCGCGCCGTTTCACAAAATGAAGGAGCTATAACCCCCTGACTGAAGGATACCACCCTCAGCACCTCTATGGACCACGTTTCATCAATTTTCACACCGGATCCAAAGCTTCCTTTAGGACACCACTTGCAGGCCACGTTTCATCATATTTTCAGACTGGACCCTTTCCATACTTTTAAGCACATTCAACCATGAAACAGATACATATAACTTACTACCACTGATGATATCAAGAAACCAGCCAGGACACGTATATTTCTACTACAGACTTCAGCAACTCCTAGTTTGTATACTAGGTTTTCTCGATGTCGCTGTGAGTATACGCGCTTTCCGTTCACATAAACTAGCGTATACTTGCATATACATGTAGAAATAAATTTATTGCGCATACACGCTTTCTCTTCAGCGAAGCCACGTGTATAAGTGCTTCCTCTTCGGCGAATTCAGCGATGGTTCTCTCGCACTTTTATGTCATTGCAATTTTTCACAACAGATACATCACTTCAGATTTTACCTTTACTCAAATGGCTGCATGTTCCCCTCATCACAGATCTAATCATTCCATGTAAGCAGATCTGTAACACAAGTACATTTCAGATCTGAACATCCCCTCTTATTCATCATTGCAGTGACTATATTATCCAGATCTATCATTCAACTATAACCCTTCCATTCAGATATACTTCAGAGAGAAGTATTCATTCAAGCTCATACATCTTTCTCCCACACTCATCCTTTGCACAATGAATTTCTTCTCTTTATATAGGTTTACCTTTTATCAATACCATGAGCCAAAACCACATTACTTCCGATGGTATTCCTGGACGGGGTCATTTAGACGAATCATTACCCAATACAATGGGTCAATACCATGGTGGTTACCCCTGGTTTTTCACTTTATGAGCGCTTTTTCCCATACGCGACTTGGCACGTTCTTTTCCGCGTGCATAAGCGACTTCCCCTAGACGAATATGCGTATGCTTAGAGACATACTCTTCCCACCATAGATTTAGCACATGCTGAATTCCTTTCTTCATTGCCTTCTGTACTCACTGTAGATACATCAGATTTAGTTCATCAAGACATATTCTATCAAGCACAACTTCATCAAGTAAGCTGCCATCATCTTCATCATATTGCTAACAAACATCATTTCATATCATATTTACATCATTTACCAAGTCCATTAGGTCAAGAATAACTTCATCAGGTGGATTTCCATCAAGGACAACACCTGCCAACATTCTCATGTCTTCATCTTCATTCAATGGGTTGCCATCAAGGACAACACTCTGCATCATATTGCCAACAATCTCCCCCTTTGGACTTGATGGCAACCACAATGGTGTTTGATCATCACAACAGATAGGTATATTAGGAATACAATGACACCATGTCACTCTCCCCATTTTTGACAGCATTCTTTCTCTTCATTCAAAGACCATGTCACTCTCCCCCTTTGACATCAAGGGCAAAGGGCGGATCAAAACCAACACACTCTCCCCCTGTTCTGCAGATCTGATATACTGAAGTGACCAAGCTCCCCCTGAGTTCATGCTGAATCTTCAAAACATATTTTCAATGAAGTACATGATTCTATGACTTTCCTATCACCAATGACTCATACTTACATCAAAGATCCATCAAGTGAATTTACATATGAGACTCAAGTACCCAACCAAGTGGGTTTACACATTTCAACTCAGCTACCCAACCAAGTGGGTTTACAAAAATTTGACTCAGCTACCCAACCAAGTGGGTTTACAAATTTGACAAGTCCTTCACATGACTGAATATTACAAATTTACATCATGGGTCTCATCAAGACCTTTTCACCAAACTACAAATATAACTTTAAGACCAACACCAGAAAGTTCTCAAGAAAGAGAACATATTTCAGAAACATCATAATGCCAACAATGCATTATACTCAGCAAAGCTGATGCTCCCCCTGATACTGTGCATCCAAGCATCCTTTTCATATGACTAAGGCTCCCCCTTAGTTTGTACATCCTGAACACTTTCACCAACAAATTATCAAGGCATCTTTACAAAAAAAAAAAAACATTAGAAATAGAATTATGAGAACTGGAACACCACCAGAGATACCAAACAGAACTGCATCTGTGTTGAAGAGAGCTGACTCCAAACAGAAATTTGTCAGCAATCAGACATACGCGGTTTTCTGTGCATGAACTCGCGTATATACGCGACTATGTTTCAGGAAATCCGCGTATCCAATGCCATCTTCTAAATTTATGCAGATTTGTTCTTTTGACTGGTAGAGAACACTCCCAGCTTTTGTCTTAGGTACTCGAACGCTTCCCTGGGCAGAGGTTTGGTAAAGATATCAGCAGCTTGTTTTTTGGAGGGAACATACTCCAACTTCACCTTTTGCTCAAGCACTTGTTCACGTAAGAAGTGATACTTGATGGGAATGTGCTTGGTCTTCGAATACATAACAGGATTTTTTGAAATACTGATGGCACTTGTATTGTCACACTTAATGGGGACATGAGGTGTACAATTGATTTGAAAATCTTGTAAGGTTTGCATCATCCAAAGGAGTTGAGTGCAACAAGATGCGGCAGCCAAATATTCTGCTTCCGCTGTAGATAAGGCAATAGAATTTTTCTTCTTTCTGAACCAAGATACTAACCGGGGTCCCATATAGAATGCACCACCACTAGTGCTTTTCCGATCATCAACACTTCCAGCCCAATCTACCTCAGTGTAAGCATGAAGAGTAATATCAACATTCTTTGGATACCATAGACCAAGGTCTTGAGTTCCTTGCAGATACTTGAAAATTATTTTAACAGCCTGAAGGTGAGACTCTTTTGGATTAGCTTGGAATCGTCCAACAATCCCAACTGCATGCATAATGTCTGGCCTAGTCCCGGTGAGATAAAGTAGACTTCCTATCATTGATCTGTATTCTGGTTGATTCACCGTGGGAGAATCATCATGAGAACTGAGATTGCATCCGATTATCATTGGTGTACTTACAGGTTTGCATTCTTCCATGCCATACTTCTTCAGAATTTGCTTAAGATATTTTTCTTGTGATAGGAATATACCATCTGCATTTTGATGCACTTGTAAGCCAAGAAAGAATGTTAGTTCCCCAAGTAAAGACATTTCAAATTCTTGCTGCATGACAGAAGCAAATTTTTGACTCATAGATTTTTCGTTACTCCCAAAAATGATATCATCAACATATACAACTACAATCAATAGTTTATCATTTTCAACTTTTTTGTATAAGTTGCTATCTGCAGACCCCTTTGAAAATCCTTGTTGATGAAGATATTTGTCAAGACGATAATACCATGCCCTTGGAGCTTGTTTGAGACCATATAGAGCCTTTTTAAGTCTACAAACAAGATTTTCATCATTTCCTAAAATGAATCCTTCCGGTTGTTCTATATATACTTCTTCTTCTAGATCACCATTAAGAAAAGCAGATTTAACATCCATTTGATAAACTTTGATTTGTTGATAACTTGAAAAAGCAAGAAACATTCTTATGGCTTCAATTCTAGCTACAGGAGCAAAAGTTTCTTCAAAGTCTATACCTTCTTGTTGAGTATACCCTTTGCAAACCAATCTAGCTTTATTTCTTACAACATCCCCATTCTCATTTAACTTGTTCTTGAAAATCCATTTAGTTCCAATGACATTTTTATCATGTGGTCTTGGTACCAATTCCCAAGTGTCATTCTTTTCAATTTGATCAAGCTCTTCATTCATGGCTTTCTTCCAACATTCATCTTTGCTAGCTTGATTGACATTGTGTGGTTCAATTGTGGATAGAAGTGCCAGATGACTAGAAGATCCTACAAGAGTTCTCCTTGTTCGTACACCTGATTCCTTGTCTCCCAAAATTTGAGATTCAGGATGATTCTTTTGAACATATCTGGATGGAGCTTTTTCAGATAGATCATCTTCAAGTTCTTCATTGGATCCACTATCTATATCATTTCTATTTGATGTAGAAGGACATAAGTCACCATCATCTTCTTTTGTTGTTTGTTTTTCTTCTTTAGGACCTGCAGGAGACTCATCAATAACAACATCGATACATTCAACAATATTTCGAAGCCTTTTATTGTAACATTTGTATGCTTTGCTTGTAGATGAGTAACCAAGAAATATCCCTTCATCTGATCTAGGTTCAAACTTACCAAGCTTTTCATCATTATTTTTGATAAAGCATTTACTTCCAAAAACTCTAAAATGCTTCACAGTGGGAGAATTACCATACCAGAGTTCATATGGAGTTTTGTCACTATTTACTCGAACATGAGCCTTGTTGAGAATGTTAGTCAGCCAGGATAAAGCCGCTCACCCTGCAACATGTCGAGTTCCAGTTTTAATCATCAAGCATAGCTCTAGCCATTTGTTGAATTGTTCTATTCATTCTTTCTGCTACGCCATTTTGTTGTGGAGTGCCTGCTACAGAAAACCGTCTTTTTATGCCATGTTGTTCACAAAATTCAAAGAATTCATTTGATGTATATTCTCCTCCTCGATCAGATCTAAGACACTTGATTTTTAGATCTAATTCATTTTCTACCAATGCTTTGAAGATTTGAAAATTTTCAAATGCTTCATCTTTGTGTTTAATGAGCCCGATCCAACACATTCTAGAGTAATCATCAATAAATAAAATATAGTATTCTTCCCCACGTGGTGACTTTTTCCTCATAGGTCCACATATGTTAGTATGAATGAGTTCAAGAGGCTTACTTGATGATCCTTCTTTGGCATTGAATCGTACTCTGGTCTGCTTACCGAATTGACAAGATTTGCATATGATACTTTCTGGTAAATTAATATTGGGAAGACCATGAACAGCTTGAAGTCTGCTTGCTTTGTTGATTTGAGAGAAGCTCAGATGCCCCAGCCTTCTATGCCATAGCCAATTTTCTGAAGACTTGCTCAAGTAACATTGATCTATGCCATTCAGTACATACAGGTTGCTAGGATTTCTTTTTCCTTTTATAATGATTTTACCTGTATCAAGATCACGAACCACACATTCCTTTGAACTAAAGACCACTTCTGTTCCTTGATCACACATTTGACTTACACTTAACAAGTTATGCCTCAATCCATCCACATACATGACATCATTAGCCTTCACCTTTTCTTTTAGAAATACTGACCCTTTTCCTTTAATTACAGCAGGAGTATCATTTCCAAATGTAACTTTCTTTTCCTTTTCTAGAGAATTATATGTAAGGAGTTTTCTTTTGTCACCTGTCATGTGTCTTGAGCACCCACTATCAATGTACCATTGATTTTCTTCACCTTCTACAAATAACGCTATCCCACAATTTTCAACCTGTATTTCTTTCTTTTTCCACACTTTAGAGCTTGAGGGAACATGTTCTTTTGGCTGGACCTTGCTCTTGCATTCAGACTCTTCATGACCAAAGTTATTGCAATAAGTACATTCAACTTCGTTTTGAAGAGGAGAAAAGTTGTTATAGGTATTCTTATTTGGTTCAATATTCATCCTTTTCTTTCTTGCTTCTCTTGTCATGATGGTTTTATATGCAACACATTGAACAACTTTATGACCAAAATTGTGACATGAGAAACATTGTCCATTGAAGTAGAAATTTCTGCGATCATGAAATCTTCTATTTGAATTTACCTGTTGGTTGTTGCTTCTTTGAGAGATCTCCCTGTTAGTGTTCCTTGATTTGAGATGATCATGCTTTATCTGTAAAGATCCTTTGTTCCCTTGCTGAGTGGCTGAATGTAGAGAACTAGTTGTGGCTGCTTTCAGATAATTTGGTGTTGAAGTCTGGGAAGATTCCCCAGTATATCCAAGACCTGTTTTTATAAGAGGAGACCGTTGTATCTTGATAATCTCATCTAAGGTTTCTGAACCTTTAGCAAATCTAAGATTGAGAGTCTTCACTTTCTCATTATATTTCCTTAGACTTACTACTTCACACTCCAATTCCTCAATGCGTTTTTCCTTTGCTTCAAGCCGATTTTCAAGAGTCTCTATGATTATGTTCTTTTCTTCTAGGCTTACTTTGAGTTGATTGTTTTCTTCAAGAAAATCATTGTCCTCTAGAGCATCCATGAAAGTATCCTTTTCTTCTCTTTGTTCAAAAGCCATGAGAAGTCTAAAGTCTTCTTCACATTCTTCCTCACTATTAGATGATCCATCACTGTCTTCATTAGTATAATAACTTTTTCTTGTGCTAGATAGATTCTTATTCCTTCTTGCTACTTCTTTTCCTTTAGCCGAAGTTTCTTTATAAGGACACTTTGCAGCATAATGACCAACTCTTCCACAATTGAAACATTTGAAAGGAAGCTTACCTTTGAACTTTCCAGTACCTAGTTGAAGTCTTCTCACAAAATTTGCTTCTTCTTCTTCTTCAGATATATAGCTAGATTCTTTGACAACTTCCTTTTCTTTTCCTTTTGCAGACGCCTTAAAAACAACTTCTTTGATTTGAGAAGGACCTCCTTGTCTCATTTCAAAAGCAGTCAGAATACCATGTAATTGAAAAATAGTAAGAGTTTGCAGATCTTGCCTTTCTTCGATAGCTGAAACTTTAGACTCAAATTTTGAAGTCAAGGATCTTAAGACTTTTTCCACCAGAGTAGTATCGGTTATGGTTTCACCCAAATTTCTCATCCGATTTACAATATCATCTAGACGAAGAAAGAAACTGGCAACACTTTCATCACTATGCATCTTCAAATTTTCATATTTGATTCTAAGAGTTTGGAGTTTTGGACTTTTTACCTTTGTATCTCCTTCATAGCTCAGAATGATTTTGTCCCATATTTCTTTTGCTGAATGTAGCTACATCACTTTAGCAAATTCTGATTCAGACATGCTTCCTAATAAGACATTCACTGCTTTGGCATTGATTTCATACTTCTTCCTTTCAACTACATTAGTAGGAATACTTGCCGGGTATTGATAACCTTCTTCCACGATTGCCCATACATCTGCACCAAGACTTTGCAGATATGCTTTTGTTCGTACCTTCCAGAATATCAGATTGATTCCATTGAATAGAGGTGGCTTTATAGACATTACTCCTTCTTGACTTCCCATTGCGACGGATCTCCTTCAAGCGATCAAGCTTCTGCAGAAGGACCTACCTCTGATACCAATTGTTGGGAAAAATACTGAGAGGGGGGGGGGGGTGAATCAGTATTTACTGCATATACAAAATTTTTACTTTTTCTTGCTTCTAAAACTCATACGCGACTTTCCTGATATAGACTCGCGTATATACGCGGATACCCTTTAGGAAACTAGCGTATACACAGAGATCTAATTATGTCATTAATTCTTCACTCATATCATTCCATCATTCATTCATCAGATGTTTAATAAACAATAAACATGTGCAGTAAGAATAGAATAAACCATCACAGAAAGCATCACACATGAACACCGAGATTTTTAGGTGGAAACCCAAGTCGGGAGAAAACCACCGCTGCCGTTGCTCAGCCTTCAATAATTTATTATAGAGAAAACATCTTACAACTTATGTGCTGGTGCAGACTCCTACCAGCACGCAGGCACCCACCTGCGCTCGTTTACCAGCCTCTCCTGGAAGGGAGCTCCAACCCCCTGACTGAAGGCTACAACCCTCAACACCTCTATGGACCACGTTTCATCAATTTTCACACTGGATCCAAAGCTTCCTTTAGGACACCACTTGCAGGCAACGTTTCATCATATTTTTAGACTGGACCCTTCCCATACTTTTAAGCACAGTCAACCATGAAACAGATACATATAACTCACTGATAGATATCAGTAAACCAGCAGAATAGATCAGACATTTCTTACCACAGACTTCAGCAAACCCTAGTTTGTATACGCGCTTTCCTTTCTCTGATGCCGCGTATATACGCGCTTCCGTTCACATAAACCAGCGTATACTTCTGTACATATTACAGAGCTAAATTTATTGCGCATACGCACTTTCTCTTCAGCGAAGCCGTGTGTATACGCGCTTCCTCTTCAGCGAACTAGCGTATGGTTCTTCAGACTTTTATGTCATTGCAATTCTTCACAACAGATACATCACTTCAGATTTTACCCTTTACCTCAGACAGATGTTCGCCTCATCATAGATCTAATAATTCCATAAGCAGATCTAGAAAATACAAGTACATTTTAGATCTAGATCCCCTTCTTCATCATTGGTGCATCATACATTCAGATCTATCATTCAACTGTAACCCTTTCATTCAGATCTACTTCAGAGAGAAGTATTCATTCAAGCTCAGACATCTTGCACCCACACTCATCCTTTGCACAATGAATTTCTTCTTCTTATATAGGTTTACCCTTTTTCAATACCATGAGCCAAAACCACATTACTTCCGATGGTATTCCTGGACGGGGTCATTTAGACGAATCATTACCCAATACAATGGGTCAATACCATGGTGGTTACCCCTGGTTTTGCACTTTTTTGAGCGCTTTTTCCCATACGCGACTTGGCACGTTCTTTTCCGCGTGCATACGCGACTTCCCCTAGACGAATATGCGTATGCTTAGAGACATACTCTTCTCACCATAGATTTAGCACATGCTGAATTCCTTTCTTCATTGCCTTCTGTACTCACTGTAGATACATCATATTTAGTTCATCAAGACATATTCTATCAAGCACAATTTCATCAAGTAAGTTGCCATCATCTTCATCATATTGCTAACAAACATCATTTCATATCAGATTTACATCATTTACCAAATCCATTAGGTCAAGAATAACTTCATCTGGTGGATTGCCATCAAGGACAACACCTGCCAACATTCTCATGTCTTCATCTTCATTCAGTGGGTTGCCATCAAGGACAACACTCTGCATCATATTGCCAACAATTCCCTCCTGAGATTAATATCAAGAGGCTTCTTCATGGAGCTCTCCTTGGGAGGAGCAGCTTTTCCATCCTTCCCCTTAGAAAAGTGAGGGGCCTTGCTTTGGAAAGTAGCCTTTGCTTTTGGCAAGGCATCTTGGAGGTCTCTAGCCCTCTCAATGGCATCATGCAAAGTGATGGGCTTGGTAGATTTAACCGACCCATGTAAAGGTTGCTCCAGGCCATCGATGAACATGTAGGCTCTCCTTGCTACAGATAGATCAGGGACCATGACTGATAATCTCAGAAACTCAGAGATATAAGTCTCTGCATCCCCTGATTGCTTCAGATTTGCAAGGCTTATGAAGGGTGCTTCAGGATCCTTCCTATCAAACCTCTCCACCAGTCTTCTATTACACTTCGAATAGGCAGTCACATTATTATTTCCCAATGTAGACAACCCATGGAACCACCAATTGTGCTCTTCACCTTCAAAGTGCAGCACTGCAATCTTGATGGCTTCAGTCTTAGGGACCTTGTTCAACTAGAAGTAAATATCCATATTTTCTACCCATGCCTTGGTATAACTGGAGGATGATCTATCAAACTTGGGAAAAAATAATCTACCCATAGAGTGGTGTCTATCCTGATTATGAAATAACCCACCATCTCTCTACGGCTGCCTTGGTCTTCTTCTGTCCTTGATGTGACAAAAGTATTAGAAACTCAATTTATCCTTGAATCTCTGACTCTGAGAATCATACTCCACAAATTAATCTTAAAGGGAAGCTTGTTCTTGTGGCCCTTCATTCTCCACATCCAAGAAAGTAGGCATAGTGGAGTGTTGTGAAGCTTGTGGGGCTTATGGCAGATTCACTGGTTGACCAGTCCCATGATGAGACATGTCAGAGCTTTCTCCAAGATGAAATATCCCAAGAGATTCCCTCATTATGTCCACCCTCATCTCCTTTATCTCTCTGGAAAGATCTTTCATGGCCACCAAAACAGTTCTTGCAAACTCTTTCTCTTCTTTGTCACTTGCAGTCTCAGGGGCTTTACCCTTGTCTTGATCTTCAGTAGTATAATCATACTTCTTGTGACTTATGTTATGATACCTCTTCTCCCTCTCAGTAAGAATTCCATATTCTTCTGAATGCAACATGGCTGTGATGCTCCAAGGAAAGCACAATTTGTGCCAAGAAAGGAGCTTTGATACCATTGTAATATTCCAAATATGGAATTTTCTATAATAATGAGAATACCCTAAGGTATTATAGAGTTGGAGATGAATCCCTATGACTAATAATATATGTTATAGTGCATATCCTTCAACAATATTATCAGTAGCAACCTTTACTTCACTTTTGGACTCAAAAGGGTGGGGAAAAAAGGTGATTTATGCCCTAAAATGAGTGTATTCAGAAATCCATGTAAAAATAAGAGAAATGGCTGTAGGATATTTTATCTTAGACTGCGTGGGACTCCCATACCAAATTTTAGGTCAAAAAAATTATCTTAGCTATATTAAATAGTTCCTCCAATCCCAACTAGGCTTGAAAACCCTAATTTCCCATGACTTAATGTATGTAGAAGTTTCTGAAGCTAAATCAACGTAATTTTATGAAGGGATTGGATGAAATATGTTTAGAACATCATGAAATTATATCTAGGGCTAGACTTATGCATTTTCAAGATAAAAACAGATATTTTACATGGATAAACCCTCAAGATTGAGGTGCTGCAACACTGGAAATTGCCAAGAAAGATAGAAAGCATAATTTTTTGAAGAATGAAGCACTGATTTATTATGTCTTAGATCTAGAATATATCTATGCATGAAAATATAGATATATTACAGATCTGGAAGCCAAAGAGGCTATTTATTACACTCCCCTTGGGGATTTCAACAATACATGAAAGTACAGGAGTAGATCTGAGTTTTAATGCAGGAGATCTGCAGAATGATTCAGGAAACCTGAAGCATATACTTTAGTGAATGAATCAGATCTCAAACATACATGGATTGGTTGGCCAATCCATAGATCAACATGTTAGAGTCGGTCCTTACAGCCCTCCGTCAGAGATCGTTTCGCTTTTTGCATATCATTTTTAGGTGTCTCGCTCGTTCCACTTCGTTGCATTTCACTAGGGGCATGCCATTGACTGACGAGGGGGTCTGATTGTATTTTTCTTCCTCATGCTTGTACCTACAGGGCTAATTAAGATTTCTCAGAAATCACTGAAGTAAGTTCAGGTCACTTCATTCATGGTCATAAATGATTATTTTTGTCAAAAAGAGTCTTTAGTCCTAGATTCTAGGGTTTTCAGTCTTTTTCTACATGTAATAAAAGCCCGCGGGCCTTGAGGTTGGTTTCAAAAGGTTCCTATTTCATATTTTTATTCTCAAAAGCATTTGAAGACATTTCTAGTCCAAAACTCTGTTTTGAACTAGAAATTGTCAAATTTCTTTTTTTTGTAATAATTGTTTATTTGTTCCACCATAAGAAGTTCAGAGCAAGCCTCTGGTCTTTGCCAAAGCCAAATGCCAAAATCCCTACAAAAACAACCCATTGTCATCAGTCCAAGACTCAGAAAAAGTTCTGAAAAGCTGTGGGAGGAAAAACCCAGTGCTCTCACTGTAGAGTTTGACGGAGGAATAATTAAATGGTACAACTCTGAGTTATAAGATTCTTGTGGCGTAAAGTTTAGCATATGTTTCTTCTTTGTCTCATTTGTATCTCGTTATGTTTTTCAGTTCATGAATAATCGTTTCAAGCTGAATGCTTTTGCAGTAAGAGAGGTAGAATCCAAACTGTTGCTCTGCCTTGGGAAGCGTTCAGGATTTGTGTATTTTCTTCTCTCTGAGAGGGATTCATTGTTTAATGCCCCTTTCATCTATCTTAAATAGTCTTTCCACCCCATTTAATTTCAATTCAATTGTTAAACTTCACTCCTATCTCGCCTTATGGAATAATCTGTACCTTTGATTAAATCTCTGTTCATGCTGTTCTTTGCCCCATACAGCCCAAAAAACCCAATCATTCATTAAATTTCCTTTTCACATTTATTTACTAGCCTAAAATCAGTTTCCTATTTTAAGTCATCTCGCATCTTATTTCTCATTTTATCGAGATTGACCGGAGAGAGCCCTCTCCTGTCCTCGTAGGGCTAGCTACGAGGCTGAGCTTGGTTTGATGTGGCCTCGAGTTTTGCCTTTTTCACCCTAAGGCAGATTTGAGCGCTAACACAACACATTGCAAGGAGAGCTCCTTTACACTACATATCTTGTCTCCAAAACAATGCCAAAACCTCTGAAACAATGCTCCACAAAATTTACGAAGATCAGGGAGAGAAACTACATAGTTTATGATAGTATACGCTTTGGCCTGATGCCAAGATCTAAAACTAAAGCTCAAGTTGATACTACACTCTTCCAGTAGGAGAAAAGACTCACTCACTGAGAAGAGATGATAGTATGATCTAGATCTGAGTAGATCTAGATTCCACTTGCTGCAACTCACTTAGACAATGAAACCCTCACTGGATTTATGCTGCCAAAGAGAGATGGAGCTTGGCCATATGCCTGATAGTGGAAAATAAAGCACAATTCTCCTCCAAGAGTTGGTCAAGGAAGGAGGTGGGATTCCTGAACAGGAAGACCCAACAAGGGATGTCTGAGAAGACAATACCTTCAGAAAATTATAATCTTCAACAACCTTCTCTTGTTTCCTTCCCTTTCCTTTTATAAGATGAAAGCCTTTGCAAACCCTAAACCACCTTGATGAGTTAGCTCCTTTCACATGAGGGGCCTCCTTCTAGAACTGCGTTGTCCCTTCATGAGATACATTGAACCTAGACAACGTTGTAGATTTGGTCAAGGTTGGCTCAATCTCACAGCTCAAATCCCTTTCACACCTGCAATTGATTTATTTACATGGCCCTGATTTATCTGTGTTCACATGGGCATTGATTTATTCAGTCTTTTCAGGAGTTTTACATGTCCTCCTTTATTCATTTATTCATGCAATAGAAAGTAAAACAAAAAATAATATTCCTCTTAGCTTAGGCTAAGTAGGAATATTACATAGGGTTTTGTTTGTTTGGTTGGGTTGGCTAAAATGATCAAGTGGAATAGGTGGAATGAGAGGTCATAAAATCATTGGGCTATGGAGTCTAAGAAAGTCATGGATATCTCAACAATGAGTCAGAGTGCATCACAGGGTAAATCTAGTGTAGCCAATGGATCTTTAAGGTTTATGTGTGAAGTGAGATTGACATTAAGTTGGGAAAACAAGGTAGGGAAAAGGGAAGTTAAGGATCCTTTGTCATATACCCATAAACAGGAAGGTCTCAAATAATAATAAGCAAAAGATAATAATCATGAGATAGGGAAAACCATTTACTCAATGACAATACTTTAAAAAAATATGCATCCAAGATGAACAATTTAGTGAAACACAGAAAGCAAGAAATCCTATCTAACTTCAATGATTTCACCTAGAAAGTTTGAAAACATATAAGATGAAAAATAACATTAACCAATTTAGAGGGAACTTCTAGACATCATCAATCAAGCTATAAAGAACTTTGAGGCAAACTGGTAGGCATGGACAAAGGGAAAAATCGAAACAAGACCTCTTTGGCTTAACCTAACAATCAATACATCAAAGAGATGTTCCAAGACAGAGTTTAGATAGCATCAAATAAGCAGGGCTTACCATAAATAATATTTGGAAACTAGCATATTAATCTATTAATGAAACAAACAAGTTTAGGTGGGCCTAAGGAGAAATTAATAATTCCTTAAACTAACCTAGCAGAGGAAAACATAAAGACAATAGCAAACAGGAGGACTGAGGTGCCTCAAACAAAATTTCTCAACCTATACTTTTCTGAGCTATTGCAACATAGAAAGATGAACACAATTGTAACAAGAAAACATGAACAAATAAGAGACACATCACCATTAACCAAACTCAAGGATCCTGCAAGAGAGCCTTCATCATCATCAATCAAGGCAAATCATCCATAAGCTCCACAACACCAAATTGCTCTTTAACCTCAAAGAACCATGTATTGCTCTCAAAACTCATCAAAATCCAACATTTACAATGAATCCTCAATGCTCTATTTAACCAGAAAGGAGGAGAAAAACCTAATAGAGTATCAAGAAGCCTATTGGCTAATTAGAACAATTGTAATTTGTCCTTGAGACCTTGCAAGGCCCAAGGCACAAAATATCTATAAAAAAATATTTTTCAGACATTTTTAGCAAAAAAAATAGATATTTGAGGTCTGAAAATCCTCATAAAACTTGCTAAGTGTACATTTTTTACTTTCCCTCTGCTAAGGGAGCAACACTATGTTTTAGGAGGAATTTCCATGCAAGGGCATAGCACAGGAGCAGGAAAAATGTGTCATCTTGCCGCAGTGTTTTGAAGGCCTTCCCGATGTCGCAAAAGGCTCTGTGATGGCTCGTTGGAAAGCCCTTGGAGCATAATTTCGATATATACCCTTTTTTCTCTGATCATAACTCTAAAACCTATTCAAAAAGTAAAAATTCCAAGGCTGGTAAAGGCGCAACACATGTCCTGAAAAGCAAGCAGAATGGTGAAACATTGGGTGTTTTTTACCCTTTTGGAGGACCAAAACAACTCCAATTGATCTGAAACTTTTTGATCATGCTATATTGGAAATGAGGATCCAAAAAATGGAAACCTTTCCTCATGAAGATGCTCTGAAAAAGAGTGTAGCACCAAGTGTGCTACACCCTTGGCCTCAAAATTAGCAAAAAACAAAAAATTGTCAAAATTCTCCCAAAATTGGTAGCTGAGTGCCTCATAGGTTTTGGGAGACCTATAGAGAGGCTTGTGACAATATTTCAAGCCTATATTGGCCTTTTTCTTCTTTTAGTGCTTGAATTTCCATGAGGGCTTTCTTCAGTTTGGCACTAGCAAGTTTGTTTTTCATGGAATATTGTTTGGTCATATTTTTCAGGAGAGCAAGACCCCTCTTTATCTTCTTGAAATACTTGTGTTCATTCTTGTAGTACTGAATGATACATTGTGCCATCTCAAAATCCCTCTCCCACTCCCTTATTTGTGCATCTTTTCTTTGGAGTATTAATGTAGTAGCCATCTCCTCATCTTCATTATCACTATCTAGGTCAATGAATTGTGGGTTTTGAGTAGTTTGCTTGCTTCCTTTACTTTTCTTATCCTTTTTCATCTTCTCTTTGCCCTTGTCAAGCCTTTGAATTGATGTAGATGGCAAGGTACCTTACATTTTGGAGGCAACAAACACTTGCCTTGATCCTCTTTGATATGTGAGTGGAAGAGGTTTGATAAGTTTCATTTGAATATCTTCTTCAAGACTGATTTCAAGATTGTGTTTCCTTTCATCATTGGTCTCTACATCTATGTCTTCTTCATTTTGTTCTTGGCTGCCCTCTTGAGAGGAATTTTCATTTTCCTTCATGCTAATATCATTTTCATGACTTTCACCACTATCATCCATCTCTTGATTGATTTTTGGGTTCATAGGGTCACTGCTATGACTATTATTAGGGCTATCATTCATCATGTTTTCTTCATTACCTTCATGATGGTCATTAGCCCCTTCTTGACTTTCTGCACCATTATTATCTTCATTTTGTTCCTCTATGTTATGTTCTTTATCACTACTTTGGTCTTCATCACTGTCCTTGTCTTCATGACTACCTCTGTCTTTAAACTCAGACTTTTCACTATCTGTTTCTTCTTCATTAGTCTCTGTATCCTCTTTACTATTTTCATTTTGATCACTGTCATCTTCTTCCTTACTGTCCTCTATTTCTTGATTTTCATCATTATCCTCCTCATTCTCTATCTCTGTTTGTTCTTCTGTCTCTCCATCATTGCTATGCTCACTGTATTTGTCTTCATAATTTGTCTCTTCATTATCACTGCTTTGATCTGCCTTTTCTTCACCGTTTTCATGTTCCTCATTGTCATGCCCACTTCCCTCCTCTTCTAATTCTGCCCCTTCATCTGTTTCTTCTTCATTGTTATTTTCTGTGGGGTCACTGTTAGAGGGATCTTCATTAGTGTATTCATCACTGTCGTTGTTTGTTTCCTCATGACTGTCACTTTCTGCCTCATCACTTGCTTCTTCCCCATTGTATTTTTGTCTTTGCTTCATCATCATCACTTTCTTTAGTTTCATTTTCCCCTCCCTCATCACTTGTTCTTCCTCTTGACTGTCATTTTCCTCTTTTTCACTTTTTTCTTATTTTGATGCTTCAGGATAAGGTGAAGGAGGGAAGTTTTCTTGGTGAGAGGATTCATGTGTGGATGAGGAAACATGGTTAGTGGGGGTTGAGGGAGGAATTGAGGAAGGTGGATGAGATGATGAGGGAAAAATTTGCAGAGGAAGAGGTTGTGGATTTGTGAAAACATCATGCGTGATGAACACTTCCCATGGGATACCCTGTTTCTCTAATTGATGCAACACAATCATCTTGATGAGAGAATGGTGGAAAAGACTCTGCATTTGTTGTGAAGGAGGCCTTTTTGCACAATGTATGACATCTTATCAATACTTCTATAAAGGTAATAAGGCAAATGCAGTAGCTTGGCCTTAGTGAAATTCATGAGTAGTTTTATATGGTAGGAACAGAGTATGGAAAATCTACCCTCACAGATAAAATATTTCATGATGGTTTTAATTAAAGGGTAATACCTTTCCAATAGATGGGAGAAGGAAAAAATGGTCTTGCAATCAAATTGGTATCTTGGTTTCAAAAAAGGCTGGTAATGGCTTAAGTCCAAACTCACCTGTTTGAACCATTTTTTTCCCATGCAAGGTATCCTAGTGGCCATGGAAATTGTATTGGTGTACAGTTCAAAATTCACTCTATCTAGATGCACTTGATGGTCATGGAGGTTGAGGATGAAAATTCTGGTCAACTCAGGGTGACTTTTGACTCTTTGTACTTTTTCACAGAAATCAAGACATCCTACCTCTTGGAAATATGCAACTATGGTAGGGGAGGCTATCAATTCTTTAGTGTTTACAAGCTCAAACCTATTCACTCTCCCACCATTTCTCTGTTGTTCTCTAGCCCTTTGGCCTCCTTCACCACTTTTAACACTACCTTCTCTAGGAATTTTATCCTTTACCCTTGCCTTAAAATAAAAAACATGACCTGTTTGTGAAATGATGTGGAGAGGGAAAGTGAGATGATAATGAGACAAAAAGTGATTTCCAAGTGAAGGGGAAGGATGAGTGAAGAAAAATAATTTGGGCCTCAGTGTGATTTCAGTATGCAGATGGATAGGTGCTCTTTGAACAAGCGAGTTGTTAGCATGAGATTAGTTGTTTTTCTCCTTCCTTAGGGTTTTTCACATTTTCTTTAAGTTTTACCTTTCAAAAAAGTATAAGAGGGAGGCAAGGACATAAATACCTCTTATGAAACCCTTAGGAGGTGCTAGGAAGAATTTGTGATGATTTTTGAGTAACTTTGAAGCTTGCACCAGCTTTAAAAAACCTCCTAGTTGAATGCGCAGCACAGGAGCGTAGCGCAGGGCGGAGCTGCACGAGGTGTCGGTCTCTCCTGGGCAGTCCTGAACAACCCAGTGCGTAGCATGGCTGAGTCTGCACAGGCTATTAGGTCAGGCTTGAACGGATGGGTGCGTAGCACAGTGAATCAGTAAGCCCTCTACACGTTGGGGCGCAAAGAATATCGGGTGTCGGGCAAAGTGCAGCAATTGGAAGAGTTTTTGGGCCTCTGCAATGAACTAGGTAGGTGCGTAGCAGCTTGAGCGAGTCAGTTGGGCTTCTGCACTGAACGGTTTAGTGTGTAGCACACATCTACAGGAGCGCAACGCTCCGTTATAATTTTCGAAGAGGGCGTACACAGGCGCCCAACACAATTTTACAGCAGCGTAGCACATTTTTCTTGCTCGAATCCCAAAAATCCCTAAAAATTCTTTCTTAAGACCCTTTTACTCTTTTGTGCAAATTATAATGAGCTAGAGTGACAATGAAATGCTTTTATACCCTTGGAATTTAATAAATAAAAAACCAAAACCCACTTTGCTAATGTCAGTGTTTGGTATTTTTGTCCCTTCATTGATATTTCTTTTTCTTTTGTGTAGGAGGTGATTTAAGAATAAAAATGATTCTCTGTTGGGTTATTTTTGAAATGTAAATTTCTTCGCTCTCCTATTTCTTTTGACAATCTTTGATAGTACTTGAAAACTTAGGTAGCCTTCACTGATACTCTTTAAAATTTCTCCCTTTGGTGCAGTGGAAAACTGTTGCCTTGACAAACCCTAAGGGTGACCAACTGGCATCATCCTTCAAACCTTTAATTTCTATCATTAAGGAGGTCTCTCACCTTCATTCCTTGTTTCAAAAAATCTTCAATTTATGCTCAGTGGCACTGATGTACCTCTATTTTCATGACCCTTTGCATGGACTCTTTGTTGGGCAACACCTTATAGCCAATTAGTGATAAAAACCTTCATATTCTTTGTTTCATAGGCATGTTGTCTCTTTCTTGCTGTGGTTGCTCTTAGGGATTTTATACCATTATTACCTTACCTCTTTTTCCATTGATGGCCCTCCCATTCATTCCTACAGAAATGTCTAAGATGGGAAACTATATTTTGCAGAGGTTGTGTTTTGGCCAAGGAGGTCCTTTCTTGAAGAATTTTTGATACCATTTGGAAAATCATGAGCTCACCCTCCTTTTCATTTGATTTTATCTTTGGGCACATGTAAAACAGTGAGTTTAGAAAACCAAAACAACGAAAAACCTAGGAGACCCTACATGACCTATTAGGATGCCTTTTGGACTTCGTCTTTGGCTGAAAACTTGAATCAGGGTTTGGAGGTGTAAAATAGAGTTTTAACCAACCTTTATGGATTGTGGATCTGAAAAATGATGACTTTGATTTGTCTAAAGAGTCTAGAAAGGTAGTTTAAAACCACCACTTCTTGAGGCACTTGGTGAATAGGGGGAAAGGTTAGGCTACTTGGAAATCCAAGGTGTAAGTAGAAAGGTTAAGCAAATAGAAACAAAGTGTTAATGTCAGAGGTGGCAAACATAGTGAGAATGAATGGCATAAGTCCATGATTTGGTCTTCTGGGAGTGATAGGATGGCTATTCCTTGATAGAGTAGTAGAACAATGAAAAAATTATCCTAAGGATAATGAAGGCAGTGAGATTTCTATAACTCGCAGTATTCATGAATTTTGTTTCTAGAAATCTAGCATAGGCATTTATTCATCTGTAAAGGCAAAAAATTAATGATGACTAATAGTGGCTCCACTTGGGGAGTGCAGCTCCTTTTCAGGAGGTGTCCAGAACTTCAGATCTCTTGGTTTATGAAGACCAGTGCCTCATCCATTGGGCATACTTTTCTTCTTTCATTTCATTCTTCTTCTCTGAAGTAATGATCTCAATGATATAAGAAACATGATTACTTCAAATTCATCTCTACTTACCGAGTCTACTTTCCTAACATTTTTTCTTCCTTGGGTGCACTTGAACTGGCAAACCCATAACATTCCTTTCTTTCGAAAACAAAAACAAACTATGTAATTTCTATCTTATTTCTTCCAAGAGTTCAGATTATGATAGTGAAATATTTTTATTCTCTACCTAGACTAACTGACTGTCAATATATTGAATTGTATGACAGACTTCATTCTCCAAGATATTAACAAGAAATTGAAAACATGATTTGAACTAGGATTAGACAATATGATTTAGCATGAGTTGTGGCATTGAGACAAGCTACACACAAACATTATTTTCATAAAAATCAAAACTAGAAGGTATGAGGGTTGTGTTTCATCATTTCATAATCATCCCTATCCTTCTCTTTGGTTCAGATTTAAGAATGTGGAACTAGTATCTTTCGTTCCTAATCTATTTTCTTTTGACAAGTGAAGCTTGAGTGATTTTACCATCATTCTTTCACTAACCTATCAACAATAAATTGAAAACATGCTCAGCCATGATTAGGCTAGATGACTGAACAAGACCTTCTTTTTGAACAAGTAGTGGCATTTGGGCTTGCACACTTTCAATATCACTATTTTTTGGGTATGGGGCTGTACCTTTTTCAAATCTGCCCTCTTTTTCTTTCTTTATGTTTTTATGTTTTTCTCTTTATGACCTTTCATCAAAAAATGGTATGTACAATGACTGAAAATGTTAAACTAAGGATTTTAGCAACAATGGTACTTGAGCATCCTGTCCTCAAAAGGATCTCCTAGCATTCTTTGTCCATTCAGCTCTTGTAAACATAAATCATAGTTACCTCCATTTGAAAACATGGTACAAGGGTTTCTACAAAATATTTCAAAAAATTCATGCTTTCCTTGGTACTTCCACTTTGAGCCTTGCTTCCCAAATTTTTTTCTGTCAAAGATCCTTCTTAGGTAGAAAAGGTATTCTTTATCAGCTTCAAAACAGATGATGATGTCATCAATGTATATCATAGTGAAGAAGTTGAAAACAGGGGCCATGGCTCTTTGGAAGGTGTCTTCAACATTCCTTAGCCCAGAAAGCATTTGGTAAAATAGGTAGTTGTTCCAAGGAACTTTGAAAATGTCTTTATGCTGATTGATCTGAAGTGGTATCATCTATTGGTAACGTGAAACACTACCAAGCGATGTCATCTTATTAGAAACTCCTACCCTTTGTAAAGTATGATTTATCTTGGGAAAAGGGTATTTGTTCTTCAGGGAGGGTTGGTCTAGGTACCTAAAGTCTACACATAGCGTATGTCCCTTTTCCTTCTTTTTTAGTGACACAAATTGCTCAAGGTTTCCATGGTCTTTCTTGAAAAGAGGGCTTCTCATCCCCACACACACAAGCATCCTGAAATTTTTTGTATTTTTAGTTTTGTGTGTAGTGACAAAGTTCTAGATAACTCAATCATTTTGGGTTTCTCAAGGCTATCTACATTTTACTCCTCTATATCAGCTCTAGTAGATACCCCTTTAGGGTCCATAGCAACATTTGTGAGAGTCAAAAAATTTTTTGAAGGGACAAAATTCTTTGATGATGAAGTCTCTATGTAAGGCAAAAACATAAGACTCTCTTGATCCAGATTACCAAAAAAATTTGTTCTGTGAGAGCATTTTAGTACTTCTGGATTGGCAAAAGGAAACAATTGTGTTTTTGGGGTTTGTCCTTCCTTTGAGCAACCTGATTCATATAATAAACTGATTTTTTGGTTTTGAAATCTCACTTTTAGTTTGCAGAAAGTCAAGTTTAGTTTTATCATGATGTTGTGGTTTAGGGATGTAACAATTTTGGTTTTTGAGATCTTCATTCAGGGATTGGTTTGACTGTTGTAATATGTCTATATGTGTTACAACTTTGCTTACTTTCTCATCAATCTCTTCTTCAATATGTAAAATGAAATGATCCAGACCTGAATGTATGGAATAAAGAGGTGTATTGTCTGGCCTTTCTTGACTACTAACCATATACTTCATGTGTGACTCTCGTTATAATCTCCTTGTTTGGTTAAAAACAACGATGGTAGCATAGGACATGTCTAGTTGAAGGTTCCCTTGAAGCTTGGCTCCCTAAGATCTGGATAAATTCATGCCATACTTGGGGGGAATATCAGCCACTACTATGTCCATAACTAGGTTTTTAGCTGGTACTCGTGCCAAATTGACACAAATCTCTTTGATTAGGCCCAAACACTTGACTCTACTTGAATCAAAAGAGTACAAGTCTTTGTAGGGTTTAGTTATTTCTAGGTCTAATCTTTCCATCACAACCTTTGGCATAATATTGTGAGAAGCACCAGATTCTAGCATGGCATTATGTAAGATCTTGTCATGTATGTTTAGGATGATATATAAAGGGGGAATGGCTCCTTCTTGATATTTCCCTTCTATTTTGGGTCCAAATAATAGCTCAGGTGTGTCATCAGCCAAGTGTAAAGTAACAGTATCATTCCCTATTTTTAGAACTTTCAGAACTTGAGATTTTTATGTGCCTTGGGTAAGTAGTTCAGTGAGAGGCATGTTTATCTTGATTTTAGAAATATTTGCTTCAAAACTGAAAGGTATTTGTGTTTTATACATATTTACATCAGTTTTATCACCCATAAATTTCTCTACATTTTTAATTTGTTGTTTCTGATTTGGGGCTTTGGACAAAAGAGTTTTCTCAGGGCCACTAGTAAAGACACTAGGGCAGCTTGTGTCACCACTTGGTTGGCTAGTTTTGTCTTTGTTTGGATCATTTTTCTTATCCATGGTATTGTATTGTCTGTTGTCCTTTTAAGAATATTTTCATGGGTTTTCCAAATAGCAGTGTCTATTTGGTTTTTCTTGGGGGCATCTTGGTTCTTTTTTCTCCTACGGTCATATTTCCTATGGACTTCCATTATTGCATTTTCAAATCCCAATCTGTAGTTTGCAAAATCCTCATAGTTAGTTTCAATTTGATTTAGGGAAAAGAAATCTTGTTACTCTTCTGTGAGAAAAACCTCACCCTCATTATTAGAACCTATTAAGTTCACATGGATTTCTTCAGGTTTTTCATTCTCCCTTCCCTCTTCATCAAGATAATTATCTTGGAAAGGAGGCCTAATTTGTTGGTAATTGTCTTGTGGACTATTTTAGGGAGGGTTTCTTCTGAAGTTTTGAGTTCTATTCCTGTTTTGGGGATTTGGTTGATTTTCTCTAGGAGGTGTTCTTTAATTTATGCTTATTATATCCATCATTCTCTCCATGGTTCTAAGTAGGTTTTCAATCTTGGAATCAGATGAGGAGGTCGAGGGTGTTGTGAAACCAGCTCCAAAAAGAGAAGAAAAGAGATATCAACACCTTATAAATAAGCCACTTCGAGGGGGAAACCTCCAATACATTACATGAATGAACAATTCTTGGATGATTCAAATTACAAAACCTCCTTTCTATATATAGGAGTCCATGGGGCCACAATGTAATCCTAGTGGGGCCACAATGTAATCCTAGTTGACCTAAAAATAATAATTTAAGGGCACAATAATAAAAATATGGGGGTTCCAGGGGTACAACAATAACAATAAGGGGGGCTACACTAACATAATAAGGGACTACACTATTAATATAGGGACTTAGCATGCCCCTCTCCTTCAAACAATTGTTGTCCTCAACGCTTGATTATTTCTTGATGCTTCTGTATCAAATTCTCATCCTCCAATGTGGAATTTTCTACAGGAAAGTTCTTCCACTTGCTGAGATACTCTGAAATTGATTGTACTTGTCGAGTTATTGTTTCTGTGACTACTTCATAACTTATTTCGATGTGATGTTGATCCTCCTGTTGTTTCATTAGATTCTGCACCAAAGTTAGGTTATCCTTTAAGGTTTGGAGAACTTGTTGTTGATGCTCGATGTGATATTCCACTAATTTATCATCCATATTAGCTATTATTTTATCCTTTAAACCATCCAAATTAGCCTCCATTTTTTCTTTTAAACCATCTATTTCATCTTCGGTTGCTCTTCGTAAGATCGAAATTTATTGCACTTGGTACCATAATTTTGATATCTCATACTGAAATTCTTCCTCTTCATGCATAATAGTATAGATTTTTGAGGGCTTAATGGGTATGGAATTATTTTTTGGAGGAATTATAGAACCCAATACTGATAAAAATTCTCAATAGGCCCTTGGAATCAATTCAACTTGATTATTCAAACAAGACTTATGCAATTCAGAAAAAGATGCATACCCTTTACTTTCTTTTGAGGAGCTCGATATTGAAATTGAATTATCTCTATAATTGTGGATCCTAAATATCTAAAATTTTGCCCTATAGTAGCCCTCTAAAGCTTCATTCAAATTCCACAGGTCTGATCTGATTTGGATTCTTCAAGACAAAGTTATGTCCAATCTCCCACAATGACCCAATTTTGGACTGGTTCAATAGAGAGAACTTGTTTGACTTACCACGTGTCACTGTTTCCTCCTTTGGCTCTAAAATTGATAGAAAAATAAATAAATTTTGTGTACTTGCGACCACTTTTTACATCATTCCAATCCAATGCCCAGAGAGAGAGCTATGAATATTTTCCCACGATCACCTCTTTGAGATGAAATTCGGGAGCCTGAAAAAGCACTACCTTCCACAGATTATATCTCTGGAAATATTGTGAACCAAGCTCTAAAATTTTGCGAGGAGTTTCCTTAGGATTTTGGCTTCGCACCCTAAAATTTTCAAATTCTGAACCTTCGCAGAAAAAAAATTTATAACGAAAATTCTGCGATTACCTGTTTAAGTGAAATTCAGGAGCCCGCAAAAAGCCCTACCTTCCACAGATCATATCTCCAAAAATGTTGTGAACGAAGCTATGAAATTTTTCGACGATGTTCCTTTGGATTTTTTCTTCACACCATAAAAATTTCAGCTTTTGAAACTTCGTAGAAAAAAAGTTATAGCGAAAATTCCATGATGACCTATTTGGAGCAGTGAAACCCTAGAATCCAAAGCTCTGATACCAAATGTTGTGAAACAAGCTCCAAAAAGAGAAGAAAAGAGATATCAACGCCTTAGAAATAAGCCACTTTGAGGGGGAGACCTCCAATACATTACATGAATGAAAAATTCTTGAATGATTCAAATTACAAAACCTCATTTCTATATATAGGAGTCCATGGGGCCACAATGTAATCCTAGTGGGGCCACAATGTAATCCTAGCCGACCTAAAAATAATAATTTAAGGGCACAATAATAAAAATATGGGGGTTACAGGGGTAAAAAAATAACAATAAGGGGGGCTACACTAACATAATAAGGGACTACACTATTAATATAGGGACTTAACAGAGGGCATGGTTTCATCTTTGTAGGTTACCCTCTTTTCTAATCTCAGCCTAGCTCTCTTTTCAATTAAGTTCACGTCTACACTTATAGCTCCCTTTTCCATGTCTTCTAAAGTTAGGGGCTCTCTTTCTCTTAGCTGATAGGCCATTTCCGGGTCAAAACCTTCCGGAAAATTTGCTAAGGCTAGGCCTAGTGGGGGTTTCATGTTTGGTGGTAGTGCGTTGTGAACACTATTGAACATAGTGAAATAGTCTTGGACACTTTCCCCTGTGTTTATTTTAATATTTCTATATTTTGAGAGGATCTGGAGAGGGTTTTTCTTAATCTCCCACTTGTTTATGAAAGTTTGGTAAAGGGAAGGGAGATCGTGTATGTTGTTGGGAGTTAAGTTTTTGAACCATTTTTTAGCTTCTCCTCCTAGGCTTTGGGAAAACATCCTCATCTTCATAGTTTCCTCTTCCAATTCCATGTAGTCAAAAGAATCATTTATTATATCTACATGCTGTTGGGCAGTGGTAGATTCAGCCCTGGTAAAGTGAGGGATTCTCGGCTGGTAGTCATTTGGCAAAGGTACCAAAGGTTGTGGTAAAACCAGAGGGGCATACCAAGTTGCCATGATAGGAGCTAATGGTGGGTTTGAAAATGGAGGGTTTGTGAGAGGAGGTGTAGGATGAAGTGGGATGGTTTGCACAATGGTGGTATGAATGGGTGTGGTGGAATTACTTGGACCAGCAAACTGATTCTGAGCAGATTTGGTATGGAAAGAGCTAAAGTGGTGGAGAAGCTAAAAATCAGGTGGGGTGGAAGGAAAGGCTTCCCTACTAGAACTCTGTTGTAAATATATGGGCTCAAGGTCAGTATGGTCAATCCTATTGTGTGACTTGGTTCTGAAAATGTTTCTTGTATGGTGCAAGTCAAACTGGGGATATTGCAAGGCTGTGAGATGTTTAGGTACAAATCTTGCTTTATGAATGGTCCTATCAGTAGTTAAGTTTCAAGTTTTAGAAGTTTTCCACAAAATCCTTTCTGGGTCGTCAACTATAGTAGGAGGGTTTGGGTCCAGATTAGATCTGGTATTGATTCTTTGTGAAGCAAGATTTCAAACTCAAAATTTAGAGAGGCTAGAATTTTATGACTGCTTTAAGAAGGCTGAAATATCTATGTGTTGTTTAAACTCACACAGTGTGTGACTAGGCTTCTAGACTTATCAGGGCTAATTTGACACAATCCTAAAGAAATCTATGAACACTAGTAAAGTTAGAAGGCTTACTGGAGGCTAGTGGAGTCGCCAGGTGGATGTTTTTAGTTTTTTTTAAATATATGTGTTTATGATCCACCACCCATAACTAAGAAAAAACGAATCTAGGAATGTTTTGGGGTTTTTTGAGCTCCTATATGTAGCCCTAAGGTTTGTATGAGTGTATTACTGCTGAGTCATCACTTTTCTAGAATGCTGAAACAATCATAGTCTAGTTTTGGCTATCAGTTGATTTTCTAAGCTAAACTAAGGGTCTAAGTGAGTCTATTAGAGTTTTTAGGCTACTATGTACTCGGTCCCACCATGATCACCAGAATTTTAGTGTCGTGATGAGGTGGCGATGAACCACCAGATACTATTTATCAAGGGTTTTTGAATCTTTTAAGGAATATCTAAGTACGAACTTACTCAAAATTTCCAACCGTGATCGCCAGAATGTTGGAGTCCCGTGATTTAGCAGATTGGTAGACCAAATGCACAGGGTAACATGAAACCAGTCTTTGGATTCCAAGGACCTACCCTTCCTAGACTCAAAGAGGGCTTTATCTGTTTTATGCAAAGGATATGAACTTGTTTGCTTTAGATGATTGATTTTAGGCTAGTTGTGAAGTTTAGGGTTTTGTTTGTTTGGTTGGGTTGGGTAAAATGAACAAGTGGAATAGGTGGAATGAGAGTTCATCAAATCATTGGGCTATGGAGTTTATGAAAGTCATGGATATCTCAACAATGAATCAGAGTGCATCACAGGGAAAATATAGTGTAGTCAATGTATATTTAAGGTTTGTGTGAAGTGAGATGGACATTAAGTTGGGAAAACAAGGTAGGGCAAAGGGCAGTTAAGAATCCTTTGTCACATACCCACAAAAAAGAAGGTCTCAAATATTGAGAAGAAAAATATAATAATAATGATATATGGAAAACCATTTACTCAATGACAATACTTTAAACAAATAGGCATCCAAGATGAACAATTTAGTGAAACACAGAAAGAAAGAAACCCTATCTAACTTTAGTGATTTCACCTAGAAAGTTTTAAAACATATAAGATGACAAATAACATTAACCAATGAAGAGGGAACTCCTAGACATCATCAATCAAGATATAAAGAAATTTCAGGCAAACTGGTAGGCATGGACAAAGGGAAAGATCGAAACAAGACCTCTTTGGCTTAACCTAACAATCAATAGATCAAAGAGAGGTTCCAAGACAGAGTTTATATAGCATCAAATAATTAGGGCTTACCATAAATCATATTTGGAAACTAGCATATTAATCCATTAATGAAACAAACAAGCTTAGGTGGGCCTTAGGAGAAATTAAGAATTTATTAAACTAACCTAGTAGAGGAAAACATAAAGACAATAACAAACAAGAGGATTGAGGTGCCTCAAACAACATTTCTCAACCTATACTTTTCTGAGCTATTGCAACATAGAAATATGAACACAATCATAACAAGAAAACATGAAAAAATAAGAGACACATCACCATTTCCCAAAATTAGGGATCCTTCAAGCAAGCCTTCATCATCATCAATCAAGGCAAATCATCCATAAGCTCCACAACACCAAATTGCTCTTTAACCTCAAAGAACCATGTATTGCTCTCAAAACTCATCAAAAGACAAAATTTACAATGAGACCTCAATGCTCTATTTAACCAGAAAGGTGGATAAAAAAAAAATAGAGTATCTAGAAGCCTATTGGCTAATTAGAACAATTACTATTTGTCCTTGAGACCTTGCAAGGCCCAAGGCACAAAATATCTAAAAAAAATATCTTTTCGGACATTTTTAGAAAAACAAAATAGATATTTGAGGTCTAAAAATCCTCCTAAAACTTACTAAGCATAAATTTTTGACTTTCCCTCTACTAAGGGCACAAAATTGTGTTTTAGGAGGAATTTCCATGCCAAGGGCGTAGCACAGGAGCAGGAAACATGGGTCATTTCGTAGCAGTGTTTTGAAGGCCTTCCCGATGTCGAAAAAGGCTCCATGATGGCTCGTCATAAATAAATTGAAGTATAATTTCCATATCTACCCTTGGTTCTATGATCTAACCTCTGTAACATGTTCAAAAAGTAAAAATTCCAATTCTGGTAAAGGCACAACACATGTCCTGAAAAGCAGGCAGAATGGTGAAAAATTGGGTGTTTTTGACCCTTTTGGAGGACCAAAACAACTCCAATTGATTTGAAACTTTGTGAGCATGCTATATTGGTGATGAGGATCCCAAAAATTTAAACCTTTCATCTTGAAGATGCTCTTAAAAAGAGTGTAGCCCCAAGTGTGCTACCCTCTTGGCCTCAAAATTAGAAAAAAACAAAAACTTGTCAAAATTCTCCCAAATTTGGTATATGAGTGCCTCATGGGTTTTAGGAGACTTGTAGAGAGGCTTGTGCCAAGATTTCAAGCCTAGCTTGGAATTTTTCTTCTTTTAGTGCTTTAATTTCCATGAGGGCTTCCTTCAGTTTAGCAAGTTTGTTTTTCATGGCATAATGTTTGGTCATCTTTTTCTGGAGAGCAAGGCCCCTCTTTATCTTCTTGAAATACTTGTGTTCATTCTTGTAGTACTGAATGATATGTTGTTCCATCTCAAAATCCCTATCCCAATCCTTGATTTGTGCATCTTTGCTTTGGAGTAGTATTCTAGTAGCCATATCCTCATCTTCATTATCACTATCTAGGTCAGTGAATTGTGGCTTTTGAGTAGTTTTCTTGCCTCCTTTACTTTTCTTATCCTTTTTCATCTTCTCTTTGTCCTTGTAAATCCTTTGAACTGATATATATGGCAAGGTCCCTTGCCTTTTGGAGGCAGCAAACACTTGCCTTGATCCTTTTTGATATGTGAGAGGAAGAGGTTTGATAAGTTTCATTTGAATATCTTCTTCATGACTGATTTCAAGATTGTCTTTACTTTCATAAATGTTCTCTACATTTATGTCTTCTTCATTTTTTTCTTGGCTACCCTCTTGAGAGGCATTTTCATTTTCCTTCATGCTAATATCACTGTCATGAGTTTCACCACTATCATCCATCTCTTGACTACTTTTTGGGTTCATAGGGTCACTACTATGACTATTATTAGGGCTATCAGTCATCATGTTTTCTTCATTACCTTCATGACTGTCATTAGCCCCTTCTTGACTTTCTGCACCATTATTATCTTCATTTTGTTCTTATGTTTTATGTTCTTTATCACTGCTTTGGTCTTCATCATTTTCCTTGTCTTCATGACTGCCTCTGTCTTTAAACTCTGCCTTTTCACTATCTATTTCTTCTTCATTAGTCTTTGTCTCCTCTTTATTGTTTTCATTTTTACCACTGTCATCTTCTTCCTTATTGTCCTCTATTTCTTGATTTTCATCATTATCCTCCTCATTCGCTGTCTCTGTTTGTTCTTTTGTCTCTTCATCATTGCTATGCTCACTTTCTTTGTCTTCATAATTTGTCTCTTCATTATCACTGCTTTGATATGCCTTTCTTCATTGTTTTCATGTTCCTCGCTGTCATGTCCACTGCCCTCCTCTTCTACTTCTTCCTCTTCATATGTTTCTTCTTCATTGTTATTTTCTTTGGGGTCACTATTAAAGGGACCTTCATCAGTGTCTTCATCACTGTCATTGTTTGTTTCTTCATGACTGTCACTTTCTGCCTCATCACTTGTTTCTTCCCCACTGTCTTTTGTCTCTGCTTCATCATCATCACTTTATTCATTTTCATTTTCCTCTCTCTCATCACTTGTTTCTTCCTCTTGACTGTCATTTTCCTCTTTGTCACTATTTTCCTCTTGTTCTTCATCACTTTCTTCTTATTTTGATCCTTCAGGAGAAGGTGAAGGAGGAAATTTTTCTTGGGGAGAGGATTCATGTGTGGATGAGGAAACATGGTCAGTGGCGGTTGAGGGAGGAATTTAGGAAGGTGGATGAGATGATGAGGGAAAACTTTGGAGAGGAAGAGGCTGTGGATTTGTGAAAACATCATGGGCGATGACCACTTCCCATGGGATACGTTGTTGCTCTAATTGATGCAACACAACCATCTTGATGAGAGAATGGTGGAAAAGAATCTGCATTTTTTTGTGAAGGAGACCTTTTTTGCACAATGTATGACATCTTATCAATACTTCTATAAAGGTAATAAGGCAAATGCAGTAGCTTGGCCTTAGTCAAATGCATGAGCAGTCTTATTATTTATATGGTAGGAATAGAGTCTGGAAAACCTACCCTCACAGGTAAAATATTTCATGATGGTTTTCATTAAAGGGGCATACCTTTCCAATAGATGGGAGAAGGGAAAAATGGTCTTGCAATCAGCTTGGTATCTTGGTTTAAAAAAAGGTTGGTAATAGCTTAAGTCTAAACTCACCAGTTTGAACCATTTTTCTCCCATGTAAGGTATCCTAGTGTCCATGGAAATTGTATTGGTGGATAGCTCAAAATTCACTCCAGCTAGATGCACTTGATGGTCATGGAGGTTGAGGATGAAAATTTTGGTCAACTCAGGGTGACTTTTGACTCTTTGTACTTTTTCGCAGAAATCAAGACATCCTGAGTCTTGGAAATATGTAACTGTGGTAGGGGAGGTTGTCAATTATTTAGTGTTTATAGGCTCAAAAATATTCACTCTCCCACCCTTTCTCTGTTGTTCTCTAGCCCTTTGGCCTCCTTCGCCACTGTCAACACTAACTTCTCTAGGCATTTTATCCTTTACCCTTGCCTTAAAATCAAAAACTTTATCTGTTTTTGAAATGATGTGGAGAGGGCAAGTTAGATGATAATGAGACATGCAGTGATTTGCAAGTGAAGGGGAAGGATGTGTGAAGAAAGCTAGTTTCGACCTCATTGTGCTTTCAGTATGCGGATGGATAGGTGCTCTTTGAACAAGAGAGTTGTTAGGATGAGATTAGGTGTTTTTCTCCTTCCTTAGGGTTTTTCACATTTTCTTTAAGCTTTACCTTTCAAAATAGTATGAGAGGGAGGAAAGGACCTAAATAATTCTTATGAAACCCTTAGGAGGTGCTAGGAAGAATTTGTGAGGAGTTTTGAGTAACTTTGAAGATTGCACCGTCTTTAAAAAACCTCTTGGCTAACCGCGCAACACAAGAGCGTAGCGCAGGGCAAAGCTACACAAGGTGTTGGTCTTTCCTGGGCTGTCCTGAATGGCCCAGCACGTAGCGTGGCCAAGTTTACATGGGAATTTGGGTCAAGCTTGAATGACTGGGCATGTAGCATAGTGGAGCTTTCGACCCTCTACACGTCCAGGCACGTATCAGATCGGGTGTCGGGCGGAATGTAGCAATTGGCAGAGTTGTCAGGCCTCTGCACTAAACGAGGTAGGCGCATAGCAGCTCGGGCAAATAATTCAGGTTTTTTCACTAAACAGTTCAGTGGATAGTGCACATATAGAAGAATGCAACGGTCCATTATAATTTCTGAAGAGGGTGCACAAAGGCACACAGCACAATTTTACAGGAGCATAGCACAGGTTTCTTACCCGAATATCTACCATAAATCCCTAAAAATTCTCTATTAAGACCCTTTCACTCTTTTGTGCAAATGGTAATGAGCTAGAATGACAATGAAATGCTTTTATACCCTTGGAATTTAATAAATTAAAAACCAAAACCCACTTTTCTAATGTCCGTTTTTGGTCTTTTTGTCCCTTCACTGATATTTCTTTTTCTTTTGTGTAGGAGGTGATTTATGCATAGAAATGATTCTTTGTTGGGTAATTTTTGAAAATATAAATTTATTCTCCCTCCTACTACTTTTGAAAATCCTTTGATAGTACTTGAAAACTTAGGTAGCCTTCACTGATACTCTTTAGAATTTCTCCCTTTGGTGCAATGGAAAAATGTTTCCTTGACAAACCCTAAAGTTGACCATTTGACATCATCCTTCAAAACTCTTCTTTCTATCATTAAGGAGGTCTCTCACCTTCATTCCTTGTTTCAAAAATCATCAATTTATGCTCAGTGGCGCTGATTTACCTCTGTATTCATGATTCTTTGCATGGACTCTTTGCTGGGCAACACCTTAGAGCCAATTAATTATAAAAACCCTGATATTATTTGTTTCATAGGCATGTTGTCTCTCTCTTTTTGTGGTTGCTCTTAGGGATGTTATACCCTTCTTACCTTACCTCTTTTCCATTGATGGCCCTCTCATTCATTCCTGTAGAAATGTATAATATGGGCAACTATCTTTTGCAGAGGTTGTGTTTTGGCCAGGGAGGTCCTTTCTTGAAGACTTTTTGATACCCTTTGGACAATCATGAGCTCACCCTCCTTTTCATTTGATTTCATCTTTGGGCACATGTAAAATAGTGAGTTTAGAAAACCAAAATAATGAATAACCTAGGACACCCTACATGACCTATGAGGATGCCTTTTGGACTTGGTCTTTGGCTGAAAACTTGAATCAGGGTTTGGAGGTGTAAAACAAAGTTTTGACCAACCTTTATGCATTATGGATCTGAAAATTGATGAATTTGATTTGTCTAAAGAGTCTAGAAAGGTAGTTTAAAACCACCACTTCTTGAGGCACTTGGTGGATAGGGGAAAAGGATTGGCTACTTGGCAATCCAAGGTGTAAGTAGAAAGGTTAAGAAAATAGAAACAGAGTGGTAACGACATAGGTGGAAAACATAGTGAGAATGAATGGAATAAGTCCATGATTTTGTCTTCTGGGAGTGATAGGATGGCTATTCCTTGATAGAGTAGTAGAACAGTGAAAAATATATCCTAAGGATAATGAAGGTAGTGAGATTTCTATAACTCACAATATTCATGAAATTTTTTTCTAGAGATATAGGATAGGAATTTAGTCATCTGCAAAGGAAAAAAAATACTGATGACTAACAAGGGGCACCAGATCGAGTTGAAGGTCCAGGATATATATTTTTTGACTGCTCTCCCACCACATGGGATGGTGGGGAATGCACAGCCAATGTTACGGCGAGGGCGGAACATCATGGAGTTTGTAGAGCACCATTGTCATCCAGGTCTCCATGTCAAGGGGACACGGATACCAATTAGGGATCTAGAGAGGTTAGAGGCTTGTGTTGTGGCTGTAGTCGTGCTACGGATCTTGGGCAACCATGCACTCCACCACATCACTAGGGGTCAAATGATGCTTGTTGAGAGTGTGCTGAGTGGGACCTACTATGGGTGGGCCCAAATGATGTTGTCGTCATTGAAACGACATTTTTCGCTATGCAAGTGGAAAGTGAACCGTGACTGTGCATATGGCACAGTGTTGTGCTTGCTCTTCTTTGAGAATATCTTGACACTTCTACCTCACATAAAGATCCAGGATGGGGGCCCGAGGGGTCCTAGGATGCACCAGTGGAGACAGCTGCTGTGCAGAGGAGGAGGTGGGGCGATTGGACGGGTGTTCTGACCTGAGTTCTTTGCTCGTTAGGATCATATGCCACTATACATAGACAAATATCCCTATAGTGGGATGAGCTATCATGGAGACCCAGACTTTCCACTGTCTCCTGGTCGAGTATGTGCGCCCGATGGTAAGTGACAAGTTGCTAATATTTTATGTGCATTTTAAAGTTTCAGAATATTGTATATGGTACTGATTCTTTCACTTTTGTTATGCAGATAAAACACTGGTAAAACTAGCCAGGTACATGGGACAACCTGTAGTATCAGGGGCTACAGGACCTAGTGGATCGAGAGCACTGCAAAATGAGGAAGCAGTGGCCCTCCTGGAGGACATTCGTCATGGATGTGAGAGGCTTCTGACCGGTGTTTCAGAGCGCAGCTGGAAAGACTTGGATGACCAGTACATAGAGCCATGTACTAGTCTACCCTCGGAGTGGCAATGGGTCATGTAGTGCATGGCGATGGCCAGACAGGGGATGCGCAATCTACGAGCTGTAGGAGTAGAGCCATTAGCTCGGGATCCTCTAGATAGTGATTAGGTGTAGGGGCAGTTGGTGCCCTCAGTTTTGATTTTTTTTAACATGCTATGGGCATGTCATATGTATTAGAGTTAATGGAATCTAAAACATTTTATACGACACATATAATGGATATGCATCATTTTGATGGTTTAATGTTATTGTCTTGTGTTAAATGCATGTGTTAAGTTCCAATATAGAATATTGTTTGCAATGCTATCTACATAGTGATTTTGTGCTCTAGGTACATGACTGAATGTAATGATTTCAAATTCACGCATCAAAAGCTTCACTCGTAAATATCTTCTAAAAAGGATAGGATTTTGCACACGATAGACACCATTGAATTGCATGACAAGAAGCACGGAATATAAGCAAACATGAAGGTGGATGATGCGATGAGAAAGCGAATCGGCTAATAAACATCATACTACATCATATTCGGCCTGGTTATTGGTGGCGGTACCAATGCATACACTGTTCAAGAGAACAAGCGAATGTAAGGGTGTTATAGGTCAATTTGGGCATCATTCCCAGTGACCTAGTTAACTAGGCATTATCTCCAGGACCAATGTATAGGGTCTATCATCCCTTAAAATTTCAGTTGCTACATGCCCTAATACAAAGAAAAAGACAAATCAATCAAAGACTTTCATCTGCAAAGGTTTCCAAAGTTTGAAGTTTATAATATATCATATGAGAGCTCACCAACGTTGCCTCTAAAGGGACTAAGTGCATTGCATATGTAGGTAGCCCTATGCAAGGATTCTCTACAAAGCACTTCCTGACATCCATGGGTGCATTGATCACATTGGGAGAAAAATTCTCATTGTTCTGAAATCTCCACTTGCCCAGTGCCTTCTAGAAGAGTTCACATGTGTCAAACTTCGAATCCATGAGTCCATTTGACATTTACAAGATTGGGAACATGTCTTGCCTATTATTGGAGAGTAATTGATTGTGAAACTACCCTCAACTCCTCTATAAATTGAGCACAGATCTTAGTGTTTGAGAAGGAAGAATTTGTGTAGAGAAATGCTGGTGGAATTTCCATTGAGGAGATTGATTTGAGTGACATATTGATGGAGATATCTGCATTGTGATGAGACTGGGATGCTACTGGAGATGGCGACACTAAATCAATCACTAGGTTGTAACCTCCCTTTCTATCATCAATAAATATTACTGCTTATTTTTCCCTATATGCATCTATATAAGATTTTATTTTCAATATTATGATTTCTTAGTTGATGTATATGGTTTATGCTTTATTGATTTAGCTAAATAACTTGAATTGAAAGCTATATTATTGCTATCTCTTGATGTTTAGTGTTCATTCTTACAGGAAATATTTTTCATAGCCAACTGGAATTTGAAGCTACAACAAAAGTGACAGAAGGAGACTTTGGAAGCACTTGGATCCCAAGTAGGTTCCTTATTTCATTATGTGTGTCTGTTTATAGTTAGGAAAGATAGTTGTAAAGTATTTGACCTTTTTTTCTAGATTAGCACCTGTCTAGGGAAGAATGACTTATCCGTAATTCATTATTCCACATAACAAATTGGCAACTCCACTGGGGAAATTACTCTTTATCCTAGGTGTTTTAGCCTCTGATTTTCTCTGTTTATTCACCCAGTAGTTGTTACTCACAAATATTAGGCTTTTCAAGATCCAAATTTGCAAAAGAAGTGTGTTAAATAGCTGTGTTTTTATTTATACACTGCGCCCAACACACTCTTGGACAGGACACAGTGCTTTGCATAGCACTCTCTCCCTTTCAGGTCTGCGTTGCAAGGCACTGTCTCTCTTTAGAGACTGTGCTGCCTCCAGAAACCATCCAAATTCCCTTGAATTTTTCTTTGCAATTTTTTTCAGTTTGTTTTCTACTGTGTTTTGAAAATCCTGAGCCTCATATTGACCAGTGAATTCATCTACCTCTTCCTCCTTTGAAAGAAAATTTGTTTAATGTTTATTTAAAGAATTTTTCTTTATCATTTGCAAATTAATTTTGAAGTATATTTATTGTCACATTAGATCCATTTTCTTTTGAAAAAGGAAATTTTCATAAAATCATCATTTCCTGATAGGAGAAATTGTTGTTTCATTCCTCATTTTTCCTTCAAAAGAGAAATTGTTGTTTGTATTCCTCATTTCTCAAAAGTAAAAGGAATTTTTTTTTATTGATTTAGTGCACTTAGTTTCTTTTCTGCATTCATAACATTAAAGGAACTGAAAAGAAAAATCTGCATTTGCATGTAGTGGTTTGTGTGTTTTACAAAAGGAAAAATTAGGAAATCTGCATTTAGTTTGTGCTTTTTTGATTTGTTTGCTTGCAAATTGATTTCTCTTTCCCTCTAGTAGCTAGGATTTTCATTGAAAAACAAAAAGTGAAAGATTTCTTATTATTATTAGTTTCATTTTAGGAAGTTTCCAATACATCATCGCGGTGAACCTTTGAAAGTCAAATTTTTAAGCAAGATCAACATAAAATTAATCTCAATTTACCTAACAAAGCATTGGAACCATAACGATAACATTTATAAGGTCTAGGCTAGAGACATGTTCCTGCGTTGTAAGACATAACAATTGTCGTTAACTTGTCTGTGATACATTCTGAGTGTGATACCTCACTCCATGTACGTAAGTATATCGTAGCTCGTCCACGTACTTTCGCGTATATCAGGCGCTATTACAGTATGATAAGTATAAAGGGGTGCTTGCATCAGGCAATGCTAATACAGACTTGGGCCTCCACGTACCTTCGGGTATATTTTGGAGGACAAATTTTAGGTGCTATCCATCCATAGTAAACCGAGTCGGCCACCTTTTTAATTATGATACACCAAACACATCATTTAGGGATATTGCCTGCCTGTACTTCTTGGTTTGCCAGGAGGTGTTCTGCAGTTCAAAGTTTCTTGGTAAACCCTTTTGCCTAGCATTACCCTTTTATTTTGTTTATTTTTTTTTGGTTAAAATAAATTAGTAATCGTGGAAGAAAAAAATCCTTTCCCCCATCGTTCACATAGACTAATGTTAAAATCACCTTTACCACCAGAAGTTACTTCTAGTAGGCGAAGGCGATCACAATATGCCGAATCAAGTACAATTCGTACCTATAGTAAAACATCATATTTCCATAAACCAGAGTTAGCTCAAGTTGTTTCTACACATCCCGGTTCGTCTACTGTTTTCGAAATGGAGTCTTCACAGCTACCCGTGGTAACGATCCATCCAATCAGTGAGACCATACCTCCTAGACCCGACATTTTTCAACCATAAATTGATCCACATATTGTCTCTTCTTTGCCAGAGCATCTGAATCCTGAAGTCGTACAATCAGAAGTTGTTCCTACCTTGGTCATCCCACAAATTTCTATAGCTATTGAATCTCCTATATCATACAGTCAACCACCTGAAATATACTTTGGGCTTGACGGTGAAATACTTCTCCCTGGTTTAATTGCGATTGAAGAAATCCCACAAGATGAGACACCTTTAACTCCAACCCATTTTGGGGAGGACCTTTACCTGTATGATTATTTTTCTCAATCAACACCATTTGCTTTTGTTGATCCTGTTCCTTTTCAAACTCCCATTGATTCAAAAGGGTATACATTTGGTCAAGTAACCATGCCTAAACCAACATCTTTAGTTGGGCCATCTGTTCCAATTACGTCAGCTCCTACCCTAGCTACCCCGTCGATGTTTACAACTTCACCAGAGTCATATTTTCATGGTGGCCCTTTGGTCCCATCAGGTTACAAATCATTATCTGGCATATTCTCTGGTGAATCTTCAAACCCATGGACTTTACCAATGTCATCATCCAGTATTTTAATTGGTAATCCTATAGTGAGTACTAAACGACTTGATTCTTTATATACATCATCAGGGCAATATCAAGTTGGTCCTTAAGGGTCTATTCCTTCAAGCACCATATCAACTGGACTCCCAACATTTGGAGAGCAATATTTTTCTTCTTATTATCCTCCTCATGCTGGGGGGATACCTTTGGTCACCCAATATGACAGTACTCTATCACTTTTTCGTCAACCTAATGTCGAAATGAATGTTTGTCAATGGCAACCCACTTTGCCTATCCAACCAAAAACAATTTTACACTCGTATTAATCAATTCAACATGTTAAACCCACATCATTTCCACTTGTTGATAAATATTTACCCTTGTTACAGAATCAAAATGCTATACAATCTTATAAAACGAGTCCTTCGACTCAATATCCTCAAATTTTGGGTCCACAGACTCCAAATCCTTCAGTTAATTTACAAAAACCTGTATCCGAAATCATTTATTCACAAGCTGGTTTACAATTTTATGTGATGTCACAACTGCAACCTAGTTATACCTATCAATCGAATCCAAGTTATCCTAATTTGGGTAATAACATTGGTGAACAGACCCCTTGGCAGCCATAGGTGCAAATGCCTCAAACTTCATTTCAAAAAGTATCATATCCAGGTTTTGGTCAACATAATCCTCAAGCGTTTTCTTTTCAAAAGAACCCCTATCTGGGTTACCAGCAACAGATTCCTTATGCTGGTTCTCAAAGGCCTGTTGCTCAAAAAATTATATCTTACCCTGGCTATGCTCAACCTGACCTTAATCGACAGTTGCCCTTTGTTGCAAATTTAGAGTTACCAGATTTAAATCGGTTAACTAATGATCTAATTAACTATGCTCCTTGGTGGCCGATGATACCTCATAAATTACCCTTGGATATTCCTAAGTTCAATGGAAACCCTGGAGAAGATCCGTCTAATCATGTTATGACTTATCATTTACGGTGTTCATCAAACTCCCTGAATGATGATTCTATTCCACTACATCTTTTCCAGTGTACGCTCACAATTCCAGCTGCAAAATGGTACATTGAATTACCTAGAGCTTCTTTTGATAATTTCATAGCCCTAGCTACTATATTTTTGACTCATTTCCAGTTACCCATCTGATATGAAACTAGAAAAAAACTCTTGACCAATTTGAAACAGACTAATGCTACTCACATCTCTGATAATATTCATGAGTGGCGTCGTCGACATAGAATGGTTAAGACATATGTTCCCGATCATCTCCTTTTTAAATGGTTCATTAAGTCCCTGTTACCATCTATAGCTAAGGAAGTGGCTAAGGGTGGTGTCATCACAGAAGAGCAAGTTATCGCTGGTGCCTAGTATTTAGACTTGATTTATACTCAGTTTGGCACGCTCTATGAAAAAATTCCTAATGCGCCAAGATCTAATTTTACTGTTCCTCCTCAATTAAAATAATCTCATGCCAGAAACAGCTTGATTGGCACTACAATCACACATCGCACTACTGCATCTTCTCCTACTCCTACTTTTGAAATTAATGTCGTGTCGTATGAAAAAGGAAAAAGTGACAAGCATCTCGGAAGTAAGAAAAATGGGAAATCCATGAAAAAGAAAAATTCTAACCCGTAGGAAATATCATGTGATCAATCATCTGGAGCTAGGAAACCTCATTATCCATGCATAATATGTAATGAGGAACACTTTGTTAGGGATTGTCCTCATCACGCTGAAGTCGCAAAAATCATCAAGACTTCCCATCCGTCAGCTATGTTGACAGACCCATTTCCAAATCCGGACACAAACATGGTTACTACGGATACTTCTCCTAGTTCCCAAGCATTAATTTTATCTGTCACAAAACCTTCAATAGATATTTAGGTGTCGACGCGTAATAAAGATTATGGTAGTCAGGTCACTGATCAACCTACTACCTCGACAATGAATCCGTCTACGGAATCAGTACCACCTACTGCTCTTCATGAATTAAAAATCAAGCCACCCAAGGGATTAATTCACAAATTGACATATAATCCTCAAGCAAGAGTTGCACAAAATTATAATATAGTTGAATATTTGGCTCAATCCCCTTCATCTATGTCTGCTCTTAAGGTATTACAAATTTGTCCCTCCCAAAAATAGGCTTTATTGTTGGCTATTGGTGGAATTGATCCGACTGATTCTAATCTTGTCATCTTTAATCATACGGGCTATGTGTCGCAACTACCAACAGAATTGGCATTCTCCATACAAGTAAATGTTCTCAATCACCTTTGTAATATCCCAAAATGGGAATGCAACAATGCATAAGAAAAATAATGGAATAGAAATGAGAAATAACTCATAAATTTTGTTAAAAACACATATTCATCAAATTTATGTTGCAGCAGCAAAATTATGATCTATTACATCAGCCAAAAGTGGGGAAAAGTAGTAATTTATACCCTAAAAACGTTATTCCCAGAGAATTACGTTATATTAGGAAGAAATAACGTTGGGATACCTGAGATTATGTATTATGGGACTTATATATATAAAATATTCATAAAAAAATCCCTTTTTCTTGTTTAAAAAGATCTCCTGGTCCCGCTATGGCTCAAAAACACTGAAATCCCATGACTTGACTGAACAGAAATTTCCTGAAGCATGAACAGTGTCATTTTAAGAGGTTTTCTGATGTAATATGGTATAAATATTAGATCAGGAGTTTTATTTCTCAAAACATGAAGAAAAATAGGGATCTAGCCCCTTTTACACATTAAGAGGATAACCCGGCAAGAGTTTCATGAAGGTACAAGTACAATATGCATAGATTTGCAGATCTGGATCTGAAATAATGTATTATGCTGAAACAATGTGTATAAATGGCTATATAATAAAAAAAATGAAGGAGGATCCTTCTTACAAGTCTTTCTGGGAGAAGGGTTGGCCCTTTCCCTGAGAAAGCAAGACAAGATTGAGGGGATTGACCCTCACACTGCAACTCTGCAAGAAAGGATGTGGTTCCTACAAGGGACTACACTGAAGATGATGGAAGTCCTTTGGAAAAGTGCCAAGATATGAAAATCTACTCCAAGATCTTCCTTACTAATCTCCCAAAGGAATGGAGGCTCCCTCCTTTGAAAAATGAGTGCAAGAAGTGGTGTTGTGAACCCTCACTGCAACACCCTGTAACACAACGTTATACTGCTATAGAAATAATGTTGTAGCTGAAGGAGGATGCTCGGCCTCAAGCCTGGATGTGAGGCAAATCAGTACAAGCTCCTTCAAGAGGCCTCTCAAGAAAGGAGAAGGATTCCTAAATAGGAGATCCTTGTGCTAAGCAGCACAACAACTCTGTTAAACCGTAAGAGGACGCAGAATAGTATAAACAGACACATCAAATTATCATTCACCAAGATGCTTTGCTATGGCTTCCTTTCCCTCCTTTTATACATGTGTGAGCCTTCTTGCCTTGGGCCCCACTCAATTAGGGTTTCCTCCACCAAGGAATATTCCTCCCACTATATCTGCGTTGTCTCACAAGATGCTCTCCACCTCCTATCCCAGCGTTGTTGACTTGGTCAAACTTGAACTTGTCTACATGAAAAAGTCCCTGTTCACACATGAAGGTGTGAAATCCAGCTTTTACGTTGATCCCCTTTCAGATTATGAGGGATTTTATTCAGGTTTTTATTATGCATGGGCCTCCTTACCCATTTATTCATCTCATATGTGAAATCAAAAAATTTAATATTCCAATTTTCTGCATGCAAATTTTGGAATATTAGAGTCCTTCCCTCCCAAATGTTGCTTGTCCTCAAGCAACTGCAAGGATAGAACTAAAGAGTCTCCATTCATACTATTGTCGCATCCACATAAGATGTACTCCTCGAAGGACTGAGATGATGTCTCATCAATGAATCTCCAAATTGCCCCTCCCAAGCATGCAAGCTAGCCAAAGGGATATCATCATGAATGAGTAGAGTACTCAAGGAGGCAATAAGGTTCTGTATAGAGGCCCCTTCAAGGTATGGAGTCTAAAATGTATTGGGAAACATCCTTCCCATGTGGATCCTCCATCCCCAAGCAATCATCCATACAAAATGAGTCACCTCCCAACATGACAACTCCTGAAAACGCTCCTCCACCTTGAGCTCATGCAATGTAGGTGGGCTGAAAATATGAATATGGTAGGCATAGGAGCCTACCCCATTCTATCCTCCTATCCACTTATGATAAGTGTAGAGCATATGCTAATCTCAGGCTGCAAAATAATTTCCCTCAAGTGGCAGGATGAAGACTAGATCTCCAAAGATATCCTCTCCAACACTGTGAATCAAGTTGGCCCAAATCATCCCATATGTGATGGATAGGAAATCATATGGCATCCCATCAATCACATTTCCCACATCAACAAAAATAAATAAGTTTTTGGTTGTGGTGGCCATATCTCCTCTCATGCTCCCATTAGAACATGCAATGCAAAAAGTGTGGGAATCCTCTTCCCCAAAGGACACATCCAACTCATGTGTCTCTCTCCCAATCATGCTTCCAATACAAATAATATCAATATCAGAAAATGAAATCATGATCAACATCAAAATGAGGAAAATGCTGAAGGTTTCATGTGGTGCAAGAAGGTACCAATGGTTTTCCCAATAGTGATAGCGCAGTTTTCCAAACTGCTTCTTCAAAAAATTACATGGCAAGTTGTTTTTTGTTACATGGATAATTATGTATGTCATGACATATAATGATAAATATCAAATGGCTGGGTACATCAAATGAACATACATTAAAGGAAACACTTTCCCAAGGCCATATAAGATATGGTTGTCTCCATCATACAATTTGGCCCAATGTTGACCATGGAGCTCAATGAAAAGCTTGCCCTTTTGTGGAGAAATACATTGAATAGGAATGGTAAGAATATGCAAATATTGTGTTAGACAATCAATGGATGCAAAAACAATATTATTACCATGTTTTGAGAGTAATATGATGCATATGTATATAAATTATTCCTCCATAGTGGTATGACACACTCCCATGAAGAGGAATGAACCATATGCTACATGAAGATCACCCTTCTTATACTTGGAAATCAAAGTTAAGAAGATCAAATCTCTGTAATAGATGTTTCCATCCACTACTCCATCAATCTCACTTCCTCCTTTCTCACCAAGTGCATCAATGGTGAAGTGATCCTGAGGAAAATCCATCAATAACCCCAATCTCCCAAGTGACAACGTTGTTGGCCCATGCAAATAAGCTCCTGCCAACTCATAGCTACATTCTTTGACATGCTCCTTGTCAAAGACATCTCCCATAATGCTTCTACACATAAGAATTTCCTCCCAAATTGGAAGTACCTCTTGATCATCTAAGGCCAAGGAGTATCCACTTTGCTCCATGATAGTGCCATCTCCTACTCCTGCAGCATCATGCAAAGTGTGAGATAAAATCTGCCCTTGCTCTCCCAAAAACAACCAAAGAAACAAAAGTTTTTGTTGCCTCCTCATACCTCCATCATACAAATCATGTAGTGAAAACATGGTGATTGATATGAAGAATCTCATTGTTGAGTCCCAAATTTGCATCTTTTCCATACACTTTTCCATACCTTTTTCACTCTCCTAAACCTCCCAAATTGTCAATATCATGTGCAAAAGAGCATTTAACATGGTTTTTAATTATATTTTTGTGTTTTCTATTTGATCTAGATTTTGTTCATTCAGCTGCGGAATCTTGCCACTTTCCGCAGCTGCTGCAACTTTCCGCAGCTATTTTGTGAAACTCTATGCTACAGGTGTCTACAGGGAAAACGAGCCACATGGGCAGGTCAGGAATGACGTGGACATGGTTCGTGTCCTATTGGTTCAAGAAAACTCATCCAAAGAAGCCGCGGTCAAAGGCGTCCATATGGAAGTCAACCATGGAGTTTCATGTCGGCCGGACTTTGTTTCGTGTCACATAAAGATCCATACAGCCGTTTCTAAGCCTGCGGAGGATAAATCGACATCTGTGCAGTGCTCTAGAGTCGAATTCAAGCATCCACCTCCCGTAGATTCACTTTCCAACACGGCCATGCTCCTATATCCGTGGACGTAGTGGTCTACGTGCTTTCCACCAGCATGAACTTTAGGAGACAGTTACAGTTTGTTGTTATATATAGTGCGTTTGCATACGCATATGAAGTTAGTTGATGTTAGTGAATGTAATCTCTGTTATCTTTTAGTCTTCTCTGTAGTGATTACGCTGCACTTGTGCCGTAACATTACCATTCAGCAATGAACTGCTTTTTAATATGAGAAGACTCTGTTTTTCAACTTAATTCGTGTTTGAGGACCGTTACCAAGGCTGTGTAGAGGGCCCCTGCTCAGCTAAGGTTTTGGGTATTAGTGTATATTTCTCATTTCATTTCTTTAAAAATCATTGTATCATAATCCATCCATATGTTCATACTTTGCAGTTGTTTCATTTCTGTTTATACACTTCCATAATTTCCGTTTCATTTCTGTCTTTCATGCTTTATGATTGTTAATGACTGATCAGTGTTTATGTTTTTCAGGTTTTAGATAGGCAGCCCGGGCATTTTCATAGCTTTTTGACTAATGACATGGAACTAACATTGTTCTGCTGCTAGTTTGCTTTTCATAGTTTTTGTTTAATTTCAGTATTGCTCTGTACATTTCAGTTTTGCTTATCTGCTTCAGTAGTTAAATTTAAATATACTAATCTGCTCATAGCATCTTCAGTTGCCTCCGAAAGCCACAGCTGGACTGATGGCGAGGGATTGCATTATGAAATGTGTAGTTTAGTATTAGTTTCTTTTCTGCAAATTTGGATATATTAAGCTGCTCATAGCATCTTCAGTTGCCTCCGAAAGCCACAGCTGGACTGATGGTGAGGGATTGCATTATGAAATGTGTAGTTTAGTATTAGTTTCTTTTCTGCAAATTTAGATATAGTAAATCATGCATGACATCTTCAGTTGCCTCCGAAAGCCACAGCTGGACTGATGGTGAGGGATTGAATCATGAGTGTATGGTTTAGTATTAGTTTACTTTCTGCAAATTAAATATCAGTTACTCAAGTTGTTTATGATTACTTCCGAAAATCATAGCTGGACTAATGATGAAGGGTCAGAAGATAAATTGATGTAATCTAATTTAGATTTATTTTGTTGCAATTTTGAATTTCCTTAAGCATAGTTCTTTTGTGTTTAGTTGGCAGCAAGAATAGTTTAGTTTTCATGCTCACTAGTTTACTGTTTTGATTTATTAGATTAGCAACACCTTTTCATTTCAGAAGTACATTTTCATTTTCTTTCAAGTCTTGCCATTGTAAATTTCAATTTGCTTTTTAAAGTTTCAAGTTGGTAAATCATTATAGGGGATATCACTTCCTTGAACAAACATAACCAAACTTGTTTTCATCTTAGAATTTCCATTTCACCTTAAAAAAACCAAAAACGACAAAAAGTTAAGAAATAGGTTATCTTGCACATATAGTGCGCCGCACTTCATCATCTTACGATTCCCGGATTGACAAATTAAATGCAGCAATTTAGGACACACTAAATTGACCAAACATTTTGGCGCCGTTGCCGGGGAAGTGTAACTAGGTAGCCAATTTCTTAAAAAAAAAAACATAAAATCATAAAAGAAGGGAAAACTTGATAACTTCTTGAAGTATGCTCTCCTCTTGCACCTAGTGTGATCTGAAGGATCAGAAAAGAGAGTTATTGGTTTAGTAATTTCTTAAGTATGCTCTCTTCTTGCACCTAGTGTGATCTGGAAGATCAGAAAGAGAATTATTAGCCCAACTTTTTAAAAAATAAAAAAAATTACATGCATAGAGCAAGAGATTCTAGGGGAAGGTTTATAGCTAAAGCCAAGAGTTCGATTTTCATAACTCCATCTTCTTCAAGGCATAGACCAGATTCACCACCATCTACCCCTAGCCTTAAGATTTTTGGAAGTCAAGGAACAGCTGAATTAGAGGATTCTCCTATACCACCTACTAAAACCCACTTAGAAAAAAAAGAAACTTTCTCTCATCCTTCCTTGGTAGAAGAACTAGAGGACTATAAGGACTCTAAAGAAACTATCATGGCAGAGGAAGTAATAAATAGAGGTGGAGGTAGAAGAGGAGAAGATAATGGAGATAACAATGGTGAAGGAAATGATGGTAGAAATAGGGACAATTTGCTTGGATTCCCTATAGTTGATGAGGAAACTCATGCAACAATGAAAAATATCTCACCATCTGTTCTCCCTAACTTTTATGGATTGCGAAGTGAGGATCCCGAAACATTTCTGTTTGAGTTTGAAGTAGTGTGCCGAACTTATGACTATATGGAAGATTCTCAAAAACTCAAACTGTTTCCTTCAACATTGAAGGGATCTGCTTTGAAATGGTTCATGGGATTAGCCACTCAATCTATCAGGACTTGGAATGATATAAAACAAACATTTTTGGATAGATACTTGGACTATTGTATGCCCACCAATCACAAGGATGAGGTATTCAAAATGATGCAAAAAGAAGATGAAAATTTGGAAGACTTAAATGAAAGATTTCAATACAACTTGAAAAGAGCAAAGATGAGCAACTTAGATAATGAAACTTTGAAAGCCCTCCTATTAAAAGCCATTAGAGATGAATGGATAGACATTTTAAACATGATGGGGAAAGGAGACATTTCTCAACTTCCATTTCATGATATAACATAACTATGTATCCATCTCTCAAGGGGAAAATCTAAAACTGGAAAAGGGCCTAGGGATTCTTCTCTTATTAGGGCTAACAAATCTGCAACTGGATCGGTAAGTAGGGCAGAGATTGGTAATATGCTTGATGAGTTCAAAACTGATATCTTAGGGAGCCTTAGTGAACAACTAGACACCTTTAAAATCCAAAACAAGCAGAAAGCAGAAACAGATGCTTTAGCCATCTTTTGTCCGAAATGTAGAAAGAAACATGCTTTAAGGGAATGTCCCTTGGATGCAAAAGTTGTAGAAACATGTATGATTTTCTCAGAAAATCATGAAATCAAGGATTGTCCTTCAATCCCTGGCCTCAAAGCTGTTTTTCAAGAAGATCCAAATTCAATAGAATCTCTCTATTTTGTCGCAAGGAGACCTTGGCAGGGACAACAATCTCAAGGGTTTAACAACCCTATGAATCTTCAAACCCCACCAAATTGGACTCCTTGGCAACAACCTTGGCCCCAACATCAAAACTCATATCAGCCATGGGTACAAGGGATGCAAAATCCTTATGGGAGATTTGCTCAATTTTATCAATATCCTCCATCTTTTCAAAGTCAACAAATTCCACAACTTCCAAGCCCAAATCCACAACTTTCATTGCCATTTCCACAACAACAACCTTCTCAACAAAATACAAATCCTCAATTCATGCTCCCATACCAACAGAAGACAAATCAACTTCCAGCTCAGCCATTGCCAAATCCTAACAATAAGAATCCTCAAACTACTTATATGGTAGAAGGACAACAATTTCCTACCTATATGATTGTTTCTCTCAACGATGTACAACTCAGATCTGGTAGAGTTTTAGAAAAACCTTCTATAGATATTCAAGAGCAAGATACCTCTGAGGAGGACTCTCTTCAAGTCAATAAAGGTTCTGAGGAAGAATCTCTTCAAAATTCAAGCATGCAAAAAGAAAAAGAAAAGTTAACACCCACAACTCCTATAGTTGAGCAACCCGCATCTTCATCTACACCTCCTTTTCCTGAAAGACTACAAATTGATAAGGGGGTGGAAAAACAAATCTTGTTGCCTAACTATGACTTTCTAGATGAATTGAAGAATGTTTGTATCAAGATTCCATTGCTACAAACCATTCGAGAAATTCCTATTCTAGCAAAAACCATAAAGGAGTTGAGTTTCAAAAGACCAGGAAGGAAGCTAAAGGACACAAGAAGAATCCACCTGGTAGGAAAGATTGCAGACATTATGATGGGAAAATTACCATGCAGAAGTATGTAGATCCAGGAAGTCCAATTGTCAAGACACATATAAATGGGATAGAAATTCCAAACACATTGATTGACTTAGGGGTTGCTATCAACATTATGAGTAGACAGACTATGGACCAGCTAAAACTTCCTAACCTTATTTTTACACCTACTTTACTGCAACTTGCAGATCGATCAATTATTAAACCATATGGTGTATTAGAAGATATTTCAGTCTCCTTAGATTCTTGGGAATATCCAGTAGATTTTATGATTTTGACTCCCAAGAATAATCTAGGAGGACATCCACTTATCTTAGGAAGACCTTGGCTAGCCACAGCTGATGCTTTTATTAGTTGTAGATCTGGAGACATGTACATTTCAAATGGTAATTCAACAAAGAAATTCAATTTGTATCCTCCAGCAAGAGCAATCACAGAAATAGGAGACAATGAATGGGTCGATGATGAGAACACTATACAACCTGTCTTTACCATTTCTGAAATCAGTGAGGATAGTCAAATTCTGAACATATTAGAAAATTTTGAGACATCTTCAGAATATGACCCCACACAATTTCAGTTGGAATCTGACATAGAATATTTATCATCAAGACAAATGTCTTTTTACTCTATGGAAGAGTTTGGTAGTTCTACCATTGAGATTTTTCCAGGAAAAACATTGAATATCAACAAACATTTGGAAAAGTCACAACAAGAAGAACTAACCAAAATCTTGCAAAAACATTCTACTGCATTTGCATGGGAGTATACTGACATGAAAGGTATTGATCCTAAGACTTGCATCCATCATATTTATATTGAGGAAAACAGTAGACCAATCAGACAACCTCAAAGAAGGATGAATCCAAATCTTAGGGAGATAGTGAAAGAAGAGCTCCAAAAACTTCTCAATGTAAACTTCATTTATCCAATTTCTGATAGCCGATGGGTTTCTCCTTCAAGTTATAAGCATCTTAAAAAGAACATTGAATTCGTGGCATACTGGGACATAGAATCGACTAAAGCAAATTGAGATCACTTTCTTACTTTTTATTGATCAGGTCGATCAGGTATTAGACATTAGCAGGGAAAAGCAATTTTTTCTCATTTGGATGGTTTTAAGGAAGTTATAATCAAATTCAGGTAGCACCTGAATATCAAGATAAGACCACATTTACTTGTCCATGGGGAACTTTTGCCTACCGAGTGCTTCCTTTTGGGTTATGTAATGCACCAGTTATTTTGGATTATCTACTTTATTATGTTTGGGTTGAGAACCTGGCCTGGCCAATTTTTTTATTGATCCCGGGATGAAAACCCCACGGTAATGTTTATGTGGTGAATCCATTCAAGATTCACAATTGAGCTTCAATTTCTTATGTTTGTTGTGTTGTGTGATGTGTTGATTTATTTAGAATTTTGATATTTGGGATATTACAGTTTGTTGCCCCGTTTCACATTGAATAGGCAAGTTTCGCTGGTGCAAAAGAGCCTTTCTCAAGTTTTAAGATTTAACATTATAGAGAATTCTTATGTTTTCAAGTAGATTCCGACATTTTATCAATTGCTTTTATGCCATCTTTTTGTTTAATTTTCTTGACAATTCAATATATCTGAGTAAAAGCTTCACTTTCCTTGGGAATGATAAGGTATAGGGTACCCATTTATTTTTTTGAGCGAAAAATTTGGGAGTATTTTATAACTACCACAGGAAATTTAGAGCCTAAGGGAAACATGCCCCAAGGGATGCACTGCAAAGAGAAGACTTCCTTTAGCTCAGGTGGGCTTCAGGGGTATTCATTCTTCACAGAGCCTAATCCCTTTGAAACTCATGTCATGCCAGTGTGGAAGACCAAAACAATAATAGAACCCTTGTGGATGGCATAACACTCTGCCAAGCTCACCAGTCAACCATTTTCCCATGGGAAATTTAGAGCCAATAAACGATGGAAGCATTAGAAAAACTTTTTGTTATTTCGGGGAAAAGGATTCTGGTGTTTGTGTGCCAGCATGATTTGCTTTAAATATCGATTTAAAACTTTGGTTTATTAGACCACATGAATAAAAGTGAGTTCCTTGTACTCTTAGATATTCAGATATATATATAAAATTTCAGTCTTCGATTTTTCAAGCACAATAGGAATTTTTGTCTATAGAGTTGCGAATTGTTTCACATATGAAGCGCTTGTTACTTTACAGATTTGCGAGACATTTTAGCAATGTAATTCTTTATCCAAGACCATCTTCTGGTGCATATACAACATATTGTTCTTCACATAGTATTGTAGATTTGCTTGTTGTCCCGTTTCACATTGAATAGGCAAGTTTCGTTGGTGCAAAACAACCTTTATCAAGTTTTAAGATTTAACAATGCAGAGAATTGTTATGTTTTCAAGTAGATTTTGGCACTGCATCAATTGCTTTTATGCCATCTTTTGGTTAGATTTTCTTGACAATTCTATATATCCGAGTAACAGCTTCGCTCATTGGAATGATAAGGCATGAGATAGTGTGCTAGCCAGTCTAGCTATCATCTGAATTGTGGTCTATATTAGCTTTTGTATGGAGAAAGCTATAATTAGATTGTTGCTATGATGAAGGTAGGATTGAGATTCTAATCTTAGATATCTCTAGGGAGTGGTTGAAACCATCTCGCTAGTGTGAAAGCCTATATAATTAAGGCTCATCTGACTCAATAGTCAGGAGATGTATGAGTGTGTTTACACTCTCCAAGTATCTCACCTGGAGAGTCATTTAGCTTAATAGTTAATACTTGCAATTTTAACAGCTTTTATTTCTTGTCACTATTTTTTTTTTTGTGTTCAATATTTCCTTGACATTAATTGTGGGAAATCTATTACATACACTTTCACGCCTCAGTAGTCATGCCCTAGAAACCCGAAACCCACATTGATTGAGGTGAAAATGGGTTGCAATGTAATACACTGTGGTTGGGGCAGTTCCCAGATTGACTTTAGGGGGAAAATCCAAAAATGTACACAACTACTAAATTCAAAACAACCAATATTAAAATAAAATGAATAAATAAGCATCGAACCCTTAAATTTATTTTTCCCTATCTTTGCTACTTTTCCCTAGCATGCCCATAGCATGGAATAATTAGGTTGCATGAGCATTGAGAAGACATACATTGATCCATAATTTTTTCCAACCAATACGTGAAAGGCGCTGTGAAGAAGCATGTTTGTCGATGGCTTGACACTCGGTGGATTTTTTGTGATTTGGTGAGCTAACATTGTCAACGCTTACAACATTCTTCTGTTATTATATTTATTGGTGGCTAATGTTATTTGTGTTTAACTTGTGATAGATAAAAGTGACTGATTATTTTCAAGAAACAATGTTAGCTTGCATAAGTCATTGTATGTTGTTGGTTCACTTTTTAATGGCGGATTGTGGGAATCATTAAAATTTTGAAACCCCTCTTGTACATATTTGCGGATGCTCCATGGAGGTTTGGATATCATCTTGTTGTAATCTTCAACATAACATAGTGCTGTGTTTTTTGTTTCCATGGCCAATTAAATATTGATGGTGAATATGTCAATTGGAAAGTTTCAATATTGTTTTAGTATAGATTTGTCCATCACAGTGTTGAGTAGCTTGGTTGTTGATCATATGTCAGAATGAAAGAAATTGATTAGTTATTTGTAGGCTTGGTAAGTACACTGAAACATGTTTTCACTATGATTGTCATGTGCATTTTTCAAGACTTGAGAAAGAGTAAAAAAAAAATTGGAAAGATTGGTGTTGATGAAACATCATTTTTTACATTGAATATTTTTACTCGGGCAATTTGGGAATTATTTGGGAATATCTTATAAAATCAACAATATACACTATGACACATGGATGGCTTGTTAAAAATCTTTGAATTAGTAATGTAATGGAAAAAGATACTTAGGTTATTATGCTCAGCTA